>CAWUFW010018499.1:0-219080 GCA_963921515.1 Calotriton arnoldi
CATGTTTTACTGAGAATGTCAGACTTCATTCTCACATGACTGAGAAAGATCATGTGAATTTACAGAGAATATGCTCTCATTTTAGCTTCTGGAGCACCTTCCAAAACTGTATGGGACAAGCATGTGAAAATAGTTTTCTCTCAAAGATGATTCATGATATCCCAGCAGAAGGTTTTTCACAGGGTAAAATCACCTTAAAACACACCACAATTCCCGAAATTAGTATGGTACCATCAACAAATGAATTCTAATGTAACTAAAGTCTGTTATCACCCTTTATAGTTCTCCTTTTGGTAACCCTCAAAATCTTCGATTCACTACAATGCATTTCAATGGGGTACTATCATTTATATTGGTCCCAAGATGGCTGCCAGCAATTCCAGGATGAAGTGCTGACAGCCAATCAGATCTCACGATGATGTGTGGTTAGGCTCCGCCCAGATATATATGTGTTTTTACTTTTGATTTTCTCAGGAACTACTGAACGGATTTACACCATTTAACAAAAGGGTTCTTTTCTGAACCAAGAACTACCTCTTTGCCAAATTTGGTGTAATTCCGTTCAGCATTTCTGGGTGTACCCTTGCATAAAGTTTCCTATGGGAAATTGATTTTTGACTCTTATTTTTTGAATTTCTCCGCAACTACTGAACGGATTTACACCATTTAAAAAAAGGTCGCTTTCTGACCCAAGCGCTACCTTTTTGCCAAATTTGGTGTAATTCCGTTCAGCAGTTCGGGTTGTAGCCGTGTCTAAAATTTTCTATGGGAATTAACATGGAGAAAACACGTTTTGGGACCCCCCTTTTTTCTCAGCCCCGGCTTGCCGAATCACCCTCAAACTTTCAGGATAGGAGCAGACCGGAGCGCCCAACGAGTTTTTAAAATTTCGCGAAGATTCATCAACCGGCGCCAAAGTTATTGGAAATAGAATGTTGCGAATTTCCTATGGAAAATAGGTCCTAACTATAACTATCTACTGGCGACCGCCAGTAGATAATATATATATATATATATATATATGAACAAGGGCACTCGATGTGAGGAGTGAGAGTAAATAAATATCTTGCCAAAACTATCACCTGGGTGTCTGTTACTCTCTCTTCGCCGAGAGGAGGTTGCGAGAGTGTGGAGGATTTCGTATATATATATATATATATATATATATATATATATATATATATATATATATATATATATTCACTGAAAAAACCATAGGTTTTGGGGACAGTTATAGTTAGTTGGACATTTCACTCGTACAAAACCATAGAAATTCCCCCGTTATAGTTAGTTCAGCTAACTATAACTCGCGCCCCCGCAATGCACTGCTGATGACGTCACATATTACATCACTCATGACATGGTCAGTGACATCACTGATGACATCTCAAGTGACATCACTGATGACATCTCAAGTGACATCACTGATGACATCACTGATGACATCATCCAGTGACTGTGTGTTTCTGTAAAGTTTAAATTAAAGTTTAAATATGTTTAATATATATAGGGAAAGGCGTATTGAAGAATGAGTGGGTGTATAAGTGTCTGAATGGATGATTTAGTACGTGCATGACTGACTCTACAAGTGAGTGATTAAACGTATCTTACTGAATGCATGGGTTAGTGACTAAACTGTGTGAATGTCTGTATCCGTCTGTTTGTTGGTGTGTAAGTGGATGCATGGATTTGCGAATAGCTACATGAGTGTCTATATGGGTTATTGATTGGTTCTCTGAGTATCTGTATGGCTGCCTGAGTGTTTGTGTGAGTGGGGTGTGTGTGACTCTGTACATAGATGTGTGAGTGGGTGATTCACTGGGTGCATAATTTCAAGAGTGCATCTGTGATGGACTGCTTGGGTGGGTGAGTGTGTGTATGGGTGTGTTAGTGAGTGAATGTATATCTCAGTGGTACATGTGCGAGTAACTACATATGTAAAAGGCAGTATATATGTGTGTTAGAGTATTTAAATGGCTATAAGTGAGAGTGTGTGATAGTGAGAGTGGCTGTATGGATGCGTGTGTGCTTGTATCAGTTATTGTATAAGAGCGTAAGAATGTGCTAGTATTTGTATGAGCAAGTGAGCTGGTGTGTGTATAACTGTATAGGTGAGTAAATGGGTGTGTGATACATTTTTTGCATGACTGACTAGGTGTGTGAGTACCTCTATGGATGAGTGGCGGTGTGTGAGTGTTTATATAGGTGTATGAGTGCATATGATAGTCCTGTACTGAGTGACTGTAAGTATGAGTGACTGTACGGGTGAGTGAGTGGATGTGTGTGTAGACCTAAGAATCAGTGAGTGGGTATGTAGTTTTTGGTGTTGGAGTGTCTATGGTTTTGAGAATGGCAGTCTGTAATTTAGAGTGGGTGTATCAAAAGTTATATTAGGGTGTGAGAAGATGCATGAAATTATCACATGGATGATGTCATCAGTGATGTCATTTGAGATGTCATCAGTGATGTCACTGACCATGTCATGAGTGATGTAATATGTGACGTCATCAGCAGTGCATTGCGGGCGCGAGTTATAGTTAGCTGAACTAACTATAACAGGGCAATTTCTATGGTTTTGTATCAGTGAAATGTCCAACTAACTATAACTGTCCCTAAAACCTATGGTTTTTTCAGTGAATTTCAAATGTTTTTAAATGCTAATTTCTAACTATAACATGTCTGAAACCTATGGTTTTTCAGTGAATTTCAAAGGTTTTTTAAATGCTAATTTCTAACTATAACGTGCCTGAAACCTATGATTTTTAAGTGAATTTCAAAGGTTTTTAAATGCTAGTTTCTAACTATGCCTACAGAGGTAGGACATGTGAAGAAAGAAGAAAAAACGCACAGAAAGAAGTAAAAGAAATGCAGAAAGAAGCAACAGAAGTCCACAAAGACGAAGAAAAGTGCAGGAAGAAGCAAGATATGTGCAGAAAGAACCAACAGAGGAGCAGAAAGAGGCCTTGTTGCAAAATCATCCTGTGCCCACAACTTTTTCAGACGGGTACTGGTGGTAACTGACTCTGACTAACCAGAGCCAGGGCTATGCTAAAAGACACTTAGAATACAGTGAAAACACCTACATACACTAGGGAACACTATGCATGGGGGTACCCCTGTGATTAGCATGACCTCCTCTGCAAGTCCCTAGTACATAATAGGGCAGGGGGATTAAAACTACCTCTTAAAACGCGCTACAGGGCGCGTTTGCACAGTGGTGAAGGGAGGGGGGGCCTGAGGTGACATGTGTGCAAACGCGCCCCGTGGCGCGTTTTAAGTTGCAGGATTAAGTGCCCTTGAATCCTGAGGGTCCCTGGGGCCCAACTAGCCCCCAGGTACCTACAGTTAGGACCACAGAGCTGAGTTGCAGAGAGGCGTTCCGAGGCCACGCACCTTTTTTCACCTCTCTGCAACGCAACTCTGTTGTGCTTACTGAAGGTACCTGGTGGGCTAGTTGGCCCCAGGGTCCCTCAGGATTCAAAGGGAATTAATTCTCCAACTTAAAACGCACCACATGGGGTGTTTGCGCACATGTCACCTGAGGCCCCGCCCCTCCCTTCACCACTGTGCAAACGCGCCCCGTGGAGCGTTTTAAGTTGGGGGATTAGGTCACCTTGAATCCTGAGGGTCCCTGGGGCCCAACTAGCCCACCAGGTACTTCCAGTAAGCACCACAGGCCTGCGTTGCAACGCCTGTAACAAATTGTGCAGTTGTGTTTAGGTAGTGAAGAGGGTCGTGCTGGGGGTAGTGTTTTAGGGTTTAGGGTAGTGCAGTGGTGTTTGTGTAGTGTAGGGGGTCATGCTGGGGGTAGATTTAGGGTTTAGGGTAGTGCAGTGGTGTTTGGGTAGTATAGGGAGTCGTGCTGGGGGAGTGTTTTAGGGTTTAGGGTAGTGCAGTGGTGTTTGGGTAGTGTAGGGGTCGTGCTTGGGGTAGTGTTTTAGGGTTTAGGGTAGTGCAGTGGTGTTTGGGTAGTGTAGGGGGTCGTGCTGGGGGTAGTGATTTAGGGTAGTGCAGTGGTGTTTGGGTAGTGTAGGGGTACTGCTGGGGGTAGTGTTTTAGGGTTTAGAGTAGTGCAATGGTGTTTGGGTAGTGTAGGGTGTACTGCTGGGGGTAGTGTTTTAGGGTTTAGGGTAGTGCAGTGGTGTTTGGGTAGTGTAGGGGGTACTGCTGGGGGTAGTGTTTTAGGGTTTAGGGTAGTGCAGTGGTGTTTGGGTAGTGTAGGGTTCATGCAGGGGGTGGTGTTTCAGGGTTTAGGGCAGCGCAGTGGTGTTCGGGCAGTGTAGGGTTCGTGCAGGGGGTGGTGTTTCAGGGTTTAGGGCAGTGATGTTTGGGCAGTGTAGGGGGTCATGCTGGGTGTGGTGTTTCAGGGTTTGGGGCAGTGCAGTGGTGTTTGAGCAGTAAAGGGGGTCATGCTGGGGGTAGTGTTTCAGGGTTTAGGGCAGTGCAGTGGTGTTCGGGCAGTGTAGGGGTGGTGCAGGGGTGGTGTTTCAGGGTTTAGGGCAGTGCAGTGGTGTTCGGGCAGTGTAGGGGGTGGTGCAGAGGGTGGTGTTTCAGGGTTTAGGGCAGTGCAGTGGTGTTCGGGCATTGTAGGGGGTCATGCAGGGGTGGTGTTTCAGGGTTTAGGGCAGTGCAGTGGTGTTTGGGCAGTGTAGGGGTCATGCTGGGGCTGGTGTTTCAGGGTTTAGGGCAGTACAGTGGTGTTCGGGCAGTGTAGTGGGTCGTGCTGGGGCTGGTGTTTCAGGGTTTAGGGCAGTGCAGTGGTGTTTGGGCAGTGTAGGGGGTTGTGCTGGGGCTGGTGTTTCAGGGTTTAGGGCAGTGCATTTGGGCAGTGTAGGGGGTTGTGCTGGGGCTGGTGTTTCAGGGTTTAGGGCAGTGCAGTGATGTTCGGGCAGTGTAGGTGGTGGTGCTGGGGCTGGTGTTTCAGGGTTTAGGGCAGTGCAGTGGTGTTCGGGCAGTGTAGGGGGTCATGCTGGGGCTGGTGTTTCAGGGTTTAGGGCAGTGCAGTGGTGTTCGGGCAGTGTAGGGGGTCTTGCTGGGGCTGGTGTTTCAGAGTCTAGGGCAGTGCAGTGGTGTTCGGGCAGTGTAGGGGTCTTGCTGGGGCTGGTGTTTCAGGGTTTAGGGCAGTGCAGTGGTGTTCGGGCAGTGTAGGGGGTCGTGCTGGGGCTAGTGTTTCAGGGTTTAGGGCAGAGCAATGGTGTTCAGGCAGTGTAGGGGGTTGTGCTGGAGGTGGTGTTTCAGGGTTTAGGGCAGTGCAGTGGTGTTCAGGCAGTGTAGCGGGTCTTGCTGGGGGTGGTGTTTCAGGGTTTAGGGCAGTGGTGTTCAGGCAGTGTAGGGGGTCTTGCTGGGGGTGATGTTTCAGGGTTTAGGGCAGTGCAGTGGTGTTCAGGCAGTGTAGGGGGTCGTGCTGGGGGTGGTGTTTCAGGGTTTAGGGCAGTGCAGTGGTGTTCCGGCAGTGTAGGGGGTCGTGCAGGGGTGGTGTTTCAGGGTTTAGGGCAGTGCAGTGGTGTTTGGGCAGTGTAGGGGGTCGTGCTAGGGTGGTGTTTCAAGGTTTAGGGCAGTGCAGTGGTGTTCGGGCAGTGTAGGGTGTCGTGCTGAGGGGTGGTGTTTCAGGGTTTAGGGCAGTGCAGTGGTGTTCGGGCAGTGTAGGGGGTCGTGCAGGGGTGGTGTTTCAGGGTTTAGGGCAGTGCAGTGGTGTTTGGGCAGTGTAGAGGGTCGTGCAGGGGGTGGTGTTTCAGGGTTTAGGGCAGTGCAGTGGTGTTCGGCCAGTGTAGGTGGTCTTGCTGGGGGTGGTGTTTCAGGGTTTAGTGCAGTGGTTTTCGGGCAGTGTATGGGGTTGTGCTGGGGGTGGTATTTCAGGGTTTAGGGCAGTGCAGTGGTGTTCCGGCAGTGTATGGCGTTGTGCTGGGGGAGGTGTTTCAGGGTTTACTGCAGTGCAGTGGTGTTTGGGCAGTGTAGGGGGTCATGCAGGGGGTGGTGTTTCAGGGTTTAGTGCAGTGCAGTGGTGTTCGGCCAGTGTAGGTGGTCTTGTGGGGGTGGTGTTTCAGGGGTTAGTGCAGTGGTGTTTGGGCAGTGTAGGGGGTCTTGCTTGGGGTGGTGTTTCAGGGTTTAGGGCAGTGCAGTGGTGTTCGGGCAGTGTAGGGGGGCGTGCTGGGGCTGGTGTTTGAGGGTTTAGGGCAGTGCAGTGGTGTTCGGGCAGTGCAGGGGGACGTGCTGGGGCTGGTGTTTCAGGGTTTAGGGTAGTGCAGTTGTGTTCGTGCAGTGTAGGGGGTCGTGCTGGGGGTGGTGTTTCAGGGTTTAGGGCAGTACAGTGGTGTTTGGGCAGTGTAGGGGGTCGTGCTGGGGGTGGTATTTCAGGGTTTAGGGCAGTGCAGTGGTGTTCGGGCAGTGTAGGGGGTCGTGCAGGGGGTGGTGTTTCAGTGTTTAGGGCAGTGCAGTGGTGTTCGTGCAGTGTAGGGGGTCATGCTGGGGCTGGTGTTTCAGGGTTCAGGGCAGTGCAGTGGTGTTCGGGCAGTGTAGGGGGTCTTGCTGGGGGTGGTGTTTCAGGGTTTAGGGCAGTGGTGTTCGGGCAGTGTAGGGGGTCTTGCTGGGGTTGATGTTTCAGGGTTTAGGGCAGTGCAGTGGTGTTCGGGCAGTGTAGGGTGTCTTGCTGGGGGTAGTGTTTCAGGATTTAGGGCAGTGCACTGGTGTTCGTGCAGTGTAGGGGGTCGTGCTGGGGATGGTGTTTCAGGGTCTAGGGCAGTGCAGTAGTGTTCGGGCAGTGTAGGGGGTCATGCAGGGGGTGGTTTTCAGAGTTTAGGGCAGTGCAGTGGTGTTCGGGCAGTGTATGGGGTCGTGCTGGGGGTGGTGTTTCAGGGTTTAGGGCAGTGCAGTGGTGTTCAGGCACTGTAGGGGGTCGTGCTGAGGCTGGTGTTTCACGGTTTAGGGCAGTGCAGTGGTGTTCGGGCAGTGTAGGGGTCGTGCTGGGGCTGGTGTTTCAGGGTTTAGGGCAGTGCAGTGGTGTTCGGGCAGTGTAGGGAGTCGTGCTGGGGCTGGTGTTTCAGGGTTTAGGGCAGTGCAGTGGTGCTCGGGCAGTGTAGGGGTCATGCTGGGGGTGGTGTTTCAGGGTTTAGGGTAGTGCAGTGGTGTTCGGGCAGTGTAGGGGGTCGTGCTGGGGCTGGTGTTTCAGGGTTTAGGGTAGTGCAGTGGTGTTCAGGCAGTGTAGGGGTCGTGCTGGGGCTGGTGTTTCAAGGTTTAGGGCAGTGCAGTGGTGTTCGGGCAGTGTAGGGGTCGTGCTGGGGCTGGTGTTTCAGGGTTTTGGGCAGGGCAGTGGTGTTCGTGCAGTGTAGTGGGTCATGCTGGGGGTGGTGTTTCAGGGTTTAGGGCAGTGCAGTGGTGTTCGGGCAGTGTAGGGGGTCATGCTGGGGCTGGTGTTTCAGGGTTTAGGGCAGTGGTGTTCGGGCAGTGTAGGGGGTCTTGCTGGGGGTGATGGTTCAGGGTTTAGGGCAGTGCAGTGGTGTTTGGGCAGTGTAGGGGGTCTTGCTGGGGGTAGTGTTTCAGGGTTAAGGGCAGTGCAGTGGTGTTCGGGCAGTGTAGGGGGTCGTGCTGGGGTGGTGTTTCAGGGTTTAGGGCAGTGCAGTGGTGTTCGGGCAGTGTAGGGGTCGTGAAGGGGTGGTGTTTCAGGGTTTAGGGCAGTGCAGTGGTGTTCGGGCAGTGTAGGGGGTCGTGCTAGGGGTGGTGTTTCAGGGTTTAGGGCAGTGCAGTAGTGTTCGGGCAGTGTAGGGGTCGTGCAGGGGCTGGTGTTTCAGGGTTTAGGACAGTGCAGTGGTGTTCGGGCAGTGTAGGGGGTCGTGCTGGGGGTAGTGTTTTAGGGTTTAGGGTAGTGCAGTGTTGCTTGTGTAGTGTAGGGGGTCGTGCTGGCGGTTGTGTTTTAGGGTTTACGGTAGTGCAGTGGTGTTTGTGTAGTGTAGGGGGTCATGTTTTAGGGTAGTGCAGTGGTGTTTGGGTAGTGTAGGGGGTCGTGCTGGGGGTAGTGTTTTAGGATTTAGGTTAGTGCAGTGGTGTTTGGGTAGTGTAGGGGGTCGTGCTGGGGGTAGTGTTTTAGGGTTTAGGGTAGTGCAGTTTTGGGTAGTATAGGGGGTCGTGCTGGGGGTAGTGTTTTAGGATTTAGGTTAGTGCAGTGGTGTTTGGGTAGTGTAGGGGGTCGTGCTGGGGGTAGTGTTTTAGGGTTTAGGGTAGTGCAGTGGTGTTTGTGTAGTGTAGGGGGTCATGTTTTAGGGTAGTGCAGTGGTGTTTGGGTAGTGTAGGGGGTCGTGCTGGGGGTAGAGTTTTAGGATTTAGGTTAGTGCAGTGGTGTTTGGGTAGTGTAGGGGTCGTGCTGGGGGTAGTGTTTTAGGGTTTAGGGTAGTGCAGTGGTGTTTGTGTAGTGTAGGGGTCATGCTGGGGGTAGTGTTTTAGGGTTTAGGATAGTGCAGTGGTGCTTGTGTAGTGTAGGGGTCGTGCTGGGGGTAGTGTTTTAGGGTTTAGCGTAGTGCAGTGGTGTTTTTGTAGTGTAGGGGGTCATGTTTTAAGATGCAACGCTCCAATACCTGACCAGTCTGCACTACATACAACTGCAAAAACTAAAAATAAAAAGTGTTTTGCACACTTTTGTCATTGGGCTATATGTGGGCTACATCTGGGTAATATTTGTGCTACGTTTTTGGCTCTTTTTTCACTGGTGGCCATCTTGGAAGACTTCTTTGTTATGAAGTTTCCTAATTTCCTAATTTACTGCAGTCTCCTCAGTAGGAAATGCTTTCAGTTTTTTACTTTGATTCCATCAAGAAGGCATTCAGATGTGTCTCACATTTGCCATAAATTCAGAATGTTAGCACTCTAGTTGCTCATTAGATCACTGTAGTAAAGCTACTGCTCACCAGGGAGTTAACTGGAAGTCTGCTGCTGGTATTGAAAGTGATTGTTTCAGTCTGCATGTCAGAATTTTCTAATGAAATAGAAGAGGATTTGAGATCTCACTTAAAACATGCCCTAATTTTTCTTTCTGCAGCACTAACCATAATTTCTATTTCAAAAAGAACCCCCCTCATTTTGTTCCTTTTTAAATTACATGTTTTAAGTGTTACCGGTTTATTCCAATCAAGATGGCTTCAGGTGTGTCATACTTTTGTCATAAGTAAGGCTGTTAGCGCTCTAGTTGTTCTTTAGAACACTCTGGGAAGCTGCAGTAGAACACAAAGGCATCAACTGGCAGGCTGCTCCTGTTGAAATATAACAGGAAGATATTTGAGATCACACTTGAAACATGTCCTAATTTTTCTTTCTACAGCACTAACCATAATTTCTATGACAAAATGAACCCCATCATTTTGTTCCTTTTTAAATTAAATGTTTTAAGTGTTACCAGTTTATTCCAATCAAGATGGCTTCAGGTGTGCCATACTTTTGTCATAAGTAAGGCTGTTAGCACTCTAGTTGTTCTTTAGAACACTCTGGGAAGCTGCAGTAGAACACAAAGGAATCAACTGACAGTCTCTGCCCTTGTTGGATGTACATGTTTTACTGAGAATGTCAGACTTCATTCTCACATGACTGAGAAAGATAATGAGAATTTACAGAAAATATGCTCTCATTTTAGCTTCTGGAGCACCTTCCAAAACTCTATGGGACAAGCTTGTGAAAATAGTTTTCTCTCAAACATGATTCATGATATCCCAGCAGAAGGTTTTTCACAGGGTAAAATCACCTTAGAACACACCACAATTCCTGAAATTAGTATGGTACCATCAACAAATGAATTCTAATGTAACCAAAGTCTGTTATCACCCTTTATAGTTCTCCTTTTGGTAACCCTCAAAATCTTTGATTCACTACAATGCATTTCAATGGGGTACTATCATTTATATTGGTCCCAAGATGGCTGCCAGCAATTCCAGGATGAAGTGCTGACAGCCGATCAGATCTCACGATGACATGTGTGGTTAGGCTCCGCCCAGATATATATGTGATTTTACTTTTGATTTTCTCAGGAACTACTGAACGGATTTACACCATTTAAGCAAAAGGCACGACACTGTACCAAGGGCTACCTCTTTGCCAAATTTGGTGTAATTCTGTTCAGCAGTTCGGGTTGTAGCTGCGACTAAAGGTTCCTATGGAAAAATGAATGAGGAAGACACGTTTTGGGACCCCCCTTTTTTCTCGGCCCCCGCTTGACGAATCACCCCGAGACTTTCAGGATAGGAGCGGACCGGAGCGCCCAACAAGTTGGAAACTTTCGTGAAGATTCGTCAACCGGCGCCAACGTTATTTCAAATAGAATGTTGCGGATTTCCTACGGAAGATAGGTCCTAACTATAACTATCTACTGGCGACCGCCAGTAGATAATATATATATATATATATATATATATATATATATATATATATATATATATATATATATATATCCGTCCAAACACTCTGCATAACACAGTGTGGCGCACACTCGAGTGGGATGTATGAAGGTTACTTTATTGTAGTCCTGTAGCTGAACAAACGCGTTTCGGCCATGACGGCCTTCGTCAATGTCAGTACGACAATAGATTCATAAAGTTTAAATACACTTTAATTGATTAACTTTTGGCCAAAATAGAAAACGGACTTACATTAAAAGCATGTTGTTTCATGGTAACAGGGGCGGCCATCTTACAATGGATAAATGAGAGAGCCTATTTGATATAATTCATAGGTATTCATTTTCTAAAACCATACATTTTGTATCATGACTGTATGAAATTCGATCACTATCAATAAATAACCATAAATATCGATAAATACAATTGGTTATCTATACACATCAATAAATATCCAATAATTAATAAATATTGATGAAGATTGCTAAAATTCAATTAAAATCTAAAATATTTACAATATCATATAATAGATATAAAAGATTTTTCTCTCAATCCAATTAGAACCCTGAATGGGCAAAGATAATCTGTCCCATGATAAGATCTCGGCAGGATCGACAAGCCAATAGACGGCCGCACTAATGCCCTTGATGGGCTAAATAGAGTCCGCTTTGTATACCTGTTAAACATAATCTTTGCTTCTAACATTTTCATATTGGTCCATTTCCGAAGTATCGGCCATCAATTTATTAGAAAAAACATTTCAAAATAAGAGAATGAGGACTTATATAAAGCCGCTGAAAAGAAGAAAATTTTAAACAAAATATTTTTAGGATTTTCAAATTATTTTGTTAGGAAGTTTTTCACTGAGATTATGTCACAACATTTTTATCATATTTTTGTGTATATTTTTTATATATATAACATTTTCTTCTTCTAGGTCAATTTGTGAGGGAAAGTGTAAGCAGAGGTGAGGAGAAGGACAAGAGAGGGGGAGGGAGGGACAAATTCATTGGAGGGAGGAAGGAGAAATTACTATATAGCCTATTGCATGTGAGATATGTGCTAAAATCATAGGGCTATTCCTTTATATCTGAAATATGCCTCATATTGATGCATGTGTCTAATTCACACTATTGCTACTTCACTATTGCCTACTAATCAGGTGACATTAGTGGCAGGCTCATATAGTATTCAGTAAAATAGAATCGCCATGTACATTGTAATAGTCTACCCTACATGTATCCACAGTTCCTCTTCGCAGTTAAGACCATGGGGGGTAAGCGTGCGCAAATCCACTATGTACTTGGACTCCAATTGTCTCAACATTCTTACCCTGTCCCCTCCTCTTTTTGGCGGAGGAACATGATCTATACAGAAAAATTTCAACTGTTGGCTGTTACTATTGTGATGTTCTGCGAAATGTCTTGCAACAAGATAGCTGTTATCTTTTTTGGTAATCGCACGCATGTGCTTCAAAATCCTCTTTTTCGTCTGGTGTATCGTGCTTCCCATGTAACGTAGGTTGCACGGACACACCAGACAATACACAGTGAATTCAGTGTTGCAATTAAGGAGTCTTCCTATATACCTGGTCTGGTCTCTGCCTGGCACCTGAAACTCTTTCACTACTTTGCTGTTTTTACACACCTTACACTGAAGACATGGATAAAAACCCTTAATATTGCTTAGGCTTGCTTCCGTTTTGTTGTAGTGACTATGTACCAGCAGGTCTTTTAAAGAAATATTCTTCCTATAAGTTATACTCGGATGGTGCGTGCTTAATTTTCCAATTACACCATCCGATCGAAGAATATTCCAATGATTCCCTAGAATCTGGCGTATTTCTCCAGAGTCTGTGGAATATGTCAATATCATTCTGGTGGTCTCATCCTCACCAGATCGGGCTGTCTTGTTGAGAAGTTCTTTTCTATCTCGTAGATTCACCTTAGTTAATGCTGGTTGCAACACCTTCTGTGGATAGCCCCTTTGAGCAAAACTTCTCACTGCATGCTTGGCGGCTGTATGGTAATCCTCTCTAGTTGTACTATTCCTTTTAAGGCGTAGCAGCTCTCCATAAGGGATGCTGTTTACGAGACAACGTGGATGTTGGCTGGTGTAATGTAATGTAGCATTACCCGCTGTGGGTTTACGGAATAACTTAGTTTTCAGTTGACCTCCATCAGCAAAAACCATCAAATCCAGATACGCTACCTCCTTTCTACTAATGGTTCTAGTGAAATGTAGGTTGATGTCATTGATGTTAAGACTGTCTATATACTGGTCTAATTCTTTTCTAGTACCCGTCCAGACGAAAAATATATCATCAATATAGCGGGTCCAAATTGCTATCCTCTGTGCCAAGGCCTCATTGATACCCGCCCAGGCCACGTGCTTCTCCCACCAGCCCATGAACAAGTTCACGTAGCTGGGGGCGAAGCACGTGCCCATCGCGGTGCCCTGTTTCTGCATGTACAATTGGTCACCAAACGCAAAAATGTTATTGTGTAGGCAGAATGTCATGAAGTCCATGATCATCTGATATATATATATATATATATATATATATATTTCAACATTCAATATTTGCCGGCCACTTCTGTGTGCTAAAGTTTGGGATTGTCAGCAGCATTCTGGGATTGGTAGTCCCGGGATGTTTCATTCCGATGATTGGTGTCTTTGGCATTTTTGCCGACATTTGACATTGCACATGTATTGTAGTGTTTAACCCCGGAGTATGGCTTTCATAATCCCACTTTTATGCTTTTGAGATTTGCTGGTGGAATGGGCTATTCTTTCAGCGCTTCAGAAGGGAATACGGCTGTCTACATGGAGGTCAAAGGGCGCTCTGTGGCGAAGCTGTGATCAGTGGCGGCATTTATTTATGGGCAGAGACTGTCTTCAAGAAACATTTAAATGATGTCAAGTAAAATGATGTCTTATTGCATTTTTTAAATTTTACAAATTCAGGCGTTATGAGAGTAAGAAGCTTGGCGGCGCATTTATATCCCGACATTTTTCCCACTTGACTGCACATATTATTATGTCTGCGATGTTAGTTTTTTCATGCTTGATTTTATGATGGCATTTCATATAAGCTGTTTATGTTCCACATCATGTGTTTTTATAATATTGTATTTGCTTTGCCTTTATTACGAGCTTGTCATTGCAGATTGCATTCATGCTTTATAATGTGTTGACTTACCTGCAAGTATGTCTTCAATGTCTATCATTCTTTCAAGTGGGAGGGAGTATATAACAAGTGTGTGAAATGGCGCCATTAAGATTGACAAAGGCTTTTGTAAAGCCGAAACGCGTCTCTTCTTCTACCTCATGGGTTGAGGGTGTCCTGAACGAATACATTGATGCGTACCCTGACAGCCTTGTGTCCGTGCCTACTTCTATGGTTTTTCTGTGGGAGCTGGATGGAGTTTTCATATATATATATATATATATATATATATATATATATATATATATATATATATATATATATATATATATATACATATCATGGCAGTCGCCAGTAGATAGTTATAGTTAGGACCTATTATCCATAGGAAATCCGCGACATTCTATTTGAAATAACTCTTGCGCCGGTTGACGAATCTTCGCGAAAGCTTCCAACTTGTTGGGGCGCTCCGCTCCGCTCCTACCCTGAAAGTCTCGGGTTGATTCGTCAAGCGAGGGCTGAGAAAAAGGGGGTCCCAAACGCGTTTTCCCCATTCATTTTTCCATAGGAACCTTTAGTCGCAGCTACAGCCCGAACTGCTGAACGGAATTACACCAAATTTGGCAAAGAGGTAGCCCTTGGTTCAGTGTCATGCCTTTTGCTTAAATGGTGTAAATCCGTTCAGTAGTTCCTGAGAAAATCAAAAGTAAAGTCACATATATATCTATGGGCGAGTAGGGTCCGCGTATCCTGAGCGCACCCTGCGAGCACCGTCCCGATCATGAGCTGCATGCTAATTTGCTGTCAAGTGGCTGTCAACACTCCAAATCAGGAAGTGTTGGCAGCCATTTTGTCCCTCGGTAGAACCGAGGGACAGAAACAAGTGCGCAAAGCGCAAAAATGGGGCAGGGTAGAAACACCCTGACCCCCTAGGTCTGCTCAGGGGGTCCCACAAGGACCCCTGGGCAGAAAATCGTATTTTTTTTTTTTTAAACGGCGGGATGCACTTAGGGTGCGCGGATTCCACCGATTAAAAAAAAAAACCACAAGAAACAAGTGCGCAAAACACACAAAGGGGGCAGGGTAGAAACACCCTGACCCCCTAGGTCTGCTCAGGGGTCCCACAAGGACCCCTGGGCAGAAAAAAGCAAAAAAAAAAAAAAGACCGGCATCGTGCGAGGCCCCGCCCCTCCCTGCAGCAGTCTGCAAACGCGCCCCCTGGCGCGTTTTAAGAAGGGAAGTAATTCCCCTTGAATACTGGGGGTCCCTGGGGGCCAACTAGCCCACCAGGAACCTCCGGTATGCGCCAGGGGCTGCGTTGCAGAGAGGTGTACAGAGGCCACGCCCCTTTTACACCTCTCTGCAACACAGCTCTGTGGCGCTTTATGGAGGTACATGGTGGGCTTGTTGGACTCCAGGGACCCTCAGTATTCAAGGGGACTTAATCCCCCAACTTAAAACGCGCCACGAGGCACGTTTACACAGTGGTGAAGGGAGGGGCGGGGCTTCATGTGACATGTGTGCAAACAGGCCCCGTGGCGCATTTTAAGATGGGGAATGAAATCCCCTTCAATCCTGAGGGTCCCTGGAGGCAAACTAGCCCACCAGGTATGTCCAGAAAGCGCCACAGAGCTGCGTTGCAGAGAGGTGCAAAAAGGGGCGTGGCCTCTGAACACCTCTCTGCAAGGCAGCTCCCTGGCACATACTGGAGATACAGGGTGGGCTAGTTGGACCCCAGGGACCCTCATGATTCAAGGGGACTTAATCCCCCAACTTAAAACGCGCCACGGGGCGCGTTTGCACAGATGTCACCTCAGGCCCCGCCTCCCTTCACCATTGTGCAAATATTCCTCTAAAATCAGCCGAACTACGAATTCCAATTTACTCACCTGTTATCAGGAGAGACCTCAGTCCTGCATCTTTCAGCCCAGTACTGATCCTGAAAAGTAATTTTAACCATACTTACCAGTAACTTGAATTTCCTTCCATAGGATATCATTGACTGGGTTCAGTTGGAAATTCTTCTAAGTGTGGAGTTTTGGAACTTTATAATATTCCTCTAAAATCAGCCGAACTACGAATTCCGATTTACTCACCTGTTATCAGGAGAGACCTCAGTGCTGCATCTTTCAGCCCAGTACTGATCCTGAAAAGTAATTTTAACCGTACTTCCCAGTAACTTGAATTTCCTTCCATAGGATATCATTGTCTGCTTTTTGCTGAAAAAGTTTCTAAGTGTCGATTTTTGAAACATACAAATATTCCTCTAAAATCAGCCGAACTACGAATTCCGATTTACTCACCTGTTATCAGGAGAGACCTCAGTGCTGCATCTTTCAGCCCAGTACTGATCCTGAAAAGTAATTTTAACCGTACTTACCAGTAACTTGAATTTCCTTCCATAGGATATCATTGACTGGTTTCACTTGGAAATTCTTCTAAGTGTGGAGTTTTGGAACTTTATAATATTCCTCTAAAATCAGCCGAAATACGAATTCCGATTTACTCACCTGTTATCAGGAGAGACCTCAGTGCTGCATCTTTCAGCCCAATACTGATCCTGAAAAATAATTTTAACCGTACTTACCAGTAACTTGAATTTCCTTCCATAGGATATCATTGACTGGTTTCACTTGGAAATTCTTCTAAGTGTGGAGTTTTGGAACTTTATAATATTCCTCTAAAATCAGCCGAAATACGAATTCCGATTTACTCACCTGTTATCAGGAGAGACCTCAGTGCTGCATCTTTCAGCCCAGTACTGATCCTGAAAAGTAATTTTAACCGTACTTACCAGTAACTTGAATTTCCTTCCATAGGATATCATTGTCTGCTTTTTGCTGAAAAAGTTTCTAAGTGTCGATTTTTGAAACATACAAATATTCCTCTAAAATCAGCCGAACTACGAATTCCGATTTACTCACCTGTTATCAGGAGAGACCTCAGTGCTGCATCTTTCAGCCCAGTACTGATCCTGTAAAGTAATTTTAACCGTACTTACCAGTAACTTGAATTTCCTTCCATAGGATATCATTGACTGGTTTCACTTGGAAATTCTTCTAAGTGTGGAGTTTTGGAACTTTATAATATTCCTCTAACATCAGCCGAAATACGAATTCCGATTTACTCACCTGTTATCAGGAGAGACCTCAGTGCTGCATCTTTCTGCCCAGTACTGATCCTGAAAAGTAATTTTAACCGTACTTACCAGTAACTTGAATTTCCTTCCATAGGATATCATTGCCTGCTTTTTGCTGAAAAAGTTTCTAAGTGTCGATTTTTGAAACATACAAATATTCCTCTAAAATCAGCCAAAATACGAATTCCGATTTACTCACCTGTTATCAGGAGAGACCTCAGTGCTGCATCTTTCAGCCCAGTACTGATCCTGAAAAGTAATTTTAACCGTACTTACCAGTAACTTATATTTCCTTCCGTAGGAATCCATTGTCTGGTTTTCAGCAGAAAAGTTTCAAAGTGTTGATTTTCACAAACTACAAATATTCCTTAAAAATCGCCTGTATGACTTAAACGCATTCTTTCAACTGTTTACAGGAGATGCACCAGTGCTGGATCCAGGATCCACCACTGAGTAAGAAAAAGTAACGATAACACTACTTACCTGCTAAGTGAATTTCCTCCCATAGGATAACATTGGTGATTCTATGTGAAAAAGTTTCTGTGTCAACTCTTAAAATACAATAATATTCCTTAAAAATCACTACTGTAACCAAAACGCTTTTACTCAACTGTTTACAGGAGATGTCCTAGGACTGAATCTAGGATCCAGTCCTGTGGTTAGAAAAGTAATCCATAAAGTAACTAATTGCATTTAGCTAGAAATTCACATTGAGCTCAATGTTGCATTGTGTTTGAAATTGTGTTGCCCATTGCAACAACTGTAACTACTGTACTTAAAAGTCTATTGCCTATTTGCAAAGTATTTAAACTAAAGTAATTCATTCTGAGAAAGTATATTTTGTAATGTAATGTATAATGTAATTACAATGTAATTTAAAAAATAAAATATCTAAAAATGAATAGTTTAAAAAAATGTAGTAAATCAGTATCAAAAAAATAAATATAACAATTAATACATTTAAAAATTGTCATTTACAAAACCTTTGAAATTCACTGAAAAAAAACACAGGTTTCAGACATGTTATAGTTAGGAATTAGCATTTAAAAAACCTTTGAAATTCACTGAAAAAACCATAGGTTTCAGGCTTGTTATAGTTAGGAATTAGCATTTTAAAAACCTTTGAAATTCACTGAAAAAACCATAGGTTTCAGGCCTGTTATAGTTAGGGTTTAGCATTTAAAAAACCTTTGAAATTCACTGAAAAACCATAGGTTTTAGGGAAAGTTATAGTTAGTTGGACATTGCACTCGTACAAAACCCGTGAAATTCCCCCGTTATAGTTAGTTCAGCTAACTATAACTCGCGCCCCGCAATGCACTGCTGATGACGTCACATATTACATCACTCATGACATGGTCAGTGACATCACTGATGACATCACTGATGACATCTCAAATGACATCACTGATAACATCATCCATGTGAGAATTTAATGCATCTTCTCACACCCTAATATAACTTTTGATACACCCACTCTAAATTACAGACTGCCATTCTCAAAACCATACACACTCCAATACCAATAAGTACATACCCACTCACTGATTCTTAGGTCTACACACACACATCTACTCACTCACCCGTACAGTCACTCATACTTACAGTCACTCAGTACAGGACTATCATATGCACTCATACACCTATATAAACACTCACACAACGCAACTCATCCAAATAGGTACTCACACACCTAGTCAGTCATGCAAATAATTAATCACACTCCAATTTACTCACCTATACAGTTATACACACCAGCTCACTTATTCATAGAAATACTAGCACATTCTTACGCTCCTATGCAATCACTGATGCAAGCACACACTCATCCATATAGCCACTCTCACAATCACACACTCTCACTTATAGCCATTTATATACTCCAACACACATATATACTGCCTTTCACATATGTAGTTACTCACACATGTACCACTGAGATATACATTCAATCACTAACACACCCATACACACACTCACCCACCCATACAGTCCATCACAGAAGCACTGTTGAAACCATGCACCCAGTGAATCACCCACTCACACATCTATGCACAGAGTCACACACACCCCACCCACACAAACACTGAGGCACCCATATAGATACTCAGAGAACCAATCCATAACCCATATAGACACTCATTTAGCTAGTCAGAAACCCATGCAGCTGCTTACACAACAACAGGCAGACGGATACAGACATTCACACAGTTTAGTCACTCACCCATGCATCCAGTAAGATACATTTAATCACTCACTTATAGACTCAGTCATGCACCTACTAAATCATCCATTCAGACGCTTATACGCCCACTCATTCTTCAATACGCCTTTCCCTATATATATTAAACATATTTAAACTTTACAGAAACACACAGTCACTGGATGATGTCAGTGATGTCATCAGTGATGTCACTGACCATGCCATGAGTGATGTAATATGTGACGTCATCAGCAGTGCATTGCGGGGGCGCGAGTTATAGTTAGCTGAACTAACTATAACGGGGGAATTTCACGGGTTTTGTACGAGTGCAATGTCCAACTAACTATAACTTTCCCTAAAACCTATGGTTTTTTCAGTGAATTATATATATATGTATATATATATTTTTTTTTTAACTAAAGTTAAAGTGACAATATAGTCAGGTGAAAAATGTTAGTTACAATGTAATGTTTTAAGTTAAGAAAACACTGAAATTCACCATTGAAAGTTCTATAACTCGTACCCTAAAGTAACCATGTTATGGAAGTTTATGCTTAGTAATTTGTTGTTTTGAAATGCCTCAGACTCACCCATGCTGCCCCAAGATATTTTTTCTTTTTTTTTGTCCAGGTGACCTCAGACTTTTTAGGTTCCTCCCTTCCTTTGTAATAATACTGGAGCTCCTCCTTCTCCACCTGAAAATATGTCCAAACCAGTTCCTTTGGTACAGGTTTCACAGTGTTATTTATACTCAATTTCCAAAGTGCATTGTATGAGTATCTGTGTTTTTTCTTTTCATGCTGGCACTTCCAGGTTTGGTTTTACCCTTTTTAGAAATAGAAATACAAGTGTCAGAAGGAAAATAAAGAACATTTCATTCCTGTGAGCACAGCAGCAAACACAAGTGCTACTCTGGGAATTGAATTAATTGATACTCTCTGAGCCCCCCACCTATATATAGCTGCATACAAGACAAATGCTACACCCCCTCCTAGAGCTGGGGAAGTACAATTTAAGCAGTTTTTGTGTTTGTGGAGGAGAGGAAACATTGGAATGAGCAACTCTGGTGTGAATTAAAATATGTTGCCACACCTTTATGTTTTGTGCCTGCCTATCTCTGACACTCTAATGTGGATAAAGGGATCAAATAGCAAGGAATTTTACAAATATTTTAACACAATACGATTACAAATGGGTTCCCCGACCTTTCCATTAGATAAGAAGGGTGGAAAGTGGTACATGGAATGATATACATCACATTTGGGCAAATTACCCAGTCAGACTGGTTCCGTGAATGACAGGCTGGACATTAATAGGAGTGGGATTACCATGCCCTGCTTTGGAGTTCCAAACTTTAGCCAGGAGAAAAAAGATAGAAGGGCTGTGAACCCGAAGTTATTTAATTCGCGAGGTACACCATGCCTAATCATACCAGTAGAGATGTGGCCCAGGAGCTGCATCTGAAATGAAATGATCAAATTTTTAATTGTATGCACCAGTTAAGACCTCAGTTGCCCACCAAGTACAGGAATTGGGTGAAATCCGTTTTTTATGCTACCTATGGAGTTATGTCATATGCAGATGACACCGACATCTGCCAACCCCCTTATCCTGATAACGGTTTGAATATATCAGAAAGGGGGCTCGATTACACGTTTATTCAACAATCCATATGCAATTTTAACTTTGGAGTTTTTGTATTGTAATAATAAATGTTAGGCTACAGGATACAGCAACACATATATAGGGATGATAGGGATGCTGTGGGAGTAATAGGGAATATCCTAGGACAACCTTGATGAGAGAGATCTATGAATTTCTTAAGACTATTGATTATACTGACACAAACCATGACTTCGAGTTAAGGTGGTTTCCCGCTCAGAAGAAGACCGAATGATGAAGAAAAAACAAATTAGGCATGAGAGTTTGGCACATTTTTAAATATTGTCTCACCTCTTCAGCCAGTAGAGTTTATGGCTCCTGGTAATGACAGTATTTCATCCCTACCTTAATGTACGTGTTTAGAAGTAATATCAATTGATGTGTATATTAATATAAATAGGGATGTTGTACTGCTTCTCTTTCAACAAATCTCCCATTCTCCTTATGTTCTGCCATAAAAAACAGGACTGAATACTGAAACCCGACACAGGAAAACTCCAGAGATCTGGACACATAGAGTTAACTGTGGGCAGGCCTCATGGTCCTGGGTATTTTAAATTAGCTTCTTGGTACACAGGTAAGTTGAGGATAAGGAGATATATTCCTGAATTTAGAGAAGCAGACAACAAATGCATTGAATGGAAAAATCAGCTCATCTCTGTAGCGTCCTGCTGGCCCAGATACTTACCAATAACCACGCCACACACGGGCAGTAATTTTACACGTTTTATTTCACTGTGTGTAAGTCAGAACTCAACATTCTAAGCCTGCCTTCAACTCATCTCTCCAACGCTTACGTCACAGGCCTATGATGTACAGCGGGAACCAAAAGAGTTCCAGTGTTCTTTTATTTACAAGATACTAAATCTCCCGCTTTATTAGAGAAAAAGTTACAACACTTTCAAAATTGACAAATAAGTAAATATATAAATAAATACACAAATAAATACATGAATGAATACACTGATGATCATGGATATACAGGCAATTATAATTCTTCAATTAGGCATTGTGGCGCCTGAATCACACATCCTGATCAGGTTACTGGAAACCGGGAACTAGCAGTCTAAATGTCAGTGATCTGCACAGGTGAGGTGGAATTAACAGCAGACACAGAGTCATCAACAGTCTATCAGAATTCAGTCTCTACATGGAAATCGATATTTGGTGTGTGATGGGCCACATCCTGAAAATGAGAGGAATTTTCCGTGAGGTACTTCCCAGGATGCTGGGTAGTCACCTTATGTCCTTTGGTGTTAGTAATTGTAAAGGGTTCAGCCTCAAAAGGAGCATCAGACTTTCTATTTCTGTGTCGTATGACAAGCACGCGATCTCCTCTTGTGAAGGTGACATCTTTTACATGATGTCATTTGTCAGCATATATTTTCATTTTCTGTTTGCCACCAAAGTCTGTAGCATGAATGTCTTCCTCATTCTTGGATCTGAGGTTGGTCCATTGGGGCAGCTTGGTCTTCATGGCTCTTCCATGAGAGTTGCAGGGCTTTCCCCTGTCATTGAATGAGGGATCGAATGGTAAGCTTTAAGAGTAGTGTTCAAAACAACTTTGAGATCGAACTTCTTCAATGCAGCATGCTGAACAGCTTTCTTTAGAATACTCATGAACCTTTCTACCAAGCCATTGACCGGGGGCCAAAGAGGAGTGCTTTTATGATGCTTTATATTGAGGTGATTTAGAAAGTTTTTGATTTTATGACTATTAAATGGTAGGCCATTGTCAGATTTTTAGTTTGCAGTTACACCCCATGTGCCAAAGTGGCATCTAATTTTTGAATAACCTTTTCATGTGTAGCGGATGAAAGGTCTTCTGTCAATGGAAAACGGGAGTATTCATCAAACATAACTTAAAGATGATATCCATTCTCTAGAGGACCAAAGAAATCAATAGCAATTTTCTCCCAAGCATGATGTGGCAATTCTGACATGTTCAAAGAGTGCTGAATAACTTGAGACGAAAGGCAGCTGCACATGTGACAAGTCTTCAATTCTTTTTCAACCCTTTCATCAAGACACTGAAACCAGACTCAATCAAGGAGAGCTCTCGCCTTCTTGAATCACTGAAAGTTCATCTCTTACATTTTTAAACTTCAAAATATCCACTGCAATTAGTGAGAGGTTTAGAGTGCTGGTTCCACAATTGATAAGTAATAATGCCTTTTAACGTTAACATGTCACTATTTTGGCTCATGGCAGTGACAATTTGTTCTAAAGACATGGAAGCTGGTGTGCTTGATTTCACAATAAAATTGATGTAGGTCTCCCCTGTCTTAGATGGGGTACTAGAGCACTGCAAGGGCACTCTTGAAAAATAATCAGCAGTATTTTGATCTTTACCTGGATGAGTAAGAATCGTATAGTTGTATTCTTGTAATCTCAAACCCCAATGTTCAATTCTAGGAGGCATTTTTGTTTTGGGATTGCAGAATATTGTCAACAGTGATTGATGATCAGCCACTACTGTGAAGCGCTTTCCATTCAAAAACACATGGAAATATTTGCAAGCCCAGACCACTGCTAAACTTTCTTTCTCAAGTTGCACCTAAGCATGTTCTGTTTGTGACTAGCCTTTACTGGCATATACCACAATATATTTCCAGTCATTTGGCTGTCTGATGTGCTGTGCAAGGATTGCTCCTAACATGACAGGGCTAGGGTCAAACACAATCTCTGTGTGAGGTTTGGGATCAAAGTAGGCCATTTCAATGGCACTCTTAATAACTTGCTTTTTTTTGGAAACTCTTCTCACATTCTCATGACCACTGAAAAGAGACATTCTTTTTGTTAATTCTCATAACGGTGCATTGGGGGATTTGCAGTACACATCACTTGTACTTTAGCTTGATCAGGTTTCATACCCCCAACAGAAACGACATGGCCAAAAAATGTCAAACTTTTCCTGAGGAATTCACATTTGTCAGCATTCGGTTGTTAAGACTTCACCATTAAGCAAACGACATACTTGCATGAGAGCTTTGTCATGCTCTTTCTGTGCAGCAACAAAAACCAATATGTTATCACTATAGTAAAATGCATTTATTACAGGCTGTATGATACTTCAAATGATGTCTTGTAAGTTCTGCAGCAGAGGATATACTAAAACTCAATTACTTGTTGCAAAACAAACCAATATGCAGTAAAGGTTGCAATGTAACTGGATTTTTCTTCAAGTTCCACTTGGTGATATCCTATATTTAGGTTGAGAGAAGAACTTCACACCATTCAATTGAATTATCATATCAGCAATGGGTGGACCGGGATGACTCTCCCACGCAATTGCCTTGTTGGCCTGATGTATATCAACGCCTTCCCTGTCACTTTTAGGCACTATTACAATGGGAGAAACACATGGTGTTGGACCTCTGGAGCGTTTGTTGATGACATGTTTAAGCAATGAATTAAGTTTCTTATCAAGAGCTTCTTGCAAGTGAAACACAACTCATCTCTGTCTTTGAGCAACAGGACGACAATCCTCAGTTATGTGTAACTTTACTTTCATTGTATTGAGTTATCCTAACCCATGAAATAATGAAGGAAATTGACTTACAATTTAATGATGAGCATTCATATGGTAGTTCACTGATATCAGTTCCATATCAGTATCAGTGTTAAAACTGAGCAAACAGGCACTTGTAGATGTTGCTTGAAGTAGATGAATAGGCACTTGTACCACAGTTTTCTTAGTTTTTTTATCGTAGCTACAAATGCACCTTGACTTTTTAAGGGTGTTCAGGCAGCCCATGTGTATACTTTATTCTTAGACTTTGTAAGTTGTAGTAACAGGGATAATTCTTGATAATTCTTCTCTGGCATGCTTGTTTATCAATGCACCGCTGTCAATTATGAATAGTATTGAACACTTGTTTATCTTTAGAGTGATCGGACAATTTTGAATATTTTTGGTACTTTTTCATGTTGTTTTTTTTTACCTTGAGTTTTTCCTTACATTCGACTAGTCCCACATGTGCATGCTTATCTGAAGTAAACATTGATATTGCACAATTGTAATTTTCAATTTCACTGCAGATTAAGACTGAGGAACTCTTTGCCGTTGATTTACATGATGATCGACTTCGTTTGGTGTTGATTTGCCTCAGTTAGTGTGATTGCTTGGCCTTGTGGGAGCGCATCGAATGTCACTGAGGTAGTATTCGGTTGCCCATTTTGTCTTCATGCTGTGAAACACTTACTCTTCTCTTTGCCTTGTAAGTCATCACAAAATGGTTCACTTTACCACAGCCAATGCATATCTGTCCAATGGCTGGACATTTACCTTCGTGTGGAAATGACAGTTCACATCTGTAACACATTTTCTTTTCCTGTGGAGACATCGTCTTGTGTCCCTCTGGCTTACTTTTCATGCTCATGACTAATGCACTTTGGGCGCCTCCGGCCTCCATGTTAGTGGCTTGCCGAACAGCACACTCTTGAGTGAGGGCAGCCTTGAGGACTTGTTCCAAGCTCAAAGTTTCTTTCAGCATTTGTTGTCGAAAGGAATCTGACAGACATCCACTGATTACTCTGAGGCGGGTAGCTTCCTCATCATTAAATTAACTGAATTTACAGTGCTTCACCAGAACATCCAGTCTTTCAACAAAGTCATTGTTGGTTTCAACTGGTGTCTTTGGCATCTTGATTGAATATGTATCTTTCATAATCCACATTTGGCACTGGATTAAATTTAACATCTAAGGCTGTTTTGATTTGATCGTGTCACTTCACCTTATTGTGATATCTTTTTCATGGCTTCTTTCGCTCCTTCACCAGCCATGTTCTTCAGATACTTTATAATCTTTTTACCATCATTTTCATCTATGGCATCTATGAAGTCTTCAAAATTCTCTATCCATGCAGTTCATCCATTGCCAATATTGTGTTTCTTGGCTTTATCAAATGCAGATGGTGGTTTTAAGAATGTTGCAGCCATATGTACATTGGTAGACAGGAGGGGTCTCTCAGGCACTTCTTGTGGAACTTGATCAGGTGAATTTTCTCTAGCACCTTGGAACGAGCTGGCTTCAGGGTGAGCCTTAATGACTTTTGGAGCTTGGATCTCACCCTCACTCTCTATTGGAGCTCTTTATTTTATTGCTGTCTAAGGACTTTTCTGGACCCCTATGCAGCAGCTTTGGTGGTGGGCTGTGTAGCTGTCAAACACAATCCCTTAGACCCTCCTTCTGGGGTCACTCCACAGCATGTTTTAGACCGATGATTCGCTAATTGTTTCATTAAGTAGATAAATCTTTTTACACTACAAGTCTATGAAAGCAAATAACTATGGTTGGCTTTGGGTTTAAATATTTCTCCACAAACATCTTGTTAATCTCTGCTTCGTAGCACATGAATTTCAATTTTATTTGTGGGGAAATATTGCTGTGCGCTGCTTTCATAACCTGGTTTCATCCACCTTTAGTGTTCTTACTCCATATAGTGTATGGCCTTAATTTGCGTAATAGCGGAGTACCTTTTGTTTGTGGCCATTTCATTCAGTTCCTGGCCACCAACTTGCAGACTTTCAATGTTTCATTCTTTTTTTGTGTGTTGCAATTATGTTTATTAAGTAAAGGAGACATTTACAGCATGGGTAATTGACATCCAATAACCAGAAGTTACAACGTCGTACAGTAGTAAAAAAAATGATATGTTACATATTATTCAGAAGGAGGGTAGGGTGGGTAGGGGAACGGTCACAGGGTGCAGAGCAGGGAATAGTATACAGAAATTGCTGGGGGGCGCCAGTAGAGGTTCTTGAGTAGGACTCAAGACCAGGAATAGTAATTCTGGGAGGGAAGGGCAGTAGGGGATTGTGACTCTCTTGTAGAACTGACCGACATTTATTGTGTGAGACTGTGATTGTGGGGTCTGGAGCATTCAGGTGTGGATGTGTGGTGGTGAACACCCAGATGGGAGAATTCGCCTGCATTAAAAGGTGGTGAGGTAATAAGATAGGATGCCCAACGTCGGACTGCGCTGGCAGCAGATGTGATAGGGACTAGCTTTGTGGTGAAAAGTGGTGAGAAAGAAAGAGAGGCCCAACATTCCTGCTTGCAGTGATACATCTAATATTGCTGAGGGGGTGGGTGATGCCGTGTTAAGAGAGGTATATAAAAAACAAGGTTGGTGGTGCTGGGAGTCTCATCAGTCACAGTGGTATGGGGGAGGAAGGAATCATGCTGTTCAATGTGCCTGCATGTATTGGGGAGAGAGGGGAGGGAGAAGGGGTCATTGGAGGGGGATAGTGGAAAGAGAAGGTGGAGATAAAAGGGTGAGAAGAAGGGGGTTGGGGTTGTAGAGGGACGGGAGGGGGGATTAAGAGATTTGAGTCTTGGCATGGGCTCGTAGGGATGTGAACGAGAGGAAGGGGATGAAAAAAGATGGGGTGGGGGAGAGAGGGGAGGAGAGGGAGGGGACGTAAATGGGGGAAGGGGGAGAGGGGAAGATGGGGTAATAGTGGGGGAGGTAAGGGAGGGGGAGCAGAAAGTGACAGGTCATAGGGAGTAGATGTGGATGGGGAGGCAAGGAGGAAGCATGGTAGGGAGGCGGGCATTACAGGTTTTAACGGCAGTTGGTTGTACATGTCAGTATAGTCTGATATGAGTCAGGGTGGTGGGGGTCTGGGGTATGGTGTCTGTCATTGGTCCCGTCGTGAAGGAAAGGTGCCTACATCTGCAAGAATAGATCAGTCTGGTCCTGCAGGTTGTAAATTACGCATTCGTGTGAGGCTGTTTGGATCATGGCCACGAGCCAGGACTCCTGTGATGGGGGTACGGGCGATCTCCATTGTCGGAGAATACATATCTTGGCTGTAGCCAGGGCTGTGTGAAAGAGGCAGCATTGTGGGAGGGAAAGGCCTGGTGAGTTGGGCATATCATGTAGGAGGATAGCTGAAGAGGTAAGTGGTAAGTGTATAGGCATGGAGGCACTCAAGACCAATCCAATGTGTGACCAGAAGGATTGGATCGAAGGGCATTCACAGATGATATGTGTAATGTCGCAGTGGGTATTCGTACATCTCTATCAATTGGCATGGGGGAGGAGACCTACCCTATTCAATTTTGTTGGTGTCCAGTGCCAAGCGTGTAATGTTTTAAAGAGGCAGAACTTCAGATGAGCCCCTCTTGTACCCCTATCTAGGGCTTCTACAACATCTGCCCATTCATCTCCCTTGTAAGTGGTCTGCAGGCAGGTGTGCCATTTAGCATGATGGGCTTGTAAAAGGGGCAGTGAGAAGATGTGGGAGGAGAGCGTGCTGTATAATCCTGACATCACCCCTTTATGACGGCCCCATACGATCAGATAGGATACTACAGGCGAGGGTTGCAGGGACCAGGGACGGGGGCCCAAGCAGCTCCTTAAGCAGTGCTGTAGTTGCATATGGCACCAGATTTGTCTCGGGTAAAGGCCGAATTCCTCTCTCAGCTGAGCAAATGATTTGAGGTCTCCATTAAGTATTAGTTGGTATAATGTGTGGATGCCTGCTTTTCTTCATTGGGTCCATGACAGAGTCTGATCATCGATACATATCCCATTATTGTCCCATACAGGAGCTTTGTCATGTAGTCCTGGGTCAATCCCAAGTAGGCGGTGCGCACGCAGCCAGGTCTTATGCATTGCGCGTAACACTGGGTGTGTACAGCCAGATTGGCGGGTGCGATCCCTATAAAGGATAGAAAGTCATGTGTCTGCAGAGAGAATTTCCCCTTCAATGTGGACCCATTACAGTGGGTCCAAAACACAAGGCAGCATGTACGCCAGTTGGGAAAGATGGAGAGCAAGATCACATTTGTTCCACTGACGGGAGGCCTAGGCCACCGCTTGAGCTGCGTGCAATCAGTTTGATCCCCATACGAAAGACCGGATTTTGGAGTCAATGAAACGAAGTGTAGGGAGAGGTACCTGGATGGGAAGCATTCCAAGCGCTTATGTGAAGGGCTGCAGTATCAACATCCGTACCCCTTGCACTCTACCCCACATGGAGAATCCCAGGTTAGACCACTTCTCAAAGTCTCATTTCATCTGGGTCATTAGCGGGTCTATGTTGTCTGAGATCATCCCCTCTGTGCCCCGGTTTACCAGTATTCCCAAGTATTTAAGACGGGAGGGTTACCAACGAAAGGGGTAGCCTTGTATAGCCACTTTAGTAGTGCCAACTGATATTGGGTGGGCTTCACTTTTGTCCCAGTTTACTTTATAGCCAGAGAGGGTTGAAAAGTCATCAATGATACCCAGTAGAGCCGGTAGTGATCGTTGAAGGTCAGTCAGAGTGAGGAGGACGTCATCTGCATAGAGATAGATCTTGGAGTGGCCGGTTAGGAGTGTGACACCCACTATGTTGTCAGAATTGCAGATGGTGGAAGCTAGCGGTGCCATGGCTAAGAGGAAGAGGAGTGGTGAGAGGGGGCATCCTTGACGCGTGCCTCTCTGGATCGGGAAAGGGTCAGAAGGGGATCCCCCGCACTTAACCTGAGCAGTCATACAGCAACCGTACTTTGGCGATAAATTGATCTCCTAGGCCAAAGCGTTCCATTGTAGGAAATAGGTAGTCACATTTGATGCTGTCAAGTGCCTTTTCTGCATCAAGGGAGAGAGCCAGTTCATCCTTCGGGATGTCATTGGCTGTCCAGAGGGTATGAAGATAATTTCTGGAGGAGTAGCCTGGTACGAAGCCTACCTGCGTGTGGTGGATCAGAGAGGGAAGAACCTTGCTCAGACAGGCTGCTGAAACATTGGCCAGGATTTTAATGTCACAGTTCAGTAGAAAAATAGGCCTGTAACTGCCACATAGTAGGGGGTCTCTCCCAGGTTTGAGTAAGACAGCAATTACCACCTTATTGGATAGGGAACCCAAGGAGGACTCCAGTTCCACTTCCTGAAGGGGGGGTGCAAAGTACTGACCATCTCTTCTCCAGACCACCTGCTAGACCTAGCATCTTTTGGCATGTTGTCCCTGTCTTTTTGCTTTCTGACCTCCAGGGTTTTGACTCTGTGTTTGCTGGTTTAGTGTCTCTGCGCACTTTCTCACTGCTGTTCAGTGTTAAAGTGCAAGTGCTCCTATTGTAAATTGGATTATGGATTGGTGTTTCCATGATTGGCATATTTGATTTACTGGTAAGTTCCTAGTAAAGTGCACTGAGAGTGCCAGGGCCTGTAAATCAAATGCTGCTAATGGGCCTGCAGCACTGATTGTGCCACCCACCCGAGCAGCCTTTCAAAGGGGTCTCAGACTTGCCACTGCATTGTCTGCCCGTAGTTTTTACTGCCATGTTGACTTGGCAAGTGCACCCACTTGCCAAGCCCTAACCTTCCCTTTTATTACATGTGAGTCACCCCTAAGGTGGGCCCAAGGTACCCATATGGGCATGGTGCAGTGTATTGGAAAGTAGGACATGTACTGGTGTGTGTGACATGTCCTGATAGTAACATTGAGTATATTTTGTTTTTCACTGTTGGATAGGCTATCTGTCGCATAGGATAGAATGGGGAATACTTGGTAACATTTTACGAGTATATCTTCCCATTGGGACAAGATAGAGAAATGGAGTTTAGTATGCCTGGACTCAGAATGTAGGGAGTCATCTTTTAGGAAAGATTATTTTTATGTTCTGTGTTTAAAAATTCCACTTTTAGAAGGCAGGTATTCTCTTGCTCAGCCATCGTGTGTGCCTCTGCTGGGTTGTGGATTGACTCTGGCTTTGGAGTGACAGGGGCTGGGGCTGGGGATGTGCATTCTCTCAGACAGCCACTGGGTGGGTCAAGGTGTATCCTGCCTTTCCTGGATGAGTCAGGGCTGGGCTGAATAGACCTGGGCTGCATTTAGAGTAGTGGCAGGAGATGTCCTTGCACCTGAATGGGCCTGGTCTGCTTTGGACAATGCTGTCTACAACTCCTGCCGGGAAGCTGGGCCAGAGAGGACCAAACTGGTTTGGACTGAGCACAGACACTCTCTGCCTGAGAAAACAAAGAGACACTGAGTATAAATAGTGGGGCCCAGACCCCAGAACTTTAGAACTCGCTTGGATCAAAGAACCTGCCAAGAATAGGAGCTGCAAGAACTGCCAGGGGGAGTACAGCCCCTTTGCTGTGTTGTTGATTTGCTGTGTTGGCCTGCAGTCGCTGCTTCTGCCTTGGGCAGTGAAAGAATTTGACTGAACTTTCTTCACTTGTTGCTGAGTATCTCCAAGGGCTAGAAATAGAGCTTGCCTCCTGTTCACGAAGTCTCAGGACAGCAAAGACATCGCTTACCTCTGGGTACCGCCTCTGGAACCGTGGGTTTCAGTTGCCACAGAGGGGGAAAGCAGCCGACACTGTCACCGACACCACTGCTGGCTCTGTGTCCTGAAGGCATTGCAGAGGGCACCGCCGCACTGCGCACCGCAACCCTGGTTTCACCGATGACGACAACCGCTGCCGCCACCGAGCCTATGCTTGCACCGCAACCTGTGGGCACTGCACTCCGCACTGCCTCGCTTCAATCCGCCGCCCTGGTCTCAACGACGATGACACTGCCCACTGACCTCGACACCCGTGACTGCACCGTGGTTTGAAGGCACTGCTCGTAAGTCACACGATGCACTGCCCCATCCCACACCGCAGTCTGGGCCAATCGATGCCAGCTCCCATCAACTGGCACTGTCGCTTGCACCGTGACCTTTCAGCACCGCCATGGGCACTGCCTCACTCCGCACCGCAGCCCTGGTCGCACCGCTACACTTCACATCGCAACCATGACAGTTGCCATGACCGGCCTGCAGCAACACTGTCAGCTGGAACCAAAGTACTGTTTACAAGTCTGCTGACACTCCAGCCGGTCCGCACTGAAGCGGTCAGTCGCAACTGTTGAATTCTATTGTTTTCAGCACCGCAGTAGCCACGGACGGAGCTACTGGCTTTAAGGAACTGCATTTTAAAGTCATTCTTGCAAAGTGCATATTTTTGATTACTGTTTGTTGGTCTTTTATCGTTTTGGTCTTGTTTGCACAGATAAATAGTGGTTATTTTTTAAAACTGGTGTGGTGTCCTTTTGTAGTGCTTTCACTGTATTACTATTGGTTATGTGCAAATGCTTTACACACTGCCTCTGAGATAAGCCTGACTGCTTGTGCCAAGCTACCAAGGGGGTGAGCAGGGGTTATTTCAGTAGTGTATCGCCCTTATCCTGACTACAAGGAAGGGTTCCTATTTGGACAAAGGTGCAAACCATTGCCAACTAGAGACCCCCCCATTTCTAACACCACCTTATAAAACTCTGCGGGAAAGCTGTGTTCCCTGGGGGCTTTATGAAAGGGTATTTTAGATATAGCGAGTGCTATCTATTCCTTGCTAATTTCCCCCTGTAGGAGTTCCCTTCCTTTGTGTGAAAGACGGGGAGGTCCACCTTTCTCAAGAAGTCAGTCGTTTGGCCTGCGTCAATTGGTTCCCCCGGAGCATAAAGGACCTTACCCCCTGCCGATTTTATAGTGGGGATGGCCATAGCGGCCTCTCGTTGGCATAGTTGGCCCGCTAGCAGTCACCCAGCCTCTCCCCCTGTTCATAGTGTCACCCTTTCATTCGTTGTAGAGCGTACTGAGCCTTGGAAGTGAAAAGTCTGTTAAGCGCCGTCTGGGCTTGTTCTAGAAGCCTGCGGTGATGCAAGGTGGGCTGAGTGGAATAGAGATGGGTATAAGAAGAGATGTCCCTCTCCAGATCCTTCTGGCGTGCTGCCACTTGTTTGTTGGCCACCGCGAGGTCTCACATGAGTTGACCTCTAATGGTGGCTTTCGCGGCAGCCCGTAGTATTCTGTGGGAATATACTGAATTAGTATTGTCTGAGAGATATATGGAGAGGTGAGTTTGCAGTTGGGATTTGCCCTGAGGTGTATGGTGCCGTTGTATGTTCATCTGCCATGGTTTGCGTCCTGGGGAGGCAAGCCTCACCTCCAGGGATAGTGTGACTGGGGAGTGATTGGATATTGCCACTTCTAATATTTGAGATTCCTGTGACTGTTCTGTGAGAGACGAGAAAATAGTCCAGCCTGGAGGACGTGCCGTGGACTGGGGAAGTGAAAGTATACTCTGTGTCTATTGGGCGGTTAAGGAGCCAATGATCTACTAGTCTGTTAACCGAGATCACATCATTCATCAGGGCCCTATCTGCTTCGTTGACTCTGTCCAGGACCGGGTCCTGTGCGATGTTCCAGTCCCCCCAACAATATATTGTGAGGCTCCTATCTCCATTAATAGACGATTCAAATGAAGGAGGATCAACCGTTTCACCCCAGTCGGTGAGTAAACAGACCCCACGCATCAGAAAGGTAAGGTAATAAACAGCAGTATAGCAGCTAAGACAACCTCTGACAGAGGGTCCCCCACGCAAAGGCATATATGCCGTCAAGGACAGACCAAGTCTTTCCTATGGTAACAGGTAGAGATTTACGAAGGAGAATTGCGACTCCGCATTTGCAGGGGGTCCCGCTTTTGGGGGTTGTCTTAGCTGCTATACTGCTGTGTATTACCTTACCTACCCAGTCTTGATGCAATTTGTCTAACTCCAGGGTGTCAAAGTGTATCTCTTGTAGCAGAGCCACATCTACTCTTTTGGATTGAAGATAAGAGAGTACTTTTTTCCTTTTGACATGTTGTGTAAGACCATTAACGTTCCAGGAGATGGCGCGCAGCAGGTGAGAGACACACATATCTGGGGTAGTTGTAAGAGACTGGGTCTCAGTATTCGTGTGATAATGCCAAGGTAAGGAAAGACTATCAGGCACAATAGGCTACTCCTTGAGCTGTGCTAAAATATGCTATGTTAGCCGGGGCGACGAAGTCAATGGTTGCGGGCGGGAAAAATATAGCTGAGGTAGGTTTGGAGCCTGATCTGGTTGGAGGTTCAGAGAAGGGTTTGGGACAAGTGGGAACAACAGGTGTCAGGACGAGGGAGAGGGTGTAGGCTTGGTAGGTGTGAGTTCACACAGGTAGGAAAAGAGGTGGGAAGGGGAAAGGTGGGGAGTAGGTATATCCCAGGACACGCAGGAGAAGGGCACTCATAGGTAGCGATCAGTATCAAGGGAAGGACAAGTACTAATATCTGGGATGCAAATTTCAGGGAGATAAGTATATGTGTAGAAATGAGGATGTGGAGAGGGTAGGAAGGGAAGGAAGAAAGCAAGGGTAGCTGCTTCTAAAAATGCAGCACTGGGGATAGTGTTCTGGGTACCGTGGGTCTAAGCTTGTGGAGGTAGCACTTCGAGGGGGCCCCATCTGAAGGCAGATCATTGGAAAGGATGGGTCAGTAAGGTAACCAAGGTGGGCAGGGTGAGTGTGATGGGCAGGGGGGCACAGGGGATCAGTACGGGCTCCATAGCTGGATAGGTGAAGGGAGCAGAGTTGACAGAGTCTGGACTGTTGTATGGGGAGGGGGGAAAGATAGCCATGTTCCTACAGGTGTGAGAGGGTTGAGAGAAGGATAGTTTCCTAGCCCTCCTGTGATGCAGGTGCCCTGTGATAGGAGGTGTTGCACAGAAGCCGGTTTGCCGGTAAGGGGGTGGGGGCTCATCGGATAGGAGCGAGTGATGGTTATATGTGTGTCAGGGGAAAAGGGGTATACAGGGAAAGGGATGGCACTGCGGCGCCCCTTGTGTTGAATTTCTAGGTTTAACATGCTAAAGGAGCGAGTGGTGGTGTCTTCTTAGAAAGGGGGTGGGGATGGAAGGAGGTTAGGGTTGGTAGCACGTAACAAGAATCAAACAAAGAATGCGGTAATAACAATAATCACTGTAACAGGCTTGTCAATAAGCAATACAGTCAATTATTATGGAGTTCAGGGCTGGTTGCGTGATACTCAGCTGTCCGACGGGCATCGCTCCTCTCGGCCTCGCATCAGTCGATCCGATCGTGCCAGGTACGAGGCAGCAGCACAGGCTCATTGGCGATCATTCCATTGCAGGGCTGAGTTTTAGGGGGGTCAAGATTTGTCTCTGTCCTGATCTTGTGAGAGGGCAGCTACTGCATGGAGGGCCTGCACTTTATCTCCATGGGTGCGGCCTGCCCTATCGGGATCTCTGACTCGATGCCGGGATCCGCTGTTGGCCCTCTACCGTCTGCCTGACTTGGGGGGCGGCACTTTATTATGGGCTGTCTCAACTGGCGTGCAAGAGGTGTCCATGTCCTGCCCCTGAAAACTGTCCAGGGAGAGGCGCAGATCTTCTGGATCATAGAAGTCCTTGGAGGTGCTATCATTAGTGATTTGGAACTGTGCAGGTTCAAAGAGGCTGTACTTGATGCCTTTTTGGTGCAGGCAGGGTCAAAAGGAGAGGAAGGCCTTACTGCAGTCATTTGTCTCTCTGGAAAAGTCCGCTGCCATGCGTATTTCGTGGCCCTCGTACGTGAACAAGCCCTTAGAGTGAGCCACGGAAAGTAGTTGTTGTGCTTTCTCATGATGCAGAAAACAGGCAATGAGAGGCCGGGGGCAAGCCACAGGGTCATTGCGTGGGGGGCCAATGCAATGAGAATGTTGCATCTCTATCAGAGGCTCAAAAGAGAGGCCGTGAGTTTTGGGAGAGTGTCACTAAGGAAGGCCTTGACATTAGGAACTTCTATTGCTTCCGGTAATTTAAAAAAATGGACATTGTCCCTTTTGCTGTGGTCTTCCAGGTCAATCAGTTTGCTGTGAAGAAAGAGAAGTTCCTGGTCTTTGTCCAGCATGTTGTCCAGGCGGCCCAGCACTACTGTCATTCTCTGGTCCAGCCCATCTACTCTGGCCTGGAATCCTGCAATGTCCATCCTTATCGATTTTCTTTCCTCTGTCAGAGTGGATATGTTAGCGTTCAAGCCTTCCAGGCATCAGGCTACTGCTGGGATTTCCCGTAGGATGTGTTCCATTGTGTTGTCCTGGGTGGTGTTAGTAAGAGGCTGGGGTGCGACCTTCGAGCATGGGGGGTAGGCCCCTTCGCTGCAGCTATGGTGTGCGGCTGTTTAAGAGCTTCCATGAAGAGGAGCTACTGTGCAGGTTTTCCAGAGTCTTTGCCAGCCAACATTCATCCGCTAACGTCGTAGAGTGCTCCGCTCACCCTCAGTAAGGGTCTGGTCTCCGGCAGTGGACAGGGTCCAAGATGATGTCTGTTGCTCTGCACTCCCTGTCGCTGGACTGTAGGTCGGCGGTGTTGGTATGCCCTCTAGTGACTATGGGGTGTGCGGAAGGGGGGAGGTAGGCGACCCCAGATGGCCCACAGGTTAAGGCTGGCGGAGTGTCAGCAGGTACCGTGCTGCAGCAGGGTCTCGGCTTCCTAAATGAAGAGGTTCAGAGGCAGTGTCAGGGCCCTTGCGCTAAGTAGATATTTCCCGACGGCGCATCTTCCGTCGCCTGGTGTGGCTGTGAGCTGTTCGATCGTCTGTTAGTTTCCTTGGCTAGGGTATCTGGTGCCGAGGTGACAGACAAGCTGTGTTAGCATATGGGTTGGTTAGACATGCAGAGTGCATGATTGCCTCATTTGTCCCCAGGTCTGCTGCATTGCCCTCCTTGCAGGTAGGCCATGGGAGTGGGGCTGTAGGTGGTCATGTTGTAGTGGAGGCCCTGGGGGACATGTGGAAAGGTCTACTGCAGTGTTCAGGGAGGTGATAGGGCCGGAGAGTGGCTCAGTTGCAGTTATTCCACTTACACAGCAGGTAAGGCTCTCCAGCCTCTTGGTAGCTAGCTGTGTGGGCAGTTGAGGGTCCGGATCCGACGGGCCCTCACATGAGCAGGTTGCAGAGCTGTGGGCTACAGGGCATCCTTCAGGCGGCACAGCGGGGGGGCAGGTGCTTGATGGGCCCCCACCGTACTATGGATACACCGCCGCCTGCCCGGGTAATTTGTTGGGGGAGGGTGTTGTAGTGCTGCAACAAGATCAGGCCTGTGTCTCCCTCCACTGCCCATGCAAATGCTGTCACTGTGCTCCCTTTTAACTATACAGTAGAGGGGAAGCGATAAAGTGTAGGAGTGGGTAGGAGCTGTGGAGCCCTCACCTACCTACATTAGAAGTAGCCATTGTACGTGCTCAATGATCAGGGCCTCGTGGGCTCATGGACATTGGAGACTTCAGAAGTGGGCCCTGTGGAGACGCTTAGGTCCTTAGGAGAACGAGCCGCACTGCTGTCGGCACCACAGTCGTGGCGCAGCGAGTTATCCGGCGGGACAGGGGCACAGGTTCAGGGGTCCCCCGGTGTAATTCTGAGGGTCGCCGGGGGCTCCGTAAGGGCTGGAGTGCTGACAGCTAGGAGTCGTGTTCAGGAGGAGGGGCCTAGTCACAACGTGAGGGCCGAGGCTTTGTTTCCACCTCAAGGCCCTGTAGTTTTCGCCCGGTCGCAGAGGGTGCGAAGACGGCTGGCGGTTATAGAAGGTGGCAAAAACCCCCTGTTCGGGCAAAAGAAGGTGGGTGTGGGGTAGGGAGAGTAGGTTGCGGGACCCTCGCCACACCGCAGAGGCTGCTGTCTCCGTCTGGGGCCGACTCTCGGCAGAACTCCAGAGTCAAGTGGCCATCCTCGCTCGTGGCCAGACCACGCCCCCTCTATCTTTATCTTTAAGCATTTTATACAGGCTGGCGTTGTGCTGAGACTCCACCGGTGCCAGCGTACCTTCTGCACTTTGACTGTGGAACATGTGGCACGTGCAAGCAGTTTGCTGAACAACGACAAACTCTCTGGAAGGGTGCTTTCAGTGTACGGGCTTCGACTCCCCTATCTTGTCTCCAGTAACGTGCAAGTCAGAAATCAACATTCCAAGCCTGTCTTCAACTCATCTGTCCAACGCTTACGTCACAAGCCTACAATGTGTGGTGGGAGCCAAAATAGTTCCAACGTTCTTTTATTCACAATACATTACAATCTCAACCCCGACAGTCCCCAACATTCTAGAATGTTAGCAATGAGACTTCACTCCAACAAAAATATTCTGTGACCTTTCAAGATATACAAAATAATATTTAGCCTCATCTTACAGAGTTGTTTATTATTAGCCTGGCCTCAGAATGCTTTTTATGTGCATGTCTCACCGTGCTGTTTATGGGTAAACCTCAGAAAGCAGTTTTTATGTGTATACCTCAGAGAGCAGTTTCTCTGTAGGCCTCAAAGTGCTGATTGTCCTTGCAGTGACATGTACATATACATGCAGCTGTTTTTATACTGCTACAGACCCGCATTTAGAGGACTGTTAATCTCTCAAAGTCTTTACAGATAATGCGAACTGAACTCTAGGGCATGAAGTAATTTGCCCAAGATCACTCTACGTTCTCTGCCAGGGAAATCAGGGTTTGCTCTTAAATTGACAACCAGATAGCAGTCGCCTGCAGACCTGCCAACCTTAAAAATATTTTCACAGTGTGTGAAGCATAGGGGGAGCTTTCTGTGGCCTAGGCAGATGGGGGAATATGAGCCCATCATTGCATTTCCAGCATTAGAGAGAGTGAGGCCAAGTGGAGTGGGCAGGGCTTAAATATGGGTCTGGCTTCACTAGACCCTAAACCCTCACCCCACAATATCGGGGGGATGCAATAAATCCCTTGATGGCTATCAGAAGTGCACTGCGCCAACAGACTATGTGGAAACCCACTCTGTGCTGAACCTTCCAGCTTACCCTGCCTTTCTCCATGTGATATTAGCTCTTCACTTGAAGAAAGCGCTATTGTTTGAAATAAGGTGGCACCCTATGCGTTGTAAGACCTGTGCTTCTGCAGCAAGATGTTATCCTTCCTGGTGAAAGAGTTATCCCAAAATCCTGTTAACACATAACATAGCATAGCATAAAATAACATTGATGTATTGGCGTAAGAGCAGACCATTTCCGACTGCTTGGGGAAATAATATTGCTCATCCCAAAGGAAGCCCAATTTATCAGAAGTAGAGCCACTTTGACTGCACTGACAGTAAAACAGGCATTACATCACGCCGTCAATCTCAGTAATGAATACAGCAATACTTTGTCTTTGTAAAAGTACGGAGAGGCTTGTGTAGCCAGCGAGGAGGAGAGTAACACTTAACCATTACAAGCGGCCTCTTACTGTTGGGCTGTGGACACCGCCTGTCATATATGAAAGGCCCGGAGAGTGGCAGCAAATCTATACAAACCTTCGATCGTCTGGCAAAGGCCCATGTTTAGCCTTAGAACACTATTACACTCTTGAGTAACTGCGTGGTAGAAACAATCAGCAAGTCTTTCATAGTGTAACAGTATTTTAACTTCAACTGCTTTCGACGCATGGCATTAAAAAGCTTAAAAACTGGTAATCAGGAAAAAAAAGCTCACAATTTGGGGATATTTCTGAATATGGAGTGTAACAATGAGTCATCTCAATTTATAGTAGGTTAACATGCCAAATGCCTTTCTCTTATGGATCTATCTTTAAAGGGGATTGTGCTGAGTTCTGAATTTCATTTTTTGCAGTCACGGCTCTCAAACTACAAAAAGCAAAGAAGCCTTCCGTTCAAATGAGACTATATTGATAATGAAATCAGATTGCTGTGCTAACTGTGCAAAAGACTAGCAAACACAAAGCATATACAAACACATGCAATTTATTATTATCACTAAACATGTATGGCAATATATATATACCCACACAAATATATGGAAGATTAAAAACTGAGGGACATGTTTACAAGGGGATTGCGCCACCGGAACGTCACTTTTTCTGACGTTCCCGTGGCGCAATGCCGTGCTCCATATTTACAAAGTGGCGTTAAGCCACTTTGCGTGGCTTAACGCTACACTTTCACGCAGATATCTGCGTGAAGAGGACGTGCAATGGGTGTTGTAGTGGGCGATCCCCCGCAACACCCATTGCTTTTTTACACTGCCCCAGATTTACAAGGATGTGTAAATCTGAGGCAGCGCCAAAAACTAACACTATACGAAAGCAGATGTTAGATTGGCGCAACAAGGAGAAGTACTTTTATTTCTCCTTGTTTTGGCTCTTTCTATTTGTGCTGCTTTCTGCAGCACACATAGAAGGAACAAATCGCCATTTTTTATGTGCAGGGAGGTGTCCCTTCCTGCACATAAACAATCATTCCCTGCAACAGAGACACCCTTGCACTATGATGCAAGGGTGCCTGTGTTGCAGTAAATCATCCCTGCAATGCAGACACCCTTGCACTATGGTGCAAGGGTGTCTGTGTTGGTGCTAGGCAGCTATTTTTAGAACCAGCGCAAGTGAAAACACAGGAGTGCTCCTTATTGTTGTAAATACAGCGCATCCCTGCGTTTTTTTAAATGACGCAATGCAGCACTGCAAAATTTGCCGCAGCACTACACTGCGCCATTTTATTGTAAATATACCCCTAAATACCTTAACACTTCTAAGTTTAGTAACCATTTCTCATCATGAAATAATTGAATAGATCATAATTCCTTATTTCAAACACAAAATGTAAGGAGAAGTATATTCTCAATATTTATCAAAGCATTTTGGTGGCGTATCTTGTTGTTAACCACCTTCTTCAAAACAATTGTTTGAAAATCTTCCACACACAGATTCACATCCAGTTTTTCATATACAAGCAAGTTAAAAACAGGTCCAAAAACAAACCTAAATTCACTATAAATTTAAATACTACCTTATGTGCACAGATAGCACAGCAATTGATCACTAACTCCTTAATTATCTCCACATCGTACATGTAAGAATTCTAATTTAATTTATTATATTTACATTAAATAAATATTTAGTTCAAAATTAAGTTAAAAATGCTGTTGCTCTTTAACCTTTCTACTTTATTCTATGTGTAAAAAGAATTGTAAAATTAATTTACATTAATGTCTATAATAAAAAATATTTTTTCTATTTTTCAAGATAAATAAACTTTTATGAATTTTCCTATACTATGCCATAGGGAGTACTCTGTCCCGGTTGTGGAGGTCTTCCCTAAGTGTGTGGAACATAAAATATGGTCAAAAAGGTATTAATAGTGTAACATTACAGTATTTTAAAAATTTTTGTTATTCTCCACCTCTTAAACTGAAGGGATGGAATATGTCAGACTTCACTTTGTAGTAACTTTACACATGTAAACAGTTAATAGGCAAAAGTAGTGAAGTTGCTACAAAATTTGATTACATTTACACATTTACACTTATGTGTACATTTACCTTTGTGAATTGCTACTAATGAACCTAATAATTGTTTTTATACAAATTTGTATAGCAAATTATTTAGCTATTTCTTAGCCTTATAAATTACAAGTTTACCTTTTATCCATTTTATTGGCAGTAAGTTTACCAGCCTCAGAAGGGTAAATGACTGAGTAATTTTTAGCAGGATTACAACTCGTGAGTTGCAGATCATACCAACTGTCTACAAGCATTTGCAAAACCAATTGGTCTAGCCTTTGCGTCTGATCGGGTTTGCCAGTGCCTTTTGGCATGGATCAGTAATACAAATAATAAAATTGAAGTAGCACAAAAGCCCTTTTTTAAGCAGGAGGTGTTAGCAACAATTTGCTGTCTGGTCCTCCCCTCCACCCTAAAAATTGTATTGGTATTGGATTGTTTGTATAGTGCGTGAAGGCCCAGGGCATCTAAGCGCTGATATCTGCTACACTGAGATAGATAGCAACCTGAGCTAAAGATTAATACCAGAAGGGCTTATAATCCATCGCAACAAACAGGAGAAAGTTCAGGCTTATTAGAGGGCTTAAACCTGTTCACATTGGGCAGGAGAATAACCAGGTTTAAAGATGTTTACTGAAACTAGGTTAGACTGACCTCTGAGATGTTCAGGTAGGTTATTCCACAGTGGAGCTGTAGTGTAGATAAAGCTCCTACCTTCCCATTTATTTCTTCAGATTTTTAAGACATTAACTGCCCTGAAATGGGTTGAGTACAAAGTTCTTCTGGGGTTATACCAAGAAAGATTTCTTTCAATTATACAGGGCCATCCCCATACAGAGTCTTCTGTGCCAGACATAAGGTCTTGAACTTGACTCTTTTTTCACAGAGAGCCAATGGAGATCTCATAATGCCTCACACACTGGCTTGAAGATTGGAATTTTCTTAAAAAATCAAGTTGCTGCATTTTGTAGATATTGGAGTTTTTTCAGAGAGTGCTGTTGAATGCCTAGATATAGGGCACTGCAATAGTCCAGCCTTGACAGCACTAAGGCAGTGACCACTGATTTTTGAAGTTTGTATGGGATGAAAGGAGAATCTTACTTATCATACTCAACAGGAGTATCATACTCAACAGGACAAAGCAGGAGGAGGTGAGTTTGTTAATCTGTGCATTAGAGGACAAATAGTGGTCAAAGAGTATTCCCAGATTCCTAACAGAAGATACCAGAGTGGGAAGAGAACCGAGTGTCTGAGGCCACCAAGATTGATCCCAGAAGACAGAGTCCTTGCCAAAGAGGAGAACCTTGGTGTTAACCAAGTTCAGCATGAGGCTATTATTGCTCAACCATTCTTCAATGGCTCCTATACAGCTATTAATGTGGCGTACAGTCTCTTCAAAGTTATTCGAGATGGACACAACAATTTGTGTGCCATCTACATATGCCACTGGTGCAAAACTAAATGAACGGATCGATCTTGTCAAGGGTGCCACATTAATATTAAACAGTGTAGGACTTAGTGATGAACCCTGAGGGACCCCACATGGCAGTGTAAAGGACTTGGATTCAAAGTCCCCCAAGGTAACCGACCGTTCTTTATCGGAGAGATAAGAGCAAAATAGCTCAAGAGCTGAATTTCCGATTCCAATTTCTACCAAGTGTTCAAGCATGACCGCATGGTTTACAGTGTTGAAGGCTGCTGATAGATCCAAAAGGATCATCGCCACCTTCCCACTGTTATCTAGGATACTTCTCAGCTCCTCTGTAGCTACAACCAGAGCAAACTCGGTGCTGTGATTTGGCCTGAACCCAAACTGCGCTGAATCTAAGAGGTCATTCTCCTCTAAAAATTTAGAAAGTGCAATATTTATGTGCATTTCAAGAATTTTTGTTGAAAAAGGTAGCAGAGATATGGGACAATAGTTCTTCACCTCTTTTGGATCTAATGAAAGTTTCTTCACTAGTGTGAGGATAGAGGCCTTTCTCCGTAGAAAAAAGTCTGGAGTCAATGATGGTGTTCAGTAGCATAGTAAAAGGAGGGGTAACCACCCCTGCCATCTCATGGACAATGTTTGGGGGGCAGGAGTCAGATGGAGCCCCTGATTTTGTTTGGTCTATGAGTAGACAAGTAAAATCTAAAAAACACTTCTGGGGCAACAGACGAGTGGGTGCTGTTGGATGAGGGGAAATGGAGCACACATAGGAGAGGGGAAGAAGCACACAAGTGAGAAATCAACATGGCACACGTGGAAGGAGGGAGTTTGGTGGGGTGAAGAACATGAGAGTGACAGTTTTCAACACGAGGGTGACAGCAACTTGAGAATGTTGTAGATTTTTGGAACAGGAGAGGAACACACAAATAGCTTAAAAAGCAATTCAAACTCATGTGTCTCTATAGTTTACAATAGGAAGTTCTCTGTCCTGGTTGTGGATGTCTCCTCCAAGAGAGCGCAATGTAAAATATGGTCATAGAGGCATTTATAGTGTTACTTTATAGCTGTATTTAATTTTTTTCACTCTCCATCTATTAAACTGAGGGGGTGGAACAGGTAATTAACTTTATACTTGTCAATGGAAAATAGCCAAAAGTAGTAAAGATACTGCAAAGTATGAGTACATTTACACATCTAGATTTACTTATGTGTAAATTTACCTTTGTGAATAGCCCCTAATGTACTTAATAATTGTTTTTTATACAAAGTTCCATAGCAAACTATTAAGCTATTTCTAATGGGAGTAAGTTTATCAGTCTCTGAAGGGTAAATATCTTAGTAAGCTTTGGCAGGATTTAATCTTGTGAGCTGCAAATCACACAAACTGTCAACACACATTTGGAAAGCCAACGGGTCTCGCCTTGTGGCCCATTATCTTTGCCAGTGTCTTTTGACATGGATCAGTGAATACAAATAATGAAGTTGAAGTTGCACAAAAGCACTGCTAAAGGTGGAGGGGTTGGCAACAATTTACTGCCTGGTCCTCCCCTCCCTCCATAAAATAAATAAACAATATAAAAAAACGAATTAAAAAGCTGCAGGAGCAAGTGGAGATTGGATGGCGGGAAATAGAGCACACAAGGGATAAGAAGAGGTGGTGAAGCTCACAAGTGAGTAATCAACATGAAGCGTGTGGAAGGAGGGAGTTTGGAGGGGAAGAAGCACACAAGAGAAACAGCTTTTAACACCACTGTTGGACTTGCCCTTTCTGAAGGTCAATCCCCAAACTTTTTTCCTTCACCCTCCTGTTTTCTGAACCCTTATTTTGGCTTTTATGACTCTTGCCACTTTACCATTGCTAATCAGTGCTAAATTGCTTGTGCTCTCTCCTTAAAACATAGTAGAATTGTCTTACTCCCAATTGACCATGTTAATTTACTTGTAAGTCCCTAGCAAAGTAGTACTACATGTGCCTAAAGTCTAGAAATTAAATACTACTAGTGAGCCTGCAGCACATATTGTGCCACTAAGTAGATGTTTAAACATGTCTCAGGCCTGTCTTTGCAGCCTGTGCATGCAGTTTTCTACTGCCATTTCATCCTGACAAGACATATGCTTTTTCCAGGCCCAAACCTACCTTTTTAATGCATATAATTCACCCTACCTTTAAGTTTTGCATGTCCTGGTAAGGAAAAGCTCTTCAATTTGTTTTTCACTACTGCACGGCCTACCTCTCTTATGGGATAACATTGGGTTACTTTTTTACATTTAATAATTGATCCAATAGAGAGCAGATAGCCAAGTCAAGTTTGGTATCTAAAGAAATTAAATTAAAAGCCCTCTTTAATGGCAAAGTTGGATTTTTAGTCACAATTCTGAAAATGCCACTTTTAGAAAGTTGGCTTTTCTTGTCCTAACTATTTGGTACCTGTAGCCTGACCCTGAGTCATATTACTAGATGTAGCTGGCAGATGGTCTTTGTGTATTGCTCCCAGACAGTGGGACAGATGGAAGACAGGTGTTGGCAGAATGGGCCACTCTGAGTTAACAAGGGAAGGAGCTGTCACTCCGTTGCACATACCAAAGGCCCTGCCTAAGCACTCACGCAAAGGGTTTGCATTCGTCTTTGGTGATCCCAGATAAGCTGGGGCCAGGACAGGGAAGAAGGAGATGCTTCACAGCTCAGGAGGGTGGAAGCCTCTAGAAGCTTCCCCTATTTCAAAGTGGGCACCAGGTATAAATATTGGACCCTTAGATCCAAATCTTCAATACACTTCTGGACCTGTGGACTGCTATGTTGCTTAAAGGATTGTCACTCTGCTGGACTGCTGCCCAGAAGGACTGCTGCCCTGCTGCACAGGCCAGCTACCCTGCTGCCCTCTTGCATGGGTGAGAAGGACTTAACCTGCATCTCTGAACCCAGGACTCCAGTGTAATCCGAGTGCCAGTTGGCTGGTCTCCTGATCAGAAGCCTCAGCTACAGAACAGGCTTCCAACAACCTAGGAACCAGCACCTGGACCCTGCCATCTGTGAATCCTGCCTTTCCAAGTGGTGCCATTGCCACCGCAATCCCATATAAATAATCTGAGACCAATTAGATGTTTACATTTCTCCTTGATTGGCCTTTTAGTTTTTTCCAAATTCACCCTTTCTCTACCTGCTTGTCTTGGTCTGTGGCTCTACCTGCAAGAATGAAATTTGAGCTACTCTATCTAGAGAGCTACACTGTGGATGAGCTCAATGAATTTTGTAATGAGAGGGGGTTGCCCGCCAAAAGGTGCACCAGCAAATCAAAGTTCCAAAAGGCTCTGAGACCATGGGTGGAGGCCCACCAGTTGCCTGTTACGAAAGAGGACCAGGAAGGAGAGGATGATGTTGAGGGGCCATAGCAGCTGAGGGGGATGGCTTCCATGTTGGAGCCCCTTGCAGGAGCAGAAAGCAATGTGTGTTGTCAAGGCCTGTCACCCTTGGAGCTGGTGGACAGGAAGGTGGAAAGGGAGTTTAGGCTGCAGATGACCCAGTTAAAAATGGAAGAAAAGAAACTGGCCATGGAGGAAAGAATTACTTTGGAGCAGTTGAGAGGATGCCTAAGGAGCTGGACATCAAGACCAAACAGGCAGAGCCCAGCAGTGATGGTGGCAGCATAGCGACAGTGCCTTCTGGAGACAAGAGGGTCCATATTCCTAAAGGTCTGGCACCTGACTTTACTGTGGAGAGATGACATAGACAGCAATTTGAAGCATATGAAATAGCTCTAGGGATGCATAAGATCCCGGAGAAGGATTGGGGAGCTAGCCTCTGAAGGTATATACCTAATGAGGGGAGAGACACTTTACTGGCACTAGAGAAAGGGGACAGGATGAGGTATTCCCCCCTTGAAGCCAACCCTTCTCAGGAAATATGGTATCACCCATAAAAAGAATATGCAAAGGTTTAGAGACAGCCAGAAGCTGGCCCATCGGTCCTGGGTGGATTGTGTAGATTCCTTTTGCAAGGCACTGGATGGCTGTGTGAAGGGCAGTGGTGTGAAGGATTACCAAGGGCTGTACATCTTCATGGCAAGAGAGCATATGTTCAGTCTTTATTTTGAAGATCTGCACATATTGATAGTGATCTCCTTGACCCGAGGGAGCTTACTAAGGAGGCAGACCTCTGTCTCAGCACCAGGGACCACAAGAATATTCCTGGCAGTGACCCCAAGAAGGATGGTTGAGGTTCCCCAGCAGAGTGAGGGGGAGGTCAAAGGTGACACAGACAAGCCACAGAGTAAGAAGGGCAAGGTCAAAGGTGACACAGACAAGCCACAGAGTAAGGTGGGGCAAAGGGTTCCCAAGCCCCATCTGAGAAGCAGGGAGGAGGTTCTGGTAGGCAATGGCCCAGGGTTCCCCATTTCCAGCCCGCTGCTTTGAGCGTTCCCAGTTAGGACACAAGCAAATGGACTCTGTCTGTCCTAAGAAACCACCCATTGGATGGACCGCTACAGGGGTGGTCAATGTGGCCTTAGGGGTAAGTAGTTTCCAGTGACAGGTCATAGGCCGTTACATGATCTCCCTTAGCTGAAAGGTCGACTCAGAGGGTGAGCTGGTGACATCTAAGGCTGGAAGTCATCACTTCTACCAGGTGAATGTGAATGAGATCACTGTCATTGCTCTGAGGGACACCAGGGATAGCCAAACCAGGGTAGTGGAAAGGCTGGTTTCTCCAAAGCAGCATATCGGCCAGGTGTGTGGTGTAACTTAGGTCCAGGGGCAGTACTTTTTCCGCCCCATGGCCCTGGTACCCTTGGAGTGGGGTGGGGAGGTGACCCAGAGAAGGGTCATAGTTAGTCCCCGATGCCCATAGACTACATTCTAGGGAATGAGTTACCCCCAGTGTCTGGCAGTTCAGTTGTCTGGGAATACTACTTCCAAAAGGAAGAGGACAGAGGCCCAGATGAGGGAGCAGGAGGTGGAAACAGTCTACAGTGGGAGGAACAGTGGATCAGATGTTGCCAGCTATGACACCAAAGCACCCCAAGACTGACCCTGGTGAGGAGACTTCTGACCTGGAGTGCTCCCTGCCCTGTCATGGAGACAAAGGGCTGAAGACCTACATCAGGCTGACCCCTGCATGGCACAGACTGAGTGTGTCACCTTTGGGGGGGAGCGGTTCCCCCTAGAAATCCTGGCTTGCCAGGCACCTGTTCAGCCTCAGAGTACAGACCCTGAGCTAAGTAGCCTGTCTCAAGCCACCACCTCTGGACTGGAGTGAAGGAGAGTGGAAGTAGAGTGCCTAACACCTGGGGCTGTTGCCCCTCACTCTGAGAAACATCAGAGAACCAGGGATGGCCTGGGGCCTGGCTCTTGACACTGACAGCTGTCAATAGCCTCTGTTAGTTCCTATCCTTATTAGCAAAATTATCCTTGGGTTGGGGATAGAAGTCTGATCTAAAGGGTGGAGTGGGCCCCATCACTTTGTTGGCTATGGTGGTACTGTTTGCCTACTGGGATGCGTCTGTGAGCAAGTTAAGGTTAGGAGCTGCACAGATGGTGTCCATAGATGAGGAGAAAGTTCCCTCTGGGTCAGTACAGTTGCTCAGAAGAGTGTTAACAGAGGGATCCAACTAAGGTCAGAGAAGCATAGAAATGACAAGTGCACCTGAATAACAGGGCCTTCGCCAATGTTCTATTGTCTAAGCAGGGAAGCCCATCAAGGCATTGATCAGTTTATCTTGGCTTTTGGCTGGAGGGGGCTATGTTGGACTTGGCCCTTTTTGCAGGATCATTCCCAAACCTTTTGCCTTCACCCTGCTGGTTTCTGAAACTGTTTCTGTTGACTTTTAGGCATCTGATCACTTTGCCACTGCAAACTGGTGCTAAAGTGCTTATGCTCTCTACCAAAAGCTTGGTAGAATTGGCTTACACCCAATTGACCTGTTTCATCTACTTGTAAGTCCCTAGTAAAATGGTACTCCGTGTGCCCAAGGCCTGTAAATTAAATGCTATTAGTGGGTCTGCAGCACTTATTGTGCCACCCAAATAAGTAGCCCTTTAAACATGTCTCAGGCCTGCCATTGCAGCATGTGTGTGCAGTTTTAAACAGCCATTTCGACCTGGCAAAATAAGCCTTTTGCCAGGCTCAAATCTTCCTATTTAGTACATATAAGTCCCCTCAAGGGTAGGCCCTGGACAGCCCAGAGGGCAGGGTTCAGTGGATAAAGTAGGACATATATGTTTACGTTTTATATATCCTATAAATGAAATATCCAATTTTCACTACAGCAAGGCCTACCTCTTCCATAGGCTAATATTGAGGTTGCCTTATTACATTTAATAAGCTGCAATTTCCAAATGGGAACAGGTAGACAGGCTGAGTTTGGTGTCTAAAGAATTGTAATTATAAGCCCTTTTTAAGGATAAAGTCGGATTTTAAGTCACATTTCTGAAAATGCCACTTTTAGAAAGTTAAGAAACAATGGGGGGGCAATTTGTTGTCAGCAAGGCTAGGCCACTATATAATTGTGAAACAAGGAAGTAAATGCCAGTACTGACATTACTTCTTGACAAGAAAATCTTTTGACTTTGTGGTCATGAATCTTAATCAGCGTGATCAAGTTTTATTTTTCACTAATGATTAAAAGAACATTTCTTTCAACATTAAAGCACCAAAGACAAATTACATCCTCAAAAATCTTTTGGCCCAAAAATAAATTAGCATATTAACACAAATGCCAAATAATTTATTACAACACCAAAATGTAACAACAACATACACAAATACAGACTGAAAAATACATAGTTATGCCCCAGTTCTAACATTTAACAAAACCTATGAACCTCAATTGACTAAACCATTAGTGTGGGCTCACTTTGAAAGTATATGCACCAGGGGTTTGACCATACCACTTTGCTGTTTGACTGAAAAGAAGGGACCCAACAGAAAAGTCTCTCAAAATTGACAGAAGGGTTCCCTGTATGCCAGAATAATTTTTGAAAGAGGACTCCCTGGTGATTTGATTTTGATGCGTTTCGAACCCTGAAAGATTTGAGGGTTCTCGTCAGGACACCGAACTATGATACGTTATATTTTATTTATTGTAGGCCATCACCACTGGCTAGGTTCCTAGCAGTGAAATTGGAGCACCTTGTCAGTTGTGAAACATTTGCTTTATTCTGAAAAGCAACAACAGCTTTAACCATGACAATCTAAATTGAACACGAGCTGAATGAAGTTGGATTCCTTATTCTGGGATGGCAGTTTTGCTTTACATTTAAACAAATCCTTCGTCACCTTCTGCATCCATAGTAATCACACCATAACAAGAGCCATTTTCAGAAAGTAGCAAATGTTTTACAACTGACAAGTACGCTATGGACCTCAGGGTGAATGCTCGCCCACTTCCAAAGTGGAGCGAGGCATTCGACAGGGTTGTGTTTTGGCCCCGGTATTATTTTATTTTTTTATTAATGGGGGTAGCTACTTTTTCACAGGCCATACAAACCGATGCATCTTGCGTTGCCAGGCGTCCTATATCACCGATATTATACGCTGATAATGCTGTGTTGTTATCTAGGACCCCGGTTGGACTACAGAAATTGATGAGTGCGTTTGGGGAGTTTATGGCCTTAAAGAGTATGGTGATTTATAAATCAAAAACTGTCTGTGGGAACAAACCAAAAAAGTTGTTCTTTTTTATTGATAATACCAATAACCAACATCGATATGTGTTGACAAGATTGATCCCTTGCCCATGTGATGGTGTAAATAAGCAGAGCGTGATACACTTTATACTATTTTGTAGTTTTTATTCTGGCTGTAGGTGTCATTATCTTAAACCAATTTTTGCCACACAGAATATTAGGAGTTACAAAATGACCTTGCATATTTTGTTCTTTTTAAACTATCATCTTGTGTGTTTTAATGTTGCTGTTTTTATTCTGAACTTGAAGAAGAGTATTATGTATTGAATTGTACTGGGTGTGGGAATTAGTGAATTATGTACTAGAATTATGTGCTATTCTGAACTATGCACTTTTTTATTCTGTTATATTGTGACATTTTTAATTATGTTTTATGTACTTTTATGGCTGTTTTTTTAATTAGCCAAATACACTTTGAAACTGACTAATTGACTAATTGACTCTTGGGTTGTGAATGTATAAAAATGAATCCAAACTTTCTTACCAATATTTGGTTCATTGTCTGTAGAATGAAAACATATGAATCTCAGTTCAAACTTGTCTGTTGGCACATCTGGGACATCCATCTCAGATACCTGGGTTAGATAAACTGGTGTATATTGAATCGACAACATATGATAATACTGCATCTTGCACAAAATGTTAAATTAAATTAAGATTCAAAGAAAAAATGTACGCAATTCAAGTGTTAGGTGGATCTCCCATCTTTCCATCCATAGTTCTAAGATTTTGTTCCAATAAAGAGTTTTGGTCCAGTAGCCTAGAACACCAATCAGCTAAGCCCAATTTTCTGGTATTTTTTATGATGTAAGAGTTGAGTGGGGGCTTTTCATCGAGCCATATCAAGCCCTGAGAGAGGACAAATCATGTCTCTCAATTAGTGCTAAGCAAACTAAAAACAACCTTTGCCAGTTCTTTCAGGCATAATCATTTTGGAAAAATCCTTCAACCACTCTGAATAAATCACTGATTTTTGTGCTAGAAACAGACTTTATTTTCTTGGGCACTCGTCTAATTAAAATGATCAATTGCTGATGTAATGAATCTGAATGAACCACAAGAACATTCAGAAGACTAAAACAAATGTCTTGTTGTTTGCTAGTTACTTGGTTTCCATCATTACCTTACTGTCCATGTGATGGGAAATAACACCAATCTACAAAGCACTTTATGCACTTCTGCATGCTATATTCTTCTCTCAGTTTACAGTTTCTGTGCCCACTTTTAGGAGGGAGATTTTTTAATAATCACCAGGAGGGTTTGTGCTTCTTCCAGGGCTTGGAGTCCAAAACTATATGCTGCTCAGTCTTACATTTTATTACCCAAGCACTGAAACTGAGAAGGAGATATGCACTTTAGCTCAAGGTTATGAGTTTGTAAGGACTTTTATATGTGAGCCCAAAAAGCCATCATGAAATTTAGTAATCCTCAGGGATTTTAAAATATTTCTTTAGGTACTCTTGATATTTGCATGATTTAATTGTGATTTGATGGTTTTAAACTGTGTTTTTATTGTGCTTTTATGGTCCTTGTGGCTGAATAAAGCTTGATGATGATGATGACTCGTTGTTTAAATGATTACTAAAACATTTAAAATGTACTAGTTTTGGAGTGCGACTTAGCTGAAGAAGACATGGAAGATGGGGCATTGATATAAACTTCAACATACACCCGATAAATGTGTCATAGAAATGATTTAAGCCCACAATAGTTGTAAAGAATGCAAACTGTAAAAGAAATGAGGCCACGTTATATGGATGTAGATCGGGTTTTCCCAGACTACCTTCCGAAGTGGGCGTCTTCAGTCTCTGTGAGCTAAAGCGAGATTGCCTGGCTGCCCAATTAAAACTTATAAGTCTTCTTTGAATTTTATGAAAGAATCCAGTTTCTCAAAAAGTAAGGAGCAAATCAAAGAAATAAAAGAAAGAAAGAAACAGTTATGGTATCAAAAGCTGTGCTTAATATAAGCAGTAAAAAAGCAAGAAACTGCAGGGGGTTAAGGTACAGTACAGAAGGTGGCTTCAAATTGGCCCCTTACTATTCACATTAAAGTCACAACATTGCAATCCTAGTACTGTACTAAAGTGCAGATTGGGACAAAAATATATTGCCTGCATGCGGGTAGCCTCAGTGCCATATTTTGTAAGTGACTTCCAATGTTCTACACTAGTCGTTCTTAACCTTCTGACTACTGTAGATGCCATTCGGTCACAACTGGAAGCAAAGGACCCACATGTCATTTTAATGATACACAAACAAGTACACACTGTATACAAGTAGCACATATACTTTAATCTCCAACTGAATTCTTAAATATGAGAGAGAATAAGCACAGTATAAGACCCAGGTCTTAGCTAGATTACTGAGCAGATAGAAAACTGACTTTCTAAGTGTGCAGATGCATATATTTTCTATAAAATCATAAGTAATTAAAAAGTTTTTTAGAGTCTGACTGCTAGTTCAGGTTGAAGTGTGTTTCAGTGCCAACAGTGACAATGCTCATTCACACATGTTCCGTCCTTGACTAGCAACCAGCATCAGGCTAAAAACATTTTTGAAATGTTTATATTTGTTTTTTAAACATAGCATTATTGATTTTTTTATTACACGTATCATATTTATTGGGTAGGCAATACCACAGACTTGATGTAAGTGTTATTGATGAATTTGCTATCCACCTAGGAGGAACCACATTTACATCGCTATGTAGCTCAAAATGCACTTGTATTGACAGAAAATGATGTTTTGATGTCATATGGATCTGCAGACCCCCTACATAGATACTGCAGGTCAACACAGGTGAAAGAAAACTGCTCTATTACTTTGGTTGATAATGATGTGTGTCTACTGTACAACTCCAAAAATAGGAATGTGCGTATAGTAACAATAATAACCACCCAACCGAAGGTGGTGCAATGAATTTAAAATGAGCATCTGATATTGTTTCTGGTCAAAATGGACCTCTAGTTAGGGGTAAAGGAAAGATAAGATTAGTCACCCTTTTTGACGTGGGCCATTGCTCCAACATAGGTAATTGGTAACCCTTACCTTTGTGGGACCAATGGCCAACCTCAAAAAGGGTGACTAATCTTATCTTTCCTTTACCGCTAACTAGAGGTCCTTCTCGTAAAGTGAGTTATATAAATTTGGTGGGAGAACGAGGGAAGGTGTAATCTCTCGTCCCTTCATAGTTGTGGATTTATTATTTCTGTTCACTCTCATATGTGCTTTAAGAGACAGGAAGTGTTATGTGCCCCTAGTTAGGCCCATGTAGCAACGCTGCACATTTTCTTACATTATCCTCTTTTTGCACAATAACATTATTTACTGTGACCTTTTGCACATATTCGTGTGCATGACAATGTTGGATTAGTTTCTCTGAAACTGCTTTACTTGCACATCTAGCGTCGCACAGCATTATCATGATGCCTCGAGCACTGAGTACAAGGCCTTTACGCACGATGTACAAATGTCGTTCTATCTTCATCCACGGGCGACTGGACTATCTACTTATCCATAACAATGCTAATATGCATGTACATCGCAGGGATGCTTTTTATGATAAATGAAGAAGCATTTCCAAGGGTTAGCAGAGGAGACACTTCTGCTGACATTGAAAGGTCCTGTATGCTGTGGCTTCACAGAACAGCTGCCTAACGTCTCCGAGAGGGGTTTTCAATTCGTGACCAAGACGGGGTCCTACATTCTTTCCGGCAAGGTAATGGGATTGGATAATTCCATGGGGGGATTCTTGGATCTACACCTACACACACTCTAGACATACACAGCGTAGGAATTGCATAGTACGAGTACGCCTGATAATGCTCTTGTATTTGTGCCTACATATATACAATGTCTTATCACTATGGTGGAACTGTATCTACCATTTACTCTTTTAGTGCTCGTAATCACTTTCATCTGCTCCTATCTACTGATTATCGCAGCACATGTATTCTATACAAGAAAAACTTTGGTTCAATAAATATATTGAAAATGTCCCATTGTGTATTCTCTGTATATTTCTCTGAGATCAAAAGAGCATGAGTGACTGAGCTGAAGGGTTCTGATCTGTTAACACAATCCCTGAGGGGTCAGGGTTGTCATGTTCAATGGTTGCTAGAAACCATTTGCTCCCTGCTTGGGTTAGTGTGGCTTGTGGTGGTACTGTGGGCTAGCAGGTCTTTAGGCCATCATATCCTGCAGGGGTGCTTCAGCACCTCACCCAAAGTTTATGTTGTCTATAAGCGCCTAGGTCCTACAGATTAGTGGGAACTACACGACATGGCACCGCCAACATTGTTTGGGTTCTTATTTTACAGATAACCTGAGTAGTTCAATGGTGCCTTCTCAAAGACCCTACGCACCTTCAAACCGGCGACGTCCGTGGTGGTAGGGAAATCCCCCTCAGCTGAGTAGGTATACCCTATGTATTGGCTCTAGGTTATTCAAGCTTGTAGGATACACTTCTCACATTGTGTTACCCTATCTCTATAATTCATTTACTAATTTCCTTTTTCTTCAAAACATTTTAAAACAATGTCTGAAAATGGAGAAAAAGGAGCACTAAACTTGCAGAAAACTCCAGAGTTGCAGTTACTCTCAAATTATTAAACTTTGGTCTCTCGGCTACAGGTGGAGATGTTACTTTCATGGTTGAGGCACACAAAGCATTCAAAACAGAGGTATTCTATTCCTGGGTTAAATTTCCAGCTGCAAATGGTCGTACACAAATGTTTCATACCTACTTTGAGAATGAAACACCAGAGGAATGCACTCCATATGAAGACATAGAAATTCCTCTCTCTTGCCAAGAGCATATTCATTGGTTTAAAGGCACCCTCCCACACACTACAGAAAACATGAGACTCAGTCCACTCAGCAAAGAAGGAGCGACATGGCTGGTCTTTGCTGATTAGACACCACATCTTGACACTGACAATTTAACTGCAGCAGAAATGCATACAGTATACAGAGATTTAGTGAAAATATATAGAAATCTCACACAGTTCACAATGTGATCACTCACAGTTAACCCTGCGCAGGCTACCCAGGCTGCTCAACCTCAATTGGCTACCACGGGCATTAGCCCACAAACACTGAATGCTCTTATGGGAAACATTCCCACCAGTCGGGAGCAAATTCCGTTCTGGATAGCACAAAAAATGAGTCAGCTTTAAGAAGTATTTCCCCATACGGGCCCGCAGGAAAAGCACAGAATACTAAATATATGCTTGCCGATGGGGATGGCTCCCCTAATGGAAGACTACCATTTGGGGTACAGTCTTCACTGCCGTTTATACCAGAACTCATGGTACCCCTTCACTGGTTGTTTTACCTGATGGATGGAATCAGCTTATGAATGAGAGTGAGGCAGTACCTGCCCTGGACTTAAGGATGAAACTGATGGGCAATTTTGCCACAGTATCCACCATTATGTTAAGTAACATAAAAGGGGAGGCAGCTGCATTAGCTATACGCCAACACTTGAGGGATTTCACTCCTGCACAACAGTGACGGGAATTACCAAAAATTATTGAAGAAACCTGTGCTACATTGGGTAGAGATAATTTGAGAGCAAGACCTGGGAAACCACAACTTAAGAGTAATTCTGAAAAGGATAAATCCAAGCAAGCACCCCACTCCTTGACTAAGAAGAAGTGGGGAAATAAACAAAATATAAAGACAAACAAAGATCATGGGGTGGGACTCCTCAACAAGAAACCAATGAAAAAAGATATAATCACAGAAACCATGATAACATTAGGAGGCCTGACAGGTGTCAGGATACTGACACACGTTCCTCTCATTCCTTTCAGGAGTCATCCGCTGCACGTTCGGAGAGAGGTGGATAGTCAGAGAGCAGATGGGAAGAACAAGTGAAGCCAAAGAAGGAATCACAATACTCGTCTGACTACATCATTAATAAAGAATTAAAACAGAAGAATAATAAACCTCACTTCAAAAAGAAGAAAGTAGCTGGGATTTAAATAAGGCATGCCCAGGCTTCTGAGGACTTTGCTTCTGAACAGGGACTGGGCAGTGACAATGCTGAACAGTGTGGCAGAAGTCACAATAGCTCGCCTGAACCTGATGGATTCTCTGGCTGCAGTAGCGCTGAGTGAGCATATCACGGTGGAAACACCTGATACTAGGGTAAGTGTCCCCCGTTGTTTATACGAAATAACACTACAGTTGAAGGGGGACATAGCCAGAAACATCAAGGTTCTGTTCTGGGAGAAATTAAAATATGGTTATGACATTCTTTTGGCTGAAAAAGACTGGCCATCTGGGTTCGTAATGGAATGCCCAAACGGGGAAACAGTAATTTTGCCTGCTCTTTCCAACCTTGTTTCCGATTCAGTTAAACATTCTTAAGCCAAGAAGTGGGCATTAGCGCTAGCTCATGCATTATACCAAAATCATGTTGGGTGGGATGATGAGATCTGCTGAAATTAATTCCTCAACCCCAGAGACAATACCCAATGAAACATGAGGCTAAAAAAAGAGTTAGGGAAATCCTAGAACAAATTGAATACCAAGGTGTAACAGAAGATTGCACCTCATCAATAAATAACCCCTTGTTTCCCGTAATGAAACCAGACAATTCATATCGTCCAGTCTTAGATTACAGACATTTAAACACAGCTACTCACAGATTTGTAGCACCTGGATGCAGATATTTGACAGCATTATCAGCCCTAGGCTCACAGCGGCAATTGTTTTGTTTGCGTCAATGGTATAAGAATAGCCCTGGGCTGTTTTCAGCCAGCGTAACAAAGTTACTTGAACATTTTGATGAGAAGGCATTGTCCTATATAGATGATATCTATCTAACGGACGATTTATTTAATGGAACACCAGGACAGAGTATACCGCATAATTATGGGATTTGCTCACTTGGGCTGCAATATAAATTTCAAGAAATCAAAGATTGCCCATCTCAATGTCCTATTTTTAGGATATGAGCTGTCAAGTGACGGCAAAAGCCTGGCGGCACATTTTTGAGAAAAATGTGCATTGCTTCAACCTCCAAAGACTCTAAAAAGATTTCCAACCATTTTAGGATTTTTAAATTGTGGCAGAACATACATTTTGGATTACGCAGAACAGGTAAAATTATTCTACAATTTAATCAGACCTGCTTTTTCAAGCATACATTGGACACAGGAACGCACAAACATTTTCCGTTCCATACAAGCTGATTTCGTAGCTTTCAAACATTTACACACACATGTAAACACAACCAACCTGGTAATCCGCGTAGTTGCCTTGACCAACCGAGTATACATACATCACATTCAACTAAAGTGATACAGTACCCATTGAATACAAATCACATTTGTACACAAACACTGAAATGCATTTTGCAGCCACTGAAAAAATTCTCACAGCTGTACAGACTGCTGTAGTGAGAGAGGGAGGACTAGCTCAGTGTAAGCACCGGTGCCGACCTTGGAGGCCATCACCAAAGCAAGCATTCCAAAAGCCAAAGTCTTACATCCACATAGATACAATGGGCTAACTCTCTTACTGCAACAGACGTAGATTACAGATTTGATTCTACATCACAAACACAAGCGGTTTTGCAGTATGAACAAGAATATCCTCTGCCGAATGAAATAATGCTTCTCGATCGATATGATTACATCATCTACACTGATGGTCTGCCCAGCCTGCTGTAGGGACAAAACACCAATATTCTGCAGTGTGCACAATCATAAAGGGGTGCATGCATGACAGTAAGTTCCATCCTGAAAAAATGGACACGCAGTCCCTAGGGGACTGTACAGCGCAGCTGGCAGAACTCAAGGCCCTGGTATTTGCACTACAAAATAAGGATCATGGATTCCCCACATTTATAGTGTGTGACTCGTATTACTGTGTCCAGCCATATAATGAATATCTTCATTACTGGGACCAGAATGGATTTCAAGATTCCAAGGGTTGCACAATAAAGCACAAGATGCTTTGGTAACAGGTGGCAAAGCTGAAAGAGTATTGCCACGGGCTCATGTAATTCACACATTAAGTCATCAACGTGTTGGAGTTCATGTTGCAGGGAATTCAATGGCTGATGAAGCCGCTAAGGCAACAGTCTGTACTGCTGCTGTTGCGGGGATTCTGCTCATCACAGAACTATGCACAAGAAAACAGGACCTCAGTAAATAGGGGTGTACCTCCTATCACCTTAGTACCCAAAATCCCAACCGACTAGCAATAGTATCTCATTCGGTCTCCTACAAATATCAAGAGGCTATGAATGTTTAGACAACCCGGAACATGAGCACTCCCAACTCACCTCAGAGTCACGGGAACAAGACACTCTTTCGCTCTCACGTACTTGTCCACAATAAAAATAATCAGAGTCACTAAATAAGTTCAAAATGTTTGTTTTGACTATAGTGATTCATAAAACAGTATGCAAACCACAACTAGCAGCAAAATGCATAAGGCAACAATCATTAGCATTGTTACAATACCATAGAATATAAAAGGAGTCGTCATTTTATAAAGACTGAGAAAAAGGCAAAATAACTAGGCCTAATCACCCTCCCCTTGGTAGTAAGAAGTTATTTTATATAACAGAAGATCTCTAGGCATTATTAGCAGACCTCTACCTGAAAGCCTGAACGCAAAGGTTTACATCATAGGAACAGTAGAGCTCAGCTCCATGGAACGGCTTTCTTCGAGAGTGTTTCAAAAACATGCAACAACGTTATATCAAAGCTCGATTCTTCCACATTGCAGCTGTTGGTAACATGTTTTGTCTAGGTAATAGGGACTGACCAGAACAGAATAACAAGAGACATTATTGACCGACCTTGCACATTATGTTCAGATAGAATTGAAGGGAAAGCTGAGAACGTGAAAAACAATATGTTATCATGTACAGGGCAGAGGCAAAGTGTCGCGAAAACAAACTCTTAGCAGAGGCGTGCGCAAAAGCAGCAGCATAGGGCAAGCAAAACTCATGCTAACTTAGCAATGTCGCCAATGTATCTAAGGGCTACATGTGAGAAGTTGGCCTGGTATATGCTGTCCACTAATTATAGTGGGCACCTTGCACCAGTTCAAACAACCCCTTATTGGAGATAGGTTAAAGACAACCTTATTGAAAGCTATCCTAGTGGTAGCTATGGAGAGCAGCCTTCAGGCTAAGTCTTGAAGGAATGTAAAGCAGCTTGTTTTACCAGTCTATAATCTCTTGAGTGACCAAATGAAAGAGCACCACACCAGGTATATATTCAAAATATATGTATTTATTGCTAAACACACCCCTCTAGTCTCTTTATGAGGCTAGAGTTCGAAGTACATAAGTTAGAAGTTATTTAAACACAGTAATAGCACAAATACACGTTTGGGCCCTAGGGGCGTACCAAACCATATACCAATAAAGTGGTATAAGAACCACGACTGAACTAGACACTAGGCCTAGAGCCTCTAGAAGTGCTTGGACCACAAGGAACCACCCAAGGTAGTGACACAGGGGACCCACGGGGGACGCGTGCAGTGTAAATACACAACCGCGATACACCGTTGACTTCTATGGAGAAAGTCGTGATCGGAAAATTAAAGAAAAGGGACACTTAAAGGAGGACTTGGAGCAAACCCTTTGAGATCTAGGACTTTGAAGAGTCTCTACCCACGGGAGCACCAGAGTACTCGTGTTACCTCACCCAGGGAAGCCGGGTGCATAGGTGCCTTTCGGGGTCGGGTTTCGTCGTCGATTTGAATGGCGATCTGCTGCAAAGTGCTGCTGGCGACCAAGTGAAAAGTGTCCGGGTGGATCCAAGAGTGGATCGGAGTTCTGAAGAACCTGAAAGCAGAGGGGACAGAGTCTGGGTCACTAGCCAGTGACCAGGAAGGCGATGGACAGATGCCCACCGATGTCGAGTGCTTCAGGTGCATTGACGGTCGTCTTGACTCTTCAGCCACGAGGTCCAGGAGGCGTTGTCGGCAACCAGGAGCAGGATTCGGGCTGGTATACAGTGTCTGTCGAGTGCTGAGGTGTCGGCGACCGGATTGGACCCAACAAGCCTTGGCAACGGCAAGTCTCGATGCAGAGGAAGATCGTCGATGGTGCAAACCAGCAAGGTCTGGGGAACTCACCCAGCGAAAGTAAGTGAGGGCAGGCCTGGAACAACCAGGATGCCAAGTTAGAAAAATATTGGCCTTCGTTAAGGGCTACTAGCCAATGGGCTAGCGACCGCAAAGGAGCCTTGAGACGCCGCACGTGGATCTGGCTCACAGGACACTCGTGGAGTGGAGGCCAGTGATCTTCGGTGCAATTGGTGCTGGAGGCTAGGGCTGTTTGGAGCCCAAAGCACGACTTCGGAGAAGACCCAGAAGAGGATACACTTGCAAATGTGCTTGGTGTCCAGGGGTCACAGTCTCAAGTCACCCACAATAGCTACGAGCCTCAGCTTTGCTGGGGACTCAGGGTAGCCTCGGAGAAGTCTGAGAATCTACCTCTGGTGATGCGATGACTTCGGCGTCCGACGGGAGCTTCAGAAATGCGAACCGGACAGATGCTTCTTTGGTGCCTGCCAAGCAGGGGAGTCACTCCTTGACCCCAAGGGAGATTCTTCTGTCCTCTAATCGTGAGTAGAGCGTCGAAGGTCCAGGATTCAGTTTCAGAGTTTCGTCCAGGGATAATCTAAAGTCCTAAGGACTGGGTTCCTATACTTATACTAAGGATAGGGGTTGGACTACTCTGTGGCCCCACCTATGGGTGGGTCAGGGCAGAGGGGTGGCTACACCCCTTTCCCTTTGTCCAGTTCGTGCCAAAGCAGGGGCTGCAAGCCCCTGATCCGGTTTGAACTGGGGTATGCACAGGGACACCAAGTGTGCCCCCAGTGCAGGACTTCAAAGCACCCGAAAGTGCTCCCGCCCAGCCCCAATACACATTATCCTGTCTGGGGAGGTGGTCACACCTCCCTGGGACAGGAAACCTATTGTCCAGGCCTCCCCTGCTGGAGTTTCGTCCAGTAGCAGGAGGCCAGACTCGTGTCTGTGGCAGCAGCATCCATTTTGTGATGCCAGGGCTTTGGAAAGAAGTTACCGGGCTAGCCAGAGTTAACATGTCTTTCCTCTAGAAGGGTGGAATGCTACCCCCACCACCAGAATTGGCGGGGGGTAGTATTCCAAGATGTTTGACACCAAACACGACATGTTTAGGTGCAGCCATTCCAAAGTTAGCATTTAACGCGAGGTTATAATGCGCTTAAGAGTATATGGTCAGGTTGCACTACAAACAGCATCAGAGAAGGGTCTCCGAACGCTGCAGAGGGGCCCTGCTCATGCAGGGGCACCCTCTCACATAGGAACCATGCACTCTGCCTTTAGGATTGATAAGGCCTGCCTTAGGAGTGACTTATAGGTTTATATGTGTGTATGTATTTAGTGATATAGGTAACCTATATCACAGTAAGGGGTGCATGCACCACCTTACCCAGGCTGCAGTAGCAGACCTGTGGTGTCAGTTTGATGGCCTTCCAGGGGTGGCATAATACATGATGCAGCCCCTGGCAGGCCTCTGAGGTACCTATGCCCTTGGTACATAGTATACCATATACTAGGGACTTATAAGGGCACTCCAGATTCCAATCAGTGATGTGCCTAAGGCACATGGAAACCTTTTACAGAGAAAGCAGATAGACTGGGGCCGTGAATAGCAGGATCCCAGTCCAACTAAGTCATAAACCAGCAAAACACCATAAAAAAGTGGGGGCAACCATATAGTCAGATTCCACCTTCCTACATAACCCCCCCAAACGAAAGGAGATAAGGCTAACCTTGGCCAGTTGAGCCTTCATTGACTAAGTGGTCATATAAGGAAGCACCTGCACTAGCATGGTTGCTCCCTGTCTTATGGTCCACTAAGCAATCCCTCACCCTAAGGGTATGAGAGGGTCTCCACCATGGGGAATCACTACCTGTGGTGTGCTTAGGTAAAGTACAAGGCTGGTGAGGTGTCTGAGTAGGGAAGTGAGGCCCTAGGAATGTTGGCCTCAGCTTCCTCAGATCACTGGTCACCATGTATGCCTGTCTTTCCATGACTGAGTTGCTCTTTGCTCTAAGGGTCAACCTTTGGCTGCCTACAGCTGGGGGTTGGGTCCCTTTGGATGGACTTCTGGAGGGACAGGGCAGGTTTGGAACCTTCAGGTCCCAGGTTTGCCCTTGCCTACCAGAGTCCTTCTGGGGAGGTCCCTACATAAAGGCATGGGGGATCCCTCAGTGTGTAGAGGAGTTTTCACCTGGCTAGGGCTACTAGACTGGGTGCCCCTAATCTGCTGATGGGGGTTCCTCTGGACAGGGGGCCCTGGGGGTCCACTGACCTCCCTGACCTCTGCAGCCCTGGGCTGGCTGAGGCAGGGTAGAGAGGGGCAGGTTACGTGCTCCAGACTGGGTACCACCTTGGAAGGGTCCTCTGCCATCAGGGGTGTGGCCAGGCCAGGCCTGACTACCTCTGGGGCAGTTCCTTCACTAGGGGTAGGGTCAGTTCCCGGAGGAGGCTGACCCTTACCTACTGTCTGGAGGGAAGAAGACTTTTCTTCAACCCTTGTGCTCTCTTTGGGGGAGAGTGGGCCATTCTTTCAGGCTCCATCTCTCCAAATTCTTGGGCTGGGGCTGTGGCCATCACAGCCCCACTAACCTTTACAGGGACACCCAACATCCTGAGATGGGTTTGGTGTTCAACTTCAGCCCAGGCTGAAATTTCCAGATCATTGCCCATCAGGCAATCTACAGGTAAGGTGGGGGACACTGCCACTCTTTTTGGGCCTGTGACCCCCTCCCAGCTGAGACTGACTATGGCCATGGGGCGATCTGTTCTGACACCATCTATGTTGGTCACCTGGTATTTAAACTCAGGTAAAAGCTGGTGAGGGGGGACTAGTTTCCCGGCCACCATGGTGACACTAGCCCCTGTGTCCCTAAATGCCACAGCTTTCTGACCATTAATCATTGGTTCCAGTCTGTACCTGCCCATTGCTGTGGGACCCATGGTAAAGGTGGCACATCCTACACCACCATCAGAGTCAGAGGAGTCTGTTGAGGGGTCCCTGTCTGAACCAGGGCCCACCTCTGTTCCTGTTGCAAAAGCACCTAACTTTTTGGGTGCACTACTCCCAACTGGAGGATTACTACTGGTAGTACCAGGAGGGGTGGTAGTAGTTGTGGGAGGAACATTTTCTTTATTGCCAATCCTGGGGCAACTGGGATCAGTTTTCCAGTGCCCAGGCTTTTTACAGCCATGGCAATATGGTTTCTTTTCAGGAGAGGAAGGAGTTTGGGACCCACCCCCAGAAGTGGAATTTTGGGGCCCTGTAGTGGACTTATCCTTACATTTATCCCCACCTTTCTCTTGGGACTTAGTAGAATCTTTCTTCTGGTCACCACCCTGATTTCTAGTCTTTACTCTGGTTCTGACCCATTTGTCTGCCTTCTTTCCCAATTCTTGGGGAGAGGTCAGATCAGAGTCCACCAGATACTGGTGCAAAAGCTGGTTTTGACAATTATTAAGGATCTGCTCCCTCATAATCAAATTGTACAATCCTAAAAAGTCATGCACTTTGTTGCCATGTATCCAACCTTCCAGAGCCTTTGTAGCACAATCTACAAAATCAACCCAGTCTTGAGTCTGAGCTTTTTGGGTGTCTCTGAACTTCAACCTATACTGTTCAGTGGTTAGGCCAAACCCATCTATCAGAGCACTCTTCAAGACTGTGTAATTGTCAGTATCCTCTTCTCTTACAGTGAGGAGCTTGTCTCTACCTTTGTCTGCAAAGGAGAGCCACAAGATTGCTGCCCACTGCCTCTGGGGGACCTTCTGAACTTTACAGGCCCTCTCCAGTGCAGTTATCCATTTGTGGATGTCATCCCCACTCTGGTAGGGAGGGACAATCTTGTTTAGGTTTCTATGGTCATAAGACCTTTCCCTATCTCTAGGGATATTGCTGCCACCATGGGACTCTAGTCCCAACTTTCTTCTCTCTCTAAAGAGATCTAGGGACTCCCTGTCTATAGCCAGTTGCTTCTTTTTGATTTCAAGCTGAGCTTCCTCATATTGAACCAGCCTTTTTCTTCTCTCATGAGAGGATTCCCTCCTATGAGATGAGACAGAGCTCCCTATTGAGGTGCCAGAGTGGTTAGACTCCTGAGAAGGAGATCTAGACTTCCTGGGCACACTCATAATCCTTCCTGGGGGACAAAGAGGGCATCATCCTGATCATCCTCTTCATCTTCCTCAGGAGGGATTGGGTTATCCAGGTCAGGGTCATTTTCACCCTCCTGGCCAGTTTCAGAGGGGGGCTGGGGGTATTTCTACCCCTGGTCCCATCCTCATCTTCTGCCCCACCCTCAGCTCCTACCCCTTCAGTCCCCAAGGGCTTACTAAGGTCATAAGCCACCAACAACTCTTTAAGGTGTTGGGTGGTGGGACTTTGGCCTGTCCTTATTTTTCTCAAGTTGCATAAAGCTCTCAATTCCAAGAATGGGAGTGTATCATACTTGGAGGGTGGAAGCTCAGTGGCTTCCTGCAAGGATTCTTTAGATCCTACCCTTAAAGACATTACTAGTGTGGTGTGGTGTATGCACTACCTACTCTAGTGTGGCCTACTAAACTCTCTTGAGTTGTAGAAAGGGTTGTGCTATCCCTTAACACACAACTCTAAGTTCAGTAGAACTTACTGTATTCTAAGCTTAAATTATATGTACCTTAGGTACCTTTAGTGGTTTTCAGTTGATCAATTCAATTGAGATTATCTGGTAAAACAATAGCAAGCTGGAATCCCACACGCTGCACACCAATGTGAGAAGTTGGCCTGGTATATGCTGTCCACTAATTATAGTGGGCACCTTGCACCAGTCCAAACAACCCCTTATTGGAGATAGGTTAAAGACAACCTTATTGAAAGCTATCCTAGTGGTAGCTATGGAGAGCAGCCTTCAGGCTAAGTCTTGAAGGAATGTAAAGCAGCTTGTTTTACCAGTCTATAATCTCTTGAGTGACCAAATGAAAGAGCACCACACCAGGTATATATTCAAAATATATGTATTTATTGCTAAACACACCCCTCTAGTCTCTTTATGAGGCTAGAGTTCGAAGTACATAAGTTAGAAGTTATTTAAACACAGTAATAGCACAAATACACGTTTGGGCCTTAGGGGCGTACCAAACCGTATACCAATAAAGTGGTATAAGAACCACGACTGAACTAGACACTAGGCCTAGAGCCTCTAGAAGTGCTTGGACCACAAGGAACCACCCAAGGTAGTGACACAGGGGACCCACGGGGGACGCGTGCAGTGTAAATACACAACCGCGATACGCCGTTGACTTCTATGGAGAAAGTCGTGATCGGGAAATTAAAGAAAAGGGACACTTAAAGGAGGACTTGGAGCAAACCCTTTGAGATCTAGGACTTTGAAGAGTCTCTACCCACGGGAGCACCGGAGTACTTGTGTTACCTCACCCAGGGAAGCCGGGTGCATAGGTGCCTTCGGGGTCGGGTTTCGTCGTCGATTTGAATGGCGATCTGCTGCAAAGTGCTGCTGGCGACCAAGTGAAAAGTGTCCGGGTGGATCCAAGAGTGGATCGGAGTTCTGAAGAACCTGAAAGCAGAGGGGACAGAGTCTGGGTCACTAGCCAGTGACCAGGAAGGCGATGGACAGATGCCCACCGATGTCGAGTGCTTCAGGTGCATTGATGGTCGTCTTGACTCTTCAGCCACGAGGTCCAGGAGGCGTTGTTGGCAACCAGGAGCAGGATTCGGGCTGGTACACGATGTTTGTCGAGTGCTGAGGTGTCGGCGACCGGATTGGACCCAACAAGCCTTGGCAACGGCAAGTCTTGATGCAGAGGAAGATCGTTGATGGTGCAGACCAGCAAGGTCTGGGGAACTCACCCAGCGAGGGTAAGTGAGGGCAGGCCTGGAACAACCAGGATGCCAAGTTAAAAAAAGATTGGCCTTCGTTAAGGGCTACTAGCCAACGGGCTAGCGACCGCAAAGGAGCCTCGAGATGCTGCACGTGGATCTGGCTCACAGGACACTCGTGGAGTGGAGGCCAGTGATCTTCGGTGCAGTTGGTGCTGGCGGCTAGGGCTACTCGTAGCCTAAAGCATGACTTTGGGGGAGACCCAGAAGAGGATGCACTTGCAAATGTGCTCGGTGTCCAGGGGTCACGGTCTCAAGTCACCCACGATAGCCACGGGCCTCAGCTTTGCTGGGGACTCAGGGTAGCCTCGGGGAAGTCTGAGAATCTACCTCTGGTGATGCGATGACTTCGGCGTCCGACGGGAGCTTCAGAAATGCGAACTGGACAGATGCTTCTTTGGTGCCTGCCAAGCAGGGGAGTCACTCCTTGACCCCAAGGGAGATTCTTCTGTCCTCTAATCGTGAGTAGAGTGTCGAAGGTCCAGGATTCAGTTTCAGAGTTTCGTCCAGGGATAATCTAAAGTCCTAAGGACTGGGTTCCTATACTTATACTAAGGATAGGGGTTGGACTACTCTGTGGCCCCACCTATGGGTGGGTCAGGGCAGAGGGGTGGCTACACCCCTTTCCCTTTGTCCAGTTCGCGCCAAAGCAGGGGCTGCAAGCCCCTGATCCAGTTTGAACTGGGTATGCACAGGGACACCAAGTGTGCCCCCAGTGCAGGACTTCAAAGCACCCGAAAGTGCTCCCGCCCAGCCCCAATACACATTATCCTGTCTGGGGAGGTGGTCACACCTCCCTGGGACAGGAAACCTATTGTCCAGGCCTCCCTGCCGGAGTTTCGTCCAGCAGCAGGAGGCCAGACTCGTGTCTGTGGCAGCAGCATCCATTTTGTGATGCCAGGGCTTTGGAAAGAAGTTACCGGGCTAGCCAGAGTTAACATGTCTTTCCCTCTAGAAGGGTGGAATGCTACCCCCGCCACCAGAATTGGCGGGGGGTAGTATTCCAAGATGTTTGACACCAAACACGACATGTTTAGGTGCAGCCATTCCCAAAGTTAGCATTTAACGCGAGGTTATAATGCGCTTAAGAGTATATGGTCAGGTTGCACTACAAACAGCATCAGAGAAGGGTCTCCGAACGCTGCAGAGGGCCCTGCTCATGCAGGGGCACCCTCTCACATAGGAACCATGCACTCTGCCTTTAGGATTGATAAGGCCTGCCTTAGGAGTGATTTATAGGTTTATATGTGTGTATGTATTTAGTGATATAGGTAACCTATATCACAGTAAGGGGTGCATGCACCACCTTACCCAGGCTGCAGTAGCAGACCTGTGGTGTCAGTTTGGATGGCCTTCCAGAGGTGGCATAATACATGCTGCAGCCCCTGGCAGGCCTCTGAGGTACCTATGCCCTTGGTACATAGTATACCATATACTAGGGACTTATAAGGGCACTCCAGATTCCAATCAGTGATGTGCCTAAGGCACATGGAAACCTTTTACAGAGAAAGCAGATAGACTGGGGCCCTGAATAGCAGGATCCCAGTCCAACTAAGTCATAAACCAGCAAAACACCATAAAAAAAGTGGGGGCAACCATATAGTCAGATTCCACCTTCCTACACTACATAACCCCATATAACACCCTCCCCTTGGTAAGTCAGTAGGACATAGACAGTAGAACAAAAACAGAGTTCAAAAGTCAGGCATTGTTTAAAATATTGGTGAGGGACTTAATACAAAAAAACAAATCGGAGAAAAAAGGGAAAGTTCGAAGGAAAAGCTAAAGGCATTTTGAGCTTGAAAAAAGAGTCTGTATTTCAGACAGTGGCGTAGGGACGACCCAAGTAGTCAATCCATGAAGGTTTGGGTACAAAGGAATGCAATTCCTTCCAATAGTTCATCATTGTCATTGGTGGAAAAAAGCGATGACATCCAATTTAGTAAGTCGAAGGAACAATCATGTTCCTCAGAAGCAGGAGCATCCAAAAGTAGAAAAGGCAAACTTGCATGATATTCAATGAAACTTCGTTGTAGGAAAGTCTGCGCAGCCGCACAGATATCCCATTGATCCAAGATTCCAAGTAAAGCTGCACGCGTCATTTGACCATCCACAGAACAAGCCTCATCATGCGTCTCTAAGGGACCCATCAACAGGCTGAAATCAGGGATTGGACACCACGTGTTCGATAAGCAAAGTTCCATCACACATGAGAAATGACATTGTTTGCAATGAAGCACTGGCTGCACGCAAGTAAAGTAGGCAAAGCGGAATGTCAAGTCGTAACTCACGCCAAGCGTTGCTAAAGGCAAGCATCCAAAAGCTTCATACAGGCGATCACGGCACAGTTGTAGCTGGGCCGGCGTGTGCAGAGCCACAAAGTGAGCAGCCATTACGAACCACAAGGAGGAGAAGCAGAACTCCAGCTGCCAGCGCCAATATTAAGGGGAACCCTCCGAAGACGCTGGAAAATATAGAATGAATAAAAGCCGGTATTACCCCGAATATAGTTTGAAAGGAAGAGACCAGGCCAGATCCCACACATTTAAAAAAATGGGCAAGGCCTGTCGTATCAGATGCATTAAATATTTGGTGAATTAGTTCCCCAAAATGAAGTGGGAGATTAGTGTTAAGAAGGGACTGTATCTCACTCGAGGTCCGTGCCACCTGCAACTTGAATGTTTCACGGGCGGAAGTGAGGGCCACCTCCTGTTGGAATAAAAGGGCTTTGAGCCTGCTCAACTTGTTGAACTCTGTTTTCAAAGTCAGAATGGAAGGCCAAAGCGAAGAATCTAAACTCCCATGTGGGGGTGGGAAAAGGACATTGCTACAGCAAGTTACGCGCTGGGAAACAGTTACCAAGTATGGGACACCCGCCCGCAAACCACAGCAGTCTTGATTGTTTAAAATGAGATAGCTGCCGTTAGTAAGCAATGTAAAGACAGGCGTGACGGATGGTACTGGGGTCCCTTTTAAAAAGCAAGCAAGATTGGGTGCTGACACGTTACACTCGCCGTGTAATTTAACGTGTTTGCACACTAGAGAGTGACCCACTACCAAATCACACTCTTCCCCTGTGAGGAAAACTTCTTTATCCTCCCTCAAACACCGATAAGCGAAGGGCAGGACCCATAATTCATGCAGAAAAGCACTGCCAAGCGGTTCAAAGCGGCCAACAGGAATGTGTTGCATACATGATTTAAATTGAAAAAGCGAAAAGGGCAAAGTGATAACGCCATGAATTAACCAAACAGCAGAGTCCGTTTCCGCTACGGAGAACGGCAAAGGCTCCAATTGTTCAATATGTAACAGCGTGTATACAGCATCTTTCATGGACATAAACTTCTGTTTATTAGTCAGGTTAAAAGGCAAAAATAAAGCAGTGGCATTCAAATAATCCCATGGCACTTTACCCATTTTCAGTGTCTGCAACGTCCAAGCAAATTGCATGACCGACCTTAACTGATTCTGACCATGATATAACACAGAAACATCACTTTGCACAATATCTATTACAGAAGAAACAATATCGTCTAAGGTGTAAATGCGTGAAGAAAGCGTGTTAATGCTGTTGTCCACTACAGCAAGGACTTTTTCCAAGTTTCCCTGGTCAATTTGACACAGACAGAAGGCAGCTTCCATCTGTGAAAGTTTCCAAATTTCATTATAAGAGGCATAAAGAAATCTCTTGGCCCTTGGATTACGTGGGCCTAGGAGAAAATCAGCCAAATCTATATCATTCGATAGGATCGAAAGGTGCTGTTTGACAGATGCAAGGGTAGAGTGTTCTAGCCACTGCTGGCACAATTTACCTACCGAGTATGTAGTCACAGAATGATGAAGTGGATAACGAGGATCAGGCTTAGTCTGAATGAAACCAGGGGTAACATTATAGAAACGTAACTGGCATGCATTAGCCACAACAACCACCCTAATGAATCAACCTCAGAAACATTAAAGGAGGCATTTTGAAGGAGAACCTGCAAAGCCTCAATGGTGTAGTTATTATGTAACCGCCAATTGTCATATTCAACCAATGAAGGAATGGAGGGGGTATTAAGGTTTTTGACAGTTGCAAGGCCATAACAGGATGTTTGGTAAATTGTTCCATTTAAAAACAGCAATTGAGTCGGGATCAGGCAGGCACGATGTAATGCCTCAGTGCCCTGAACCTGCCATGGCTTTGTGCCCCAGATTGATTTTAAATCTATAGTCTGTTTCCAATGGTCATAACCGTGTGTGGCCAACTGTGTTCTAAACGAGTTGGCGTAAATTAGTTTAGTGTGGGATAACAGGTACTTCGATGTAGGGGTTTTTTGAAGCCTAAAATATTAGGATTCAGGATTAGTCAAATCATAGTTAGAAAAATAGGCAAACTTATCCCTAAGCATTTTAGAACTCCCCTGTAAGGGAGTTGGACAATGTTCCCACTGGGTAAAATTAAAAGCAGGTCTCATGGTGTTCGATTTGTGTAAAAAATGATGCCCATAATGTTGATAGCAGAAGAGATCACCATAATTGGCATAATTTAAATACAAATCTTCAGCATCAAAGGCAGCATAATATCTTAAATCAGAAAACAATGCATGAACTGCCTGCACATCCCAATCATCTGAATGTATGTTCCGTGTCACCACATCTACTAAGGAGACGCGGAAGACGTATGGAACAAGAAGGACCTCAGTCGGACCATGGATTTCATAAGCTCCTTTGTCCCAAACGATGCCATCAGGAACTGGGAAAACTGAAATATTCACAAAAGACTGGTCACGTTTCATGATATGGGACGAAGTGTGAGGAGCCAAAGTTCCATCGACCATTTTTACTGCAGAGCATTCAGGGAGATAATGGCCATTTATAAGTAAAAAAACACTGTCACAAATCCAATTGACATGAAGAGAAATATCAGGATAAGCACCAACCAAATGTAGGTCCATGGGGGAACGAAGTATGTCTTTTTGAACCAGGAGTAAAAATACGCAACTTAGACTTAGGCGCATCAGACAAACTGGAGGATGAGGAGGACGAGGCAGAAGAAAGGTGTGCCGGTTCTCCATCACAGGTACTCACTGGATTTGCAAGCAAAGGTGAAAGCGTCGAATCGTCCATTCGTACTCGTGGGCTAGATGGTATCTCACTCACGGAATCAATAACCGGAAAAGGGCACACAATATTCATTGCAGAAGATGATTGTCGCAAAGGCTGAAGATCAATTACAGTGTCCATCATATGAGCAGACATTCTTGTGGCAGCAGGTGACGACAAAGTTAACGGTGCTAAGGATATTGCGTTGCACGAAACTGCAAGTGTCACACTATTCAGAATCGGCCACACGGTGTAACTTGACATGGTCCACTGAGATGTACCTGTTGTCTTTGCGACCTAGCAATGGTGGTACAATGACAGTACGAGTACCCTTCAGTCCAAGTACTGAAACCGGAGTGCGATAAGAGGGACCAAATTCTTTTTTGTTTTCAATCTTCTCCCGCACCAGATCTCCAACTTTAGGAAGCCAACCGGTAACAGGATTCAGTAGTGCATCAGCAGGTGAAGATGGTAAATGCTCAGTTGCCAGAGTATCACGTGTCTTTTGTAGATCCTGTAACATAGCAGAATGATTATCTACGTCAAACTTAGAGGCAGTCACCACAATGTCCAGACCATCAAGGTCAGGAACAAACATGTGAAAGCCAAAGAGCATTTCGTAAGGGTCCGCCCACCCAGAGATCTTCTAGAGAGATTATTTAGTGCACGTTGGACCCCATACAAGTGGGACAGCCAGTCCCTGCCAGTACCTAAGACTCTAGCTGTCAAGGATTGCTTTAAGTCACGGTTCATTCGCTCCACAACTGAATTGCCCTCAGGCCTGTATGGAGACGAAAACTGCACCTGTACCCCCAACGACTTCATCACATCCTTGTAAGCCTTAGAGGCAAACGCTGGACCTTGGTCAGAATGGAAGGTACCACAGGCAAACATCCCGATAAAGACACGCACATTCCTGATGACATTTCGAGCGTCAACACTACGTTGTGGCCATACCCACAGGAATCGAGTGCACGAAACAACCGCAACCAAGATATACTTTTATGCAGTATCAGAAGAAAGAGGACCGCAGTGATCAAGATAGACACAGCCAAAAGGTCTATTAGAAATACCTAGCTGTGTTTGTGGGGGATGTGGGACTGTAGAAGGCTTGATTTGTTGACAAACATCACAGAAAAGAACATAGTTACGAGTCTGTTTATATAAACCACGCCACCAGTAATGTTGCGGAAGAATAGAGACTGTTGCTGACACACCAGCATGTGCCGAAGCAATGCCTTCGTGTGCGGCCTTGATCAAAGCTCGTCTGCGGTCAGAGTTGGGAATCAGCCGATCCCCAACTGAAGGAATGGTAGCATAAGGAACCTGTTCGGGAGTTACATGATAAGAGTATTTAGAAGGGAAACCCGCAGGATAATTACCTCCCTCCCTAGTTGCAGCGACCGCTGCCAGAATCTCATTATCAACCTTAGTCATAGATCTTGTAACTGCTGCTACGGAACACATGGCTACTGCAGACTTGGCTGCTTCATCAGCCAGAGAATTACCAACAGCGTGTGTTCCGACACGTTGGTGGCCAAGAGTGTGAATAACATGTGTGAGAGGTAGACGTTGTTTAAGATCTGCCACTCGAACCCAAAGCGTTTTATGCTTAATTGCGCTGCCTTTAGAATCGCGGTAATCATTTTGAGACCAAAAGAATAAGTTGTCATTGAACGACTGGACACAATGGTAAGAATCGCACACAATAAGAGTATTCACAAGAGGATCAGCAAACTTTAGAGCTAGAACAAGAGCACGCAGCTCGGACAATTGCGTCGTGCAGTCTCCTAGTGCCTGTGTGTGCCCAATGGATGACTTAAACTCTCCATCTTCAATGGAGCCAGCCACAATAGCGCAAGCCGCTGAATAAGCATGTTTGCAACCCGTGGCCGGTTGCGCCGAGACATCGGTATAAATGATGCATTTGTAATCACTCAGAGGAAGAAGCGACAAAGGAGGAGGATGAACAAATTCAAACTGTAAAAACTCCTGAGTCTGAAGAGATGCATCAAAGACAAATGTGACATCCGAAGACGTCAAAGAAGTAGCCCACTGAATCCAACATGGGTGTAACGCCTTCGAGTTAGGTACACTTGCTTGAGTCACCGCTTCCAAAGCAGGGAAGGGAGTGACCATAACAATGCGTTTGCCCTGCGCCAGTGAGCGTTCCTTTAGAATCGCCATCTGCACTGCCGTCAAGATTTTTTCAACAGAGGAAAAACGCATTTCAGCCGCAGTGTACAAGTGTGATTTGTATGCAATAGGTATTGTGTCTCCTTCAATGAATGTTAAGTACGTGAAACCCACTGCCCCAGAAACGATACGTATTACCAGGTTGGTGGTGTTATCACGAGTCATTAAGAAGTTAGTCGCAAGCAAATCCGCCTGCAAAGACTGCAGAACGGAAGAATGTTCCGGAAGCCAGCTGGCAGATGAAAACTTAGGTTGTATCAACGCATAAAGCGGTTTGATACGCTGGGCATAATCGGGAATGTAAGTCCTCCCGAAATTCAAAAAACCCAGCAGGGATTGTAACTTTTTCAAAGAAGAAGGTGGTGGCAAATGTGCACATTTCTCTAGGAAGTGAGGTGCTAGACATCTTTCCCTCATTATTGAGCTCGTAGCCCAAAAAGAGCACTGCCAGATGGGCAACGTGTGACTTTGCAAAATTAAATTTATAACCGTAGTCGGCAAAAGACAATATTATGTGGTCGACTCGGGCAAGATGCGGGGCGAGGTCGTCGTCAGTCAAATAGATGTCATCAACATACGACAACTCCTCAGGGTCAATGTCATGCAACAAAGACACAATGTGCGCCGCAAATGCCCCGGGGCTGTTCTTATACCCCATAGGCAACCGTGTAAATGTTTTCTGATTTCCGAAGGCACTGAATGCTGTCAGGTCACCACTCGCACGGTCGAGATTGTGATTGTAGAAACCATTCGAAATGTCAAGTGTCGTTTTGTATTTTTTACGAACAATATTATTTACCAGCGCTGAACTGTGTGTGTTTTGTACCGCAAAGGTGCGACAATAACTGTTCAAATTTCTATAATCCAATACAATCCGAAAAGAACCATCAGGTTTAGGGACAGTAAAGAGAGTATTATTCATAGGTGATATACATGACTCAATTACCCCCTGATACTCCAATTGTCTTAGAATGTCACAAACCGAAGCCTTTGCTTCTCGTTTGATGGGATATTGAGGTTGAGGTTGTGGCATAGAGCGCAATGGTATTTCATGAGCTGGCGAATCAACGTCCCAACCCACCTGATTGCGATACACCGCTGGGGCCAAGGCCAAAGCCCATTCCTCCGCGATAGCCTGCGCTTGTTCCTCAGGGACACTACATGAAAAACTCGGAAGTATCACATCTACCCCTCTAGAAGAGGCTAGCACAAAGGGTGGAGGCCAATCCTTCTCCGCCAATAAAATGTCATATGTAGCTGTTAGATTCTCTCAGAAAACAACCTTAATGGGACGCAGTATATCACCTTCAATTTGGAAAAGGACTTCGTATAGTCTATCCAGGGGGGCAACCCAGGTATCTGCAGTCTCAATTGTAACAAATGTGTCAGTTGCTGTCACATCCAGACGGGGACGCAGACCCTCCATGACTATGGTAACTTCCGCCGCGTTGTCGAGCAGAGTCACTGCCCAAGTCCAATCCAGGAGTCGCGTCCTCACCGTCTCTGGCATACCTCGCCGTTAAAGCGGCAACCTTTTTCTTTTGAAAAGGAGGTCGGGTTCGTGCGAAATCACCCTGCTTGTCCTTGACTTCAAACTGTCGAGGCTGTTCACGATGTTGTGACGCAGGTTGACTTCTACCCCGATCCTGGCGATCCCCTCCACCGGCTTGTGAGCCTGATGTTTCCTGTAAAGAACGAGGAGAACGCTGATCAGGAACCTGAAATCTATCAGGAGACTTAATTTTAGCGCAATCGCGCAAGTCATAAGTACGTTCAGAAGCATCAGGGGTCGGTGAACCGGCACGCGAACCCTGCTTCTGTTGTTGGGAACCCTGTTTCTTATTTCGTTGCCAATTCTTTTTGGGAAAGAAAGGGCACCCATCCTTGTCAGGCTGGGTTTTCTGTTGAACTTGAGACTGCGTTTGTGTTTGAGTTGTAGGCTTATTCCCCAGACTATTGCGGCCTATGGTTTTATAAGCCTTCACAATAATCTTTGGTAATTCTCGTGGTCTGTCAGCCTCCGCGACCGCTTCTAAGCGGTTTTCTACTTGAAAGCTAACGGCATTGCCCTTGACATTCGCATGGATCATATCAGCAACCACGTCGAACACTCCCACCAGTCTCATCCCCAGTTCAACAGCCGCTTCTGCTCCGTGTTCATCTTGAACGCGTTTAATCACAGAGGAGAGTACGGTCATGGAGGGAGTGCCGAAACACATAGAATATACCGCTGCAAACACCCTGCCCCAGGTGTTACAATCAGCCAATTCGGGAATTAAGTCTTTGGGTAAACTAATAGTTAAGATCCTGTGTTTCTCCACAGGAGTGGTATTAGGAAAGACAGCTTCTATCTGTCCAAATTTCTCGGCAAGCCAATAAGGAAATTCATCCTTATTCTGTGGGCGCTTGCCCATGACAGAATTAACTATAACGGGACTGATGGTCACGCCACCCTGACCCGCAGGTTGTACAGCAGCGCCAGGTGGTCCCACCTGGACGGTGCGGGTCACGTACTGTATTACTGCTCTATATACGCGCACTAACGATGTATGTAAGACGCAGAGCTCTGCCAAAGTTGCAGTTGTAAAAGCACGTGGGTGTGGGGTAAACCCAGCCAAAACGGGCCGTGTGGCCCCGTCTATAGATAAAGGGCCTAAACGGACTGCCGTTAATGGGTGAGGAAGGGCGCCATTAAACCAAATACGGTGTTGCCAAGCTGTAAGCGGAATCTCAAGAGCTCTATAAGGCTGATACAGCTGAGGAACGGCAGTGGGAGTAAATGTGTGAAACATATCATCAGTCCCATCCACCGCCGGAAAGGTGACCCAAGAGTAAAAAACTTCAAACTGGTGAGCCGGATCGGCTTCCACCACAAAAATAAGCGCGGCCCCAGCATCAGGGACTGCATAATGAGTCAAGTGCGCCCTCAGCGCGCCTCTGCTATGAGCCGGAATATCAACTGCCATTACGGAGAAGACAGTAGAACAACTTAAAGAGTGGCAGCGCAAACACGGGTTATCAGAAAAGAAAGACCTTTTTTAAAATTTCAAGCTTAAATAAACCTATACATATGTCAATATAGGAGGTTACTCTGTCACAGCTGTCTCCGGAAACAGAAGTGAGGGTATTGTGGACCAGCACCAGCACTACTCAAGCGTCTCACAGATAAGAACCAGACCAAACATTGGCGGCGCCATGTTGCGGGGATTCAACTCATACACAGAACTATGCACAAGAAAACAGGACCTCAGTAAATAGGGGTGTACCTCCTATCACCTTAGTACCCTAAATCCCAACCGACTAGCAATAGTGTCTCATTCGGTCTCCTACAAATATCAAGAAGCTACGAATGTTTAGACAACCCAGAACACGAGCACTCCCGACTCACCTCAGAGTCGCGGGAACAAGACACTCTTTCGCTCTCACGTACTTGTCCACAATAAAAATAATCAGAGTCACTAAATAAGTTCAAAATGTTTATTTTGACAATAGTGATTCATAAAACAGTATGCGAACCACAACTAGCAGCAAAATGCATAAGGCAAGAATCTTTAGCATTGTTACAATACCATAGAATATAAAAGGAGTCGTCATTTTATAAAGACTGTGAAAAAGGCAAAATAGACCCCTACCTGAAAGCCTAAACGCAAAGGTTTACATCATAGGAACAGTAGAGCTCAGCTCCATGGAACAGCTTTCTTCGAGAGTGTTTCAAAAACATGCAACAACGTTATATCAAAGCTCGATTCTTCCACATTGCAGCTGTTGGTAACATGTTCTGTCTAGGTAATAGGGACTGACCAGAACAGAATAACAAGAGACATTGTTGACCGACCTTGCACATTATGTTCAGACAGAATTGAAGGGAAAGCTGAGAACGTGAAAAACAATCTGTTATCATGTACAGGGCAGAGGCAAAGTGTCGCGAAAACAAACTATTAGCAGAGGCGTGCGCAAAAGCAGCAGCATAGGGCAAGCAAAACTCATGCTAACTTAGCAATGTCGACAATGTATTTAAGGGCTACATAACCCCATATAACACTGCCATTGCTGCAATCACTTGATCTAGTACGAGAATAGACATCATGGTGACTGTCAATGCTGTGTAGGCGCGGGCGGAGAACTCCGCTCCGCCCGCGGAGTGTGCAGAGATTTGCCTACTCCGCGTTCTGCGGAGAACACGAAGTAGGCAAATCTCTACACACTCCGCAGCGGAGCGGAGTTGGCCTGCCCCCGCCTCCACCCAAGAGATGCCATTGCGTGGGTGCGCGCGCATGCACAGTTTTCGCAAGGATCACCCAGAGATGGCGAGGAAGAGGAGGAGGGCAGCCCGGGGACACCGCAGTGCAGGTAAGTGTTTTTTGTTTTAGTTTTCATTAATGTCTAATTAATTATTAATAGGGAGGGTGGAGGAAGGTGGCGGAGCAGAGTTCCACGATGTTTGTTCCCAACTCCGTGGACCTCCGCGTAGTCCCGCTATGCCAGCTACGCCCAGGGTTAATACTGTGCGCAATGACACACACCACCTGAAAGGCTTTCCACTCAAGTACTCCTACAAGTTAGATGCACAAAACATAGTGTACACTCAGATTCCAGGAGTAGGCGATAGAGTTGTACCAGCACTGATCGTCGATTGGGATTAATACTAGCTGCACACGAGGGTCTAGATTCAGCTCATGCAGGGATTACTGCTACTGTTTCATTACTGAAGCAGCACTATTGGTGGCCAGGTCTTACTAAACAGACCAAGGACTTTGTCCTCAAATGTGACATCTGCCAGAAGATGAAGACTCCACCCTAGCACGTCCACCACATACACCTCTATGGATTTTAAACAGGCCCTTAGCTTGTGTTTTTTGGATCACTGCTGCCCCTTGCAATATGATGGGGCTTACGAGTACATCTTGGTGGCAGTAGATCCATGCTCCAGATTCCTGTGGGTGTGACAACAGCGATTGGCAGATGGCCGAACTGTTATAAAAGACTTGTGAGTCTTCATTAGGACATACGCAATTGGCCCATTACATTCCGACCACGGTCTGATGTTTAGCTCTCAGGCTTACAAATAGGCCGTGGGAAGTTTGGGTGTGACCTTGTGGTACTCTTCCCCCTTTCATGCTGAAGGAAATTTGATAGTTGAGAGGAAAAATGTGACTTAAAGCAGCCTTTAACTGAAAGGGTACTAGGCTCTGGTCGCAGTTGGGTCAATCACCTATATGGGGTCCAGAGGACACTTAAGAACATGCCAAGAACATCCCTGGGTGGTCGTACTCCCTATAAAGTCCTGTTTGGGGTAAGAATGTGGGTCCCAGGCCTCAACAATGTCGGCCCAGTGGTGGCAGAAACACTGTTTGACATCCATGAATGTTTGGCTGTTTTACAGGAACTAAATGGATTCTGGGACACACAAAGCAATGTCCAAGAATAGCGCACCACCACTGGTGTAGTGAAGGTTGCACCGGCAAGACCTGGATGGGTCCCGAAGATTGGAGATCTGGTCAGAGAAAAAAATTGTAGACAAGAAAGAATTTGGGCCATTCTGTACCTGTCCTGGCTGTCGAAGATACCAGAACTGTACTTCTTCTACCCCTTACCGGTCGACGAGACAACAGGTTTGTCTCCATTGATCTGATCAAACCACATTATGTGGCTGATTCCCAACAGTAGGCCACGTGGCATCCTGGGTAGTCACTGCTCTCCTCTCGCTATCATATAGGAAGTTCAGATGGAAGCTTTAATAACTAAAGAAGATTCCACTTTCCAGCAATAAACAGTAAACAACAATGAAGTGCTGCTTCTCCCTGTTGAAACAATGTGACTGTACAATCCACTAGTACAGAAACACAAATTTCAAATTGACAACTCATAGAGAACAAAATTTACGTCAATATACCTAAGATTGAGTAATCTCCTGGTTCTACAAAACCTGCTGAGCTACCAAAAATAGACCAGATGGCATCTGTCTACTTCGTGGACTACGACGGCCACCATTTCTGCCTCCTCTCCCTTTCAAGATACAAGTGCATGCTCTCTATCTTTGGCTGAAAAAGACATGCTTTGTTACTGCTTGGTTACACCTTTGGATTACAATTGGGTTACTTTTCCTGGTCCTCTGGATTGGTTTGGTGACTGCCCTTTTCCTGCTTCTGAATGGACATTATCTCCCAGAACGCTCCACAGTCCAACTTGTGAACTTGGTATTGAAACCACATGCACCGTGAACAAAGGGACCTGTCCCTGGTGAACATTACAGCATTTCCAGTTCCTGAAGGAATAGTGTGGAGCAGGGTAATGTATGATGTGTATGGCCCCACTGATCTTTTACAAATCCCATATTTGTTTAACATTTCTTTAAATGATATCATCACCTCTAGTACTTTCTCTGATGATTGGGATATTGATACAGTGCATGATATGCTAGAAGATATAGAGCAGTCAACTGTGTTTTCCTTTGATGAATTTTATGATGGTACATCTAATTACGGTGATATGTTCGGTTATCAACATTATGGTCACCATTTTCTGCATAAAGCAAGTATCCTACATGCTATTTATAATTACAACCAATGGGAACACTGCCCAACACCACCAAAAGGTTGTTCAAAATCTTTTGCACAAACGTTTGCCTGTTTTTCTGGTTTTGACACATCAGACCCAGCCTCGTACTCAACAAGAAGCTGCTGAGAAACTGTGTGAGATTGATAGGACTAATCTAGAAAAGGCTTTGCCAGTGGCTGACAATGGCATGACCACATTATCCTCTAGGATGCATTCATTGGGCAACATAGTATTGTCTGCAATTGACATAATACAACAGGACATGTATATTTTATAACATGGACATTCACAACTTTGGTCAATTGTTTTTTAAAGCTGGACACTGCAAACATTGTGTTCAGGCCATATGCCGTTATATTAGCACATCCAATCTGTTTTCTTCATATGATCTCTCTTAAAGACAGACACTAATGGCACGAAGAGATGCAAGGTATACCATGTTGCACACTGAAAAATTAGAACTACCTTGCACTGTTGCCGAAATGCCTTCCACTGATTGGATAATCCATGGGTACATTACTCTACCAGTCATGACATTCTAGTTCCAATATTGTCTACGACATCACTAAGTAGGCAGATATGAAGCCCTAGGGGCGTACCAAACCATATACCAATAAAGTGGTATAAGAACCACGCGTCGGGTTTCGTCGTCGTTTTCAATGGCGATCTGCTGCAGCAGGCTGCTGGCGACCAAGTCGAAAGTGTCCGGGTGGATCCAAGGGTGGATCGAAGATCTGAAGAACCTGAAAGCAGAGGGGACAGAGTCTGGGTCACTAGCCAGTGACCAGGAAGGCGATGAGCAGATGCCCACCGATGTCGGGTGCTTCATGCAGGTTGACAGTTGTCTTGACTCTTCAGCCACGAGGTCCAGGAGGAGTCAACGACAACCAGGAGCTGGATTAGAGCTGTCTCACAACGTCTGTCGATTGCTGAGGTGTCGGCGACCGGATTGGACCCAACAAGCCTTGGCAACGTCAAGTCACATGGAAACAAAGAAAGGACGTTGATGCAGATCAGCAAGGTCTGAGGGACTCACCCAGCAAGGGTAAGTCAGGGCACGTCTGGAGCAACCAGGAAAACCCAAGCAGAAGAAGAGTTGCCTTTGGGAGGGCCCACTAGCCAATGGACTAGCGACCGCGAAGGAGCCTCGAGTGGAAGCACTTGGAGCTGGCTCACAGGACACTCGTGGAGTGGAGGCCAGTGATCTTCAGTGCAGTCGGTGCTGGAGGCGGGGGCTACTCGGAGCCCAAAGCACAACTTCGTGGAAAACCAGGAAGAGGATGCACTTGCAAAAGTTCTCGGTGTCCAGGGGTCAAGGTTCCATGTTTTCCACATCAGCTACGGGCCTCAGCTTCACTGGGGACTCAGGGAAGCCTCGGAGAAGTCTGGAAATCTACCTCTGGTGTTGCAAAGACTTCGGCGTCCAGCGGGAGCTTCAGCGATGCAGACCAGACAATTGCTTCTTAGGTGCCTGCCAAGCAGGGGAGTCATTCCTTGACCCCAAGGGAGATTCTTCAGTCCTCTAATCTTGAAGTAGAGCGTCGAAGGTCCAGGATTCAGTTTCAGAGTTTCGTCCAGGGATATCTAAAGTCCTAAGGACTGGGGTCCCATACTTATACCAAGTTAGGGGGTTGGACATACTCTGGGGACCCACCTATGGGAGGGTCAGGGAAGAGAGGTGGTTACACCCATTCCCTTTGTCCAGTTTCACGCCAGAGCAGGGGCAGGTAGCCCCTGCAACCGGTTTGAACTGGGCTATGCACAGGGACACCAAATGTGCCCCCAGTGCAGGACTTCAAAGCACCAGATAGTGCTCCCGCCCAGCACCAATACACACTATCCTGTCTGGGGAGGTGGTTACACCTCCCTTCGACAGGAAACCTATTGTCCAGGCCTCCCCTGCCGGAGTTTCGGTCAGCAGCAGGAGGCCAGACCCGTGTCTGTGGCAGCGGCATCCATTTTGTGATGCCAGGGCTCTGAAAAGTTAATACCGGGCAGGCCGGTGGGTACATGTCTCTCCCTCTAGAAGGGTGGAATGCTACCCCCGCCGCCAGGACTGGTGGGGGGGTAGTATTCCAAGGTGTTTGACACCAAACACGACATGTTTTGGTGCAGCCAGTCCAAAGTTAGCATTCTACCGCGAGGATAAAATGCACTTAAGAGTATATGGTCAGGCTGTACCACAAACAGCATCAGAGGATTGACTCCGAACGCTGCAGAGGGGCTCTGCTCATGCAGGGGCACCCTCTCACATAAAAACCAAGCACTCTGCCTTTAGGATTGTTAAGGCCTGCTATAGGAGTGACTTATAGGTTCATATGTGTGTGCAATGATAGTGATATAGGTAGCCTATACCACAGTAAGGGGTGCATGCACCACCTTACCCAGGCTGCAGTAGCAGACCTGTGGTGTCATTTTGGAGGGCCTTCCAATAGGTGGCACAATACATGCTTCAGCCCCTGGTAGGCCTCTGGGGTACCTATGCCCTGGGTACATAGTATACCATATACTAGGGACTTATAAGGGCACTCCAGAATCCAATCAGAGATGTACCTAAGGTACATGGAAACCATTTTAGAGAGGAAGCAGCTAGGCTGGGGTCCTGATTAGCAGGGCCCCAGCCAGACTAAAGTCGAAAAACAGTGAAGCATCAGCAAAAAGTGGGGGTACCCATGTGAAGCAGATCCTACTCTCCTACACAACCCCCCCACCCAAACGCAGGGACATTAAACTAACCTTGACCAGTTGAGTCTTCATGTTCTAAGTGGAAGTACCTAGAGAGTCCATCTGCATTGGCATGGTTACTCCCAGGTCTATGTTCCACTGTAAAGTCCATCCCCTGTAGGGAAATGGACCACCTTAGCAGTTTGGGGTTTTCACCCTTCATTTGTTTTAGCCACAAGAGGGGCTTATGGTCTGTTTGAACAAGGAAGTGAGTACCAAACAGGTATGGTCTCAACTTCTTCAGAGCCCAGACCACAGCAAAGGCCTCCCTCTCAATGGCTGACCAATATTTCTCTCTAGGGGTCAGCCTTCTGCTAATAAAAGCTACTGGCTGATCCTGACCTTCATCATTCAATTGTGACAGTACAGCCCCTACCCCCAATTCAGATGCATCTGTTTGGACAATGAACTTCTTGGAGTAATCAGGACTCTGTAGAATGGGAGCAGTGCACATGTCCTGCTTCAGGTCATCAAATGCCTTTTGACAGCTAGCTGTCCACTGAACCTTTTTGGGCATTTTCTTGTAAGTTAAGTCATTCAGGGGTGTCACTATTGATCCATACCCCTTGACAAATCTCCTATAGTACCCAGTCAGGCCTAAGAAGGCTCTCACCTGAGTCTGGGTAGTTGGAGCAACCCAGTCCATGATGGTCTGGATTTTGCTCTGCAGTGGTTGAACCTGGCCTCCACCTACAAGGTGGCCCAGGTACACAACCTGACTCTGCCCTATCTGGCACTTGGTGGCCTTGATAGTGAGGCCTGCCTTTTGCAGGGCCTCCAAAACATTTCTGAGGTGGACCAGGTGATCCTCCCAGGTGGAGCTAAAGACAGCAATACCATCTAGATATGCTGCACTATAGGCTTCCAGACCTGTAAGGACTGTATTCACCAACCTTTGAAAAGTGGCAGGTGCATTCTTCAAACCAAAGGGCATTACCACAAATTGATAATGCCCACTAGGGGTTGAGAATGCTGTTTTTGGCTTTGCATCATCAGCTAGCCTGATCTGCCAGTAGCCAGCTGTTAGGTCAAATGTGCTTAGATACTTGGCTGAGGCCAAAGTGTCTATTTGCTCATCTGCCCTGGGTATTGGATGGGCATCAGTCCTAGTGACTGCATTGAGACCCCTGTAGTCCACACAAAACCTCATCTCTCTTTTCCCACCACTGGTGTGAGGTTTTGGCACAAGGACCACTGGACTAGCCCAAGGGCTATCTGAGGGTTCAATAACTCCCAAATCCAACATCTTCTGGACTTCTGTCCTGATACAGTCCCTGACATGGTCAGGTTGCCTATAAATCTTATTTTTAATAGGCAGACTGTCCCCAGTGTCCACTTCATGAGTGCACCAGGTGGTCTGACTTGGTGTCAGAGAGAACATATGCCTGAACTGATTGAGCACCTGTCTGCAATCAGTTTGCTGCTGGGCAGTGAGGCTGCCTGCCAAGGCTACACCATCCACTGACCCATCATCAGGGTTCTGTGAGAGCAGGTCAAGGAGTGGGTCACTCTCTTCCTCCTGTCCCTCATCAGTAGCCATGAGCAAGCCCATGTCTGCCCTGTCCACATATGGTTTCAATCTGTTGACATGGAGAACCCTGTGGGGACTCCTGGGTGTTCCTAGGTCTACTAAATAGGTAACCTCACCCTTCTGTTCAACAATGGTATGGGGTCCACTCCATTTGTCTTGGAGAGCTGCTGGGGCCACTGGCTCCAACACCCACACCTTCTGCCCTGGCTGGTAAACAGTCAGTACAGCCTTTTGGTCATGCCAGGCTTTTTGGAGTTCCTGGCTAGCCTCAAGGTTTTTAGTTGCCTTTTTCATGTACTCAGCCATCCTGGAGCGGAGACCAAGTACATAGTCCACTATGTCCTGCTTTGGGGGCTTGAGAGGTAACTCCCATCCTTCCTTCACCAGGCACAATGGACCCCTGACAAGGTGACCAAACAAAAGTTCAAAAGGGCTGTAGCCAACCCCTTTTGAAGCACCTCCCTGTATGCAAATAAAAGGCAGGGCAAGAGTATGTCCCATCTTCGCCTAAGCTTCTCTGGGAGCCCTTTAATCATGCCCTTCAAGGTTTTGTTGAATCTCTCAACTAAACCATTGCATTGTGGGTGATAGGGTGTGGTGAACTTGTAAGTCACTCCACACTCCTTCCACATTGCCTTCAAGTATCCAGACATAAAGTTTGCACCCCTGTCTGATACAACCTCCTTAGGGAAGCCCACTCTTGAGAAAATTCCCAGGAGGGCTCTTGCCACCACAGGTGCTGTAGTGGTCCTAAGGGGAATAGCCTCTGGGTACCTGGTGGCATGGTCCACCACCACCAGGATAAACCTGTGCCCAGATGCTGTTTGGGGATCCATGGGACCAACAATGTCAATCCCCACCCTTTCAAAGGGAACCCCCACCACAGGTAGTGGTATCAGGGGGCCTTTGTAGTGCCACCTGCCTTGCCACTGGCCTGGCAGGTTACACAGGAGCGACAAAACTCCTTGGTGTCTTCAGACATGTGGGGCCAGTGAAAGTGAGGGACAATTCTGTCCCAAGTCTTGTTCTGGCCCAGGTGACCTGCTAAAGGAATGTCATGGGCTAGGGTCAATAGGAAGCCCCTGAACATCAGAGGTATAACCAACCTCCTGGTGGCACCAGGCTTGGGGTCTCTACACTCTGAGTACAAGAGTCCATCATCCCAATACACTTTATGGGGACCACTAGCATTCCCAGCAGCCTCAGCAGCAGCTTGCTGTCTGAGGGGTTCAAGAGAGGGGCAGCTCTGCTGCTCCTGGCTCAGATCTGCCCTGGAAGGGCCCCCTGTCCCTAAGAACTCAACCTGATCAGGCTCAAGCTCCTCTGGGACAGTTCCTTCCTCAGGACTGAGATCATCTCCCTGAAGAGACTGATCTTCCTTCTGATCCAAGGGGGAAGGCACTGCCTCTACCCTACTCCTCCTCCTCTTGGATGGCACTTGGTCCATTGTTCCAGGATCCAAGGCCTGTTCAGTGTTAGGCATTTTGCTCTGTGACCTGGTTACAGCAAACACATCTGCAGGGATGCCCAGCATTTCTGAATGGGTCCTGAGCTCCACTTCTGCCCAAGCTGAAGTTTCTAGATCATTGCCAAGAAAGCATTCAACTGGTAGGTCTGCACTTACCACAACCTTCTTAAGGCCAGTTACCCCTCCCCAGGAGAAGTTAACAACTGCCAGAGTATGGTCTGTTCTGACATTGCTAGCATTGGTCACTTGGTACATTTCACCAAGTATAATCTGCCCAGGATCCACAAGATCTTGTGTCACCATGGTGACACTTGCTCCTGTGTCCCTAAATGCCAAAGCCTCTTTTCCATTTATTAAGGGCTGTTGCCTGTACTTGCCCAGATTACTGGGACTCACAGAGGAGGTCACATCCATGCCTCCATCACAGACTAGGACAGCCTGAGCGAGTTCTCTGACTAGGCCAGAGCTCATCTCCTTACCCAGGGTCAACCCTACTAAAGCCTTGCCTTGTGTACTCCCACCACCAATTGTAACTGCATTAGGGGGAACAGGTGCCTTAGGGGCATTGGTGGGGGGCTGGAATATAGTCTTTGGACTTGGTGCAATCACTGGTCCAGTGTGTCTTTTGCTTACAGACTTTGCACCATGGTTTCTTTTGGCCTTTCCCTTTGTTAGACTGTGAATCCCCACCTGAAGAAGATTTTTGGGGGCCTTGTGAAGACTTCTGGTCTTTACCCTTCTCCCCACCCTTGTCAGAGTTCTTAGAATCTTGCTTCTTTGGGTCACCACATTTGTTCTGTACCTTCTGCCTCACCCTGGTTCTGACCCATTTGTCTGCCTTCTTTCCCAATTCTTGGGGAGAGGTCAGATCAGAGTCCACCAGGTACTGATGCAACAGCTGATTTTGACAGTTATTAAGAATCTGCTCCCTCATGATAAGATTGTACAATCCTTTGAAGTCACATACTTTACTGCCCACTAACCAACCTTCCAGAGCCTTAGCAGAACAATCAACAAAGTCCACCCAGTCTTGATTCTGTGCCTTTTGGGTATCTCTGAACTTTAACCTGTATTGTTCAGTTGTTAGGCCAAACCCATCAATCAATGCACTTTTTAAGACTGGATAATTATCAGCATCCTCTTCTCTAACAGAGAGGAGCTTATCTCTACCTTTGTCTGCAAAGGAGAGCCACAAGATTGCTGCCCACTGCTCCTGAGGGACCCTCTGTACTTTACAGGCCCTCTCCAGTGCAGAAATCCATTTGTGGATGTCATCCCCACTCTGGTAGGGAGGGACAATCTTGCTCAGGTTTCTATGGTCATAAGACCTTTCCCTACCACTAGGGAAGTTGCTGCCACCATGTGACTCTAATCCCAACTTTTTTCTTTGCCTTTGAAGCTCTAGGGACTCCCTGTCTATAGCCAACTGCTCTCTTCTGAGTCTCAACTGAGCTTCTCCATACTTGAGCAGTCTCTCTTTCCTCTCACTGGAGGATTCCCTCCTATGAGAGGAAACAGAGGTCCCTACTGAGGTGTCAGAGTGGTTAGACTCCTGAGAAGGAGATCTAGACCTTCTGGGCACACTCACAACTCTTCCTGGGGGAGACAAAGGGGAGGTCATCCTGATCCTCCTCCTCATCTGCAGGAGGAGCTGCATTTTCCAGGGCAAGGTCATTGTCACCTTCCTGGCCAGTTTCAGAGGTCAGGTCCTGGGGATTTTCATCCCTGGTCCCTTCCTCATCTTCTGCCCCACCCTCTCTGCCTACCCTTGCAGACCCTATGGGTCTTTTAAGATCATCTAGCAGAAGCATCTCCAGGAAATGTTGGGTGTTGGCACTTTTGCCTGTCTTCAACTTCCTAATCTTGCACAACTCTCTCAATTCCAAGAATGGGAGGTTGTCATATTTGGATGGCAGGAGCCCACTGGTTCCTGGTAGTGAAGACATTACTAGTGAGGTGTGGTGTATGCACTACCTACTCTAGTGTGGCCTACTAAACTCTCTTGAGTTGTAGAAAGGGTGTGCTAGCCCTTAACACACAACTCTAAGTTCAGTAGAACGTACTGTATACTAAGCTTGTTTTATATGTACCTAAGGTACCCTTAGTGGTTTTCAGTTGATCAATTCAATTGAGATTATCTGGTAAAACAATAGCAAGCTGGAATCCCACACTCTGCACACCAATGTGAGAAGTTGGCCTGGTATATGCTGTCCACTAATTATAGTGGGCACCTTGCACCAGTCCAAACAACCCCTTCTTGGAGATAGGTTAAAGACAACCTTTATTGAAAGCTATCCTAGTGGTAGCTATGGAGAGCAGCCTTCAGGCTAAGTCTTGAAGGAATGTAAAGCAGCTTGTTTTACCAGTCTATAATCTCTTGAGTGACCAAATGAAAGAGGACCACACCAGGTATATATATAAAATATATGTATTTAGTCTTAAACACACCCCTCTAGTCTCTTTATGAGGCTAGAGTTCGAAGTACATAAGTTACAAGTCAGTTATCAACAGTAATAGCACAAATACACGTTTGAGCCCTAGGGGCGTACCAAACCATATACCAATAAAGTGGTATAAGAACCACGACTGAGCTAGACACAAGGCCTAGAGCCTGTAGAAGTGCTTGGACCCCAAGGAACCACCCAAGGTAGTGACACAGGGGACCCACGGGGGACGCGTGCAGTGTGAGAACACAGCCGCGAGCCACCGTTAACTTCTATGGGGAAAGTCGCGGTTGGATTTTTAAAAGGAAAGGACACTTAGAAGAGGACTTGGAGCAAATCCCTTTAGAACTAGGCAGTTCTAGAGTCAATACCCACGGGAGCACCGGAGTACTTGAGTTACCTCACCCAGGGAAGCCGGGTGCATAGGTGTCTTTTGGCGTCGGGTTTCGTCATCGTTTTCAATGGCGATCTGCTGCAGCAGGCTGCTGGCGACCAAGTCGAAAGTGTCCGGGTGGATCCAAGGGTGGATCGAAGATCTGAAGAACCTGAAAGCAGAGGGGACAGAGTCTGGGTCACTAGCCAGTGACCAGGAAGGCGATGAGCAGATGCCCACCGATGTCGGGTGCTTCAGGTAGGTTGACAGTCTTCTTGACTCTTCAGCCATGAGGTCCAGGAGGCATCGACGACAACCAGGAGCTGGATTCGAGCTGTCCCATGATGTCTGTTGATTGCTGAGGTGTCAGCGACCAGATTGGACCCAACAAGCCTTGGCAACGGCAAGTCACGTGGAAACAAAGAAAGGACGTTGATGCAGACCAGCAAGGTGTGAGGGACTCACCCAGGTAGGGTAAGTCAGGGTACGTCTAGAACAACTAGGAAAGCCCAAGCAGAAGAAGAGTTGCCTTCGGGAGCACCCACTAGCCAATGGACTAGCGACCGCAAAGGAGCCTTGAGTGGACGCACTTGGAGCTGGCTCACAGGACACTCGTGGAGTGGAGGCCAGTGATCTTCGGTGCAGTCGGTGCTGGAGGCAGGGGCTACTCGGAGCCCAAAGCACAACTTTGTGGAAGAGCAGGAAGAGGATGCACTTGCAAAAGTTCTTGGTGTCCAGGGGTCATGGTTCCACATTACCCACGTCAGCTACGGGCCTCAGCTTCACTGGGGACTTAGAGCAGCCTCGCGGAGGTCTGGAAATCCACCTCTGGTGTTGCAAAGACTTCGGCGTCCAGCAGGAGCTTCAGCGATGCAGACCGGACAATTGCTTCTTAGGTGCCTGCCAAGCAGGGGAGTCACTCCTTGACCCCAAGGGAGATTCTTCAGTCCTCTAATCTTGAAGTAGAGCATCGAAGGTCCAGGATTCAGTTTCAGAGTTTTGTCCAGGGATATCTAAAGTCCTAAGGACTGGGGTCCCATACTTATACCAAGTTAGGGGGTTGGACCTACTCTGGGGACCCACCATGGGAGGGTCAGGGAAGAGGGGTGGTTACACCCATTCCCTTTGTCCAGTTTTGCGCCAGAGCAGGGGCAGGTAGCCCTGCAACCGGTTTGAACTGGGCTATGCACAGGGACACCAAATGTGCCCCCAGTGCAGGACTTCAAAGCACCAGATAGTGCTCCCGCCCAGCCCCAATACAGACTATCCTGTCTGGGGAGGTGGTTACACCTCCCTTTGACAGGAAACCTAATGTCCTGGCCTCCCCTGCCGGAGGTTCGGTCAGCAGCAGGAGGCCAGACCCGTGTCTGTGGCAGCGGCATCCATTTTGTGATGCCAGGGCTCTGAAAAGTTAATACCGGGCAGGCCGGTGGGTACATGTCTCTCCTTCTAGAAGGGTGGAATGCTACCCCCACCGCCAGGACTGGCGGGGGGTAGTATTCCAAGGTGTTTGACACCAAAACGACATGTTTTGGTGCAGCCAGTCCAAAGTTAGCATTCTACCGCGAGGATATAATGCACTTAAGAGTATATGATCAGGTTGTACCACAAACAGCATCAGAGGATTGACTCCGAATGCTGCAGAGGGGCTCTGCTCATGCAGGGGCACCCTCTCACATAAAAACCAAGCACTCTGCCTTTAGGATTGTTAAGGCCTGCTATAGGAGTGACTTATAGGTTCATATGTGTGTGCAATGGTAGTGATATAGGTAGCCTATACCACAGTAAGGGGTGCATGCACCACCTTACCCAGGCTGCAGTAGCAGACCTGTGGTGTCATTTTGGAGGGCCTTCCAGGGGTGGCACAATACATGCTTCAGCCCCTGGTAGGCCTCTGGGGTACCTATGCCCTGGGTACATAGTATACCATATACTAGGGACTTATAAGGTCACTCCAGAATCCAATCAGAGATGTACCTAAGGTACATGGAAACCATTTTAGAGAGGAAGCAGCTAGGCTGGGGTCCTGATTAGCAGGGCCCCAGCCAGATTAAAGTCGAAAAACAGTGAAGCATCAGCAAAAAGTGGGGGTACCCATGTGAAGCAGATCCTACTCTCCTACATGAAGCGTTAGGTGAAGGATTTGTGCATGAATACTGAGAGTTACCTTTCAAGTTTAGGTGCAGGAATGGGGAAACAGACGTTTTCTCAGCGGTTCCGACTCTGAGAACCCTTTTTAAGCGGGTCCTTGGTTTGCAAGGACATTTAATTTCACAGGGCTTGTAATGCGTCAGTTGGGACCTTGTCCTGTTATCTGAAGGGTTCTCTGGCTGCCGTGATTCATCCAGTTTTCAAGCTGCTCTCTAATAGGAGCTTTTTCATGCTGAATGATCAAGGCTGTGTTGAAATGGAACAAGGTATCGCTTATCTTGTAATGGTTAATTACATAGTTACTTGTTGCACACAATTATTGTTTCCACCGGCCCGCAAAGTTAGGGAGGCAAAGCTTTGGCCTTCGATAAATGTTTCCAACCTACTTTTTGATTCTCTTAGCAAACATAAAGTCATGCTTTTTCAAAAGGATATGGCCTTAACATCTGCCAGAGAGATGGTCGATCTCCAGGTTGCGATGTCCTCGTCTGAGATGCAGATGCTACTGCTCACTAACTTCCCACTGCATTTTTTGGACCTGGTCCACTGTATATTTAACATGTCTGATACAAAGGGAATAGCACTTTTTCAAATGTATTGGCTCTGGATTGGTTAGCACCTTTCAGACAGTTTTTTGAGTTATACTATTATTCATACACTCCGTACTAGGAAGCATTTTTGGAGGTCGTCCGCTTATCCTGCTACTTGTGGCGGGAATTCTGATTTTTATTTTCCTACTCTGCAATGGACGTCCCAGTTCAAACAAGAATGGAGACAGTACAGGCTGTGCTGCTATGCCATGAGTGCATGATACATGGATTCGGCACACCTCGGCTTCAAGAACTGAATGAGCATTGGTTCTTGTCGTTCGGGCCTGTTTGGCCTCACTGCGTATAACCTGTAATCCGCTGCCTGATTTGCAGCCATGAATGCTTGCTGGATTTCTGCCTCGGTTCGCAATTGGTGGCGCCATTGGGCATTGAGATACTAATGGACCCTTTGAAGGCCCATGGGTACAGTTGTCCCCAGCTTATTCCTTTGTTGCTGAATGCATTCTTCGAGCCACCCTTGGATGCTTTGGCTCCTAGTGAACTGTACACATGCTCTTCAGGACGCTTACAGAATGTAGTCCCTTCCTCAGCGGCTGCTGTGGGAACTGGATGGAACCATCTTTGCTCCATAAACCTGCTTCAGGGTGCGGATCTGGGAATGTCGTCTGCAGTTGCCAGCAGCAGCAATGTTGCATCTACCACTAGGAACACACGCATAAACAATTGGCTTTTCCATTTAGTGTGAACTATTTGGCCTTTTTTAAACAAAATGAACCATAAACGATGCTTTTCTGCTTTTATTCTAGGAAACATGGCTTTCTGAGTGCTTGGGGTTTCAAACAGTCTAATGACTTTTAATGACTTTTATGAGTATTTTAAAGGGAAGCTTGCTTTTAGATGATTTTAAAAGTGATTTTAGACTTTTTGGGCCAGATGTACGACCATTTTTGCATGCGCAAACGGGTTTGCGAACCCGTTTGCGCATGCAAAAACAGCATGGGAATGTACAAACCCTATTTTGCAAGTCGCAATTTTTTGCGACTCCCAAAATAGGGTTTTGTGACTCGCTATTGGGAAGGGGCGTTCCCTTCCTAATAGCGAGCGCAACCCTATGTAAGAATGTTTTGCGTACGCAATTGCGGGCGCAAAACAATAACAAATTACCACCCTCTTCAAGAGGGTGGTAATGCACTCGCAAAAGGGAAGGGGTCCCCAACTCGCAATTTGTGAGGCGCTATTTCCACGGTCGTACATCTGGCCCTTTATTTTAAATTTTATATGGCCTGCTGCCTTTTGGGATAGCTTTTCAGATCCACCCTTAGTATGAGGAGTGGGTGTTATGTGCCCGAGTTAGGACCATGTAGCAAAGCTGCACATTTTCTCACATTGTCCTCTTTTCTGCAAAATAAAATTATTTGATGTGACCTTTTGCACATTTTCGCTTGCATGACAATGTTAGATTAGTTTCTCTGAAACTGCTTTGCTCATACATCTAGCTTTGTGCAACATAAGCATGATGCCTTGAACACTGAGTACAAGGCCTTTACGCATGATGTGCAAATGTTGTTCTGTCTTCATCTACGGGGTGACAGGGCTATCTACATAGCCATAACAATGCTAATCTACGTGTACATTGCAAAGATGCTTTTTTTATAAATAAAGAAGCATTTCCAGGGGTAAGCAGAGGAGACACTTCCACTAACATTGAAAGGTCCTGTATGCTGTGGCTTCACAGAACAGCTGCCTGACATTGCCGTGAGGGATTTCCAATTTGTGACCAAAACAGGATCCTACATTCTTACCCGCCAGGTAATGGAGTTGGATCATCCCGTAGAGGGATTCTTGACTGTACACCTACACACACTTTAGACATACACAGTGTAGGAATTGCATAGTATGCCTGATTACTACCTTGTATTTTATGCCTGTATATATATACACGCTGTCTTAGCGCCATGGTGGAACTGTATCTGCCATTTACTCTTTTGGTGCTCAGTAATCACTTTCATCTGCTCCTATCTACTGATTTTCGCAGCACATGTATTCTATACAAGAATAATGTTGGTTTAATAAATACATTGAAAACATCTCATTATGTATTCTCTGTATATATCTATGAGAACAAAAGAGAACGAGTGACTGAGTGGAAGAGTTATGATCTGTTACCACGATCCCTGAGGGGTCAGGGTTGTCATGTTCAGTGGTTGCCAGAAACCATTTGCTATCTGCTTGGGTTAGGGGGGCTTGTGGTGGCACTGTGAGCTAGCTGGTCTCTAGGTCAACATTTCCTGTGGGGGTTCTTAGAATCAGTCTAGGCACCCACCCAAACTATTTGTTGTCCACAAACGCACAGGTCGTACGGATTAGTGGGAACTACACAACAGAAGCATGGCTCAGACTTGCTGCTCAGATCCCTGTTTATTAGTTAATAGTGGCACATTGTTTTCTAGACAGTGAACCATGAGAGCACACACTGCCTTCCTTGGAAGGAAACGTGGGCTACAGGAATTGCCAACAATCTGAGCTGTCATAACCAGTATGGAAGACGAAAGAAGTAGGTAATGGTACCCACAAGCAGCTTCAGAAATATCAGCAGTGTGTTTTAGGAAATTCATCACCTAACACACGTCATAAGAGTTGGGCTACTGGTGTCAACATATATTTATGTGCTGGGGGAAGACCTTCCTGAGAGGGAGTTGATGGACCTACAAAAAAGAGGGTATAGTGCAGATGAACTTGTAATGAAGAATGATAGAGGCTTTGGTTTTAATAGAACACAACATCACCTCTGCCCCAAGCCAAGAAAAGTGTTAATGCCACAGCACTGAACAGTAAGAGGGGGGCAAGATGGTGAAAGTGAGTGTGTACTGGCATTGATGCTGCAGTACAGAGCAGAGAGATGAGGCAGCAGAACAGGCAATGTTAGTGGCTCCTTCCAGAGAAGACACCTGGGGCTGTATTGCACAAGTGCCCTAAGAGCACAACAGGCATTTGTGCCTGCTTTCTGTGACCTGGGGCACTTTGGTATTACAAAAGGGGCTGCACATGCTTGTGAGGCCCCTTCTGTAATACCAATAGCTCTGGAAAACATATAGTGCCAATGCTATCACCAGGGTGTTCCCTCATTTGCATGACGACATGGCCCCATGCAAATGAGGAAATCCCTTTGCTTCTTGGCCCATGCCATATTATAGACAGGGGTGCAGAAGTAAAAGAAGCTGTCAGGAGGTGCACCACTTAAAGGTGGTGTGCTCTCAGTGCACCCCATGATGGCAGCCCTCTGGAGGGTGGAAAGGGTGTCGCATGGACCTCCCAGACATCCCCTTGCAGGCGGGTGTAATCACTCACTGCACCCACCTGCAAAGGGATCTTTAATTCCCCTTAAAAGTGCAGGTGGGTTGCTGCCTGCACTGTAAAACATGGAGAGGCTTCAAAGCAGACGCTCTGTTGTTCACATGAATGCGCTGCAACCAGTGCAGCATGAGGTTGTGGCTGCCCTGCGGGCTGCACCATCATCCTAATATGGCGACTTTTAAAAGGTGCGCCCGGCACAAACAAGGAAAACGCGCCGCAAGTATAATATAGCCCCTGGAAGTCACAATTGTTTGCATGGACTTTATTGCCCATCAGAACATTTTCCTTACAAACGCTGACTGGGACAGAAAAGAATCAAAAGGCTGTCATCCAAGCTAACTGACACCAGAACTACTACAGGCTGTCCACTGGGCTGATCCATAACACGAATACCAATCCAACAAAGAAAATGGCTATGGTGACTAACCCAAACACACTTTTTATAAATGTTATGTACTATACTTAAATTCATTTATTACATCATTATCATCATCATAAGGTGTGGTGTATGCACTACCTACTCTAGTGTGGCCTACTAAACTCTCTTGAGTTGTAGAAAGGGTGTGCTAGCCCTTAACACACAACTCTAAGTTCAGTAGAACGTACTGTATACTAAGCTTGTTTTATATGTACCTAAGGTACCCTTAGTGGTTTTCAGTTGATCAATTCAATTGAGATTATCTGGTAAAACAATAGCAAGCTGGAATCCCACACTCTGCACACCAATGTGAGAAGTTGGCCTGGTATATGCTGTCCACTAATTATAGTGGGCACCTTGCACCAGTCCAAACAACCCCTTCTTGGAGATAGGTTAAAGACAACCTTTATTGAAAGCTATCCTAGTGGTAGCTATGGAGAGCAGCCTTCAGGCTAAGTCTTGAAGGAATGTAAAGCAGCTTGTTTTACCAGTCTATAATCTCTTGAGTGACCAAATGAAAGAGGACCACACCAGGTATATATATAAAATATATGTATTTAGTCTTAAACACACCCCTCTAGTCTCTTTATGAGGCTAGAGTTCGAAGTACATAAGTTACAAGTCAGTTATCAACAGTAATAGCACAAATACACGTTTGAGCCCTAGGGGCGTACCAAACCATATACCAATAAAGTGGTATAAGAACCACGACTGAGCTAGACACAAGGCCTAGAGCCTGTAGAAGTGCTTGGACCCCAAGGAACCACCCAAGGTAGTGACACAGGGGACCCACGGGGGACGCGTGCAGTGTGAGAACACAGCCGCGAGCCACCGTTAACTTCTATGGGGAAAGTCGCGGTTGGATTTTTAAAAGGAAAGGACACTTAGAAGAGGACTTGGAGCAAATCCCTTTAGAACTAGGCAGTTCTAGAGTCAATACCCACGGGAGCACCGGAGTACTTGAGTTACCTCACCCAGGGAAGCCGGGTGCATAGGTGTCTTTTGGCGTCGGGTTTCGTCGTCGTTTTCAATGGTGATCTGCTGCAGCAGGCTTCTGGCGACCAAGTCGAAAGTGTCCGGGTGGATCCAAGGGTGGATCGAAGATCTGAAGAACCTGAAAGCAGAGGGGACAGAGTCTGGGTCACTAGCCAGTGACCAGGAAGGCGATGAGCAGATGCCCACCGATGTCGGGTGCTTCAGGTAGGTTGACAGTCTTCTTGACTCTTCAGCCATGAGGTCCAGGAGGCATCGACGACAACCAGGAGCTGAATTCGAGCTGTCCCATGACGTCTGTTGATTGCTGAGGTGTCAGCGACCAGATTGGACCCAACAAGCCTTGGCAACGGCAAGTCACGTGGAAACAAAGAAAGGACGTTGATGCAGACCAGCAAGGTGTGAGGGACTCACCCAGGTAGGGTAAGTCAGGGTACATCTGGATCAACTAGGAAAGCCCAAGCAGAAGAAGAGTTGCCTTCGGGAGCGCCCACTAGCCAATGGACTAGCGACCGCAAAGGAGCCTTGAGTGGACGCACTTGGAGCTGGCTCACAGGACACTCGTGGAGTGGAGGCCAGTGATCTTCGGTGCAGTCGGTGCTGGAGGCAGGGGCTACTCGGAGCCCAAAGCACAACTTTGTGGAAGACCAGGAAGAGGATGCACTTGCAAAAGTTCTTGGTGTCCAGGGGTCATGGTTCCACGTTACCCACGTCAGCTACGGGCCTCAGCTTCACTGGGGACTTAGGGCAGCCTCGCGGAGGTCTGGAAATCCACCTCTGGTGTTGCAAAGACTTCGGCGTCCAGCAGGAGCTTCAGCGATGCAGACCGGACAATTGCTTCTTAGGTACCGGCCAAGCAGGGGAGTCACTCCTTGACCCCAAGGGAGATTCTTCAGTCCTCTAATCTTGAAGTAGAGCATCGAAGGTCCAGGATTCAGTTTCAGAGTTTTGTCCAGGGATATCTAAAGTCCTAAGGACTGGGGTCCCATACTTATACCAAGTTAGGGGGTTGGACCTACTCTGGGGACCCACCATGGGAGGTTCAGGGAAGAGGGGTGGTTACACCCATTCCCTTTGTCCAGTTTTGCACCAGAGCAGGGGCAGGTAGCCCCTGCAACCGGTTTGAACTGGGCTATGCACAGGGACACCAAATGTGCCCCCAGTGCAGGACTTCAAAGCACCAGATAGTGCTCCCGCCCAGCCCCGATACACACTATCCTGTCTGGGGAGGTGGTTACACCTCCCTTTGACAGGAAACCTATTGTCCTGGCCTCCCCTGCCGGAGGTTCGGTCAGCAGCAGGAGGCCAGACCCGTGTCTGTGGCAGCGGCATCCATTTTGTGATGCCAGGGCTCTGAAAAGTTAATACCGGGCAGGCCGGTGGGTACATGTCTCTCCTTCTAGAAGGGTGGAATGCTACCCCCACCGCCAGGACTGGCGGGGGGGTAGTATTCCAAGGTGTTTGACACCAAAAACGACATGTTTTGGTGCAGCCAGTCCAAAGTTAGCATTCTACCGCGAGGATATAATGCACTTAAGAGTATATGATCAGGCTGTACCACAAACAGCATCAGAGGATTGACTCCGAATGCTGCAGAGGGGCTCTGCTCATGCAGGGGCACCCTCTCACATAAAAACCAAGCACTCTGCCTTTAGGATTGTTAAGGCCTGCTATAGGAGTGACTTATAGGTTCATATGTGTGTGCAATGGTAGTGATATAGGTAGCCTATACCACAGTAAGGGGTGCATGCACCACCTTACCCAGGCTGCAGTAGCAGACCTGTGGTGTCATTTTGGAGGGCCTTCCAGGGGTGGCACAATACATGCTTCAGCCCCTGGTAGGCCTCTGGGGTACCTATGCCCTGGGTACATAGTATACCATATACTAGGGACTTATAAGGTCACTCCAGAATCCAATCAGAGATGTACCTAAGGTACATGGAAACCATTTTAGAGAGGAAGCAGCTAGGCTGGGGTCCTGATTAGCAGGGCCCCAGCCAGATTAAAGTCGAAAAACAGTGAAGCATCAGCAAAAAGTGGGGGTACCCATGTGAAGCAGATCCTACTCTCCTACATGAAGCGTTAGGTGAAGGATTTGTGCATGAATACTGAGAGTTACCTTTCAAGTTTAGGTGCAGGAATGGGGAAACAGACGTTTTCTCAGCGGTTCCGACTCTGAGAACCCTTTTTAAGCGGGTCCTTGGTTTGCAAGGACATTTAATTTTACAGGGCTTGTAATGCGTCAGTTGGGACCTTGTCCTGTTATCTGAAGGGTTCTCTGGCTGCCGTGATTCATCCAGTTTTCAAGCTGCTCTCTAATAGGAGCTTTTTCATGCTGAATGATCAAGGCTGTGTTGAAATGGAACAAGGTATCGCTTATCTTGTAATGGTTAATTACATAGTTACTTGTTGCACACAATTATTGTTTCCACCGGCCCGCAAAGTTAGGGAGGCAAAGCTTTGGCCTTCGATAAATGTTTCCAACCTACTTTTTGATTCTCTTAGCAAACATAAAGTCATGCTTTTTCAAAAGGATATGGCCTTAACATCTGCCAGAGAGATGGTCGATCTCCAGGTTGCGATGTCCTCGTCTGAGATGCAGATGCTACTGCACACTAACTTCCCACTGCATTTTTTGGACCTGGTCCACTGTATATTTAACATGTCTGATACAAAGGGCATAGCACTTTTTCAAATGTATTGGCTCTGGATTGGTTAGCACCTTTCAGACAGTTTTTTGAGTTATACTATCATTCATACACTCCGTACTAGGAAGCATTTTTGGAGGTCGTCCGCTTATCCTGCTACTTGTGGCGGGAATTCTGATTTTTATTTTCTTACTCTGCAATGGACGTCCCAGTTCAAACAAGAATGGAGACAGTACAGGCTGTGCTGCTATGCCATGAGTGCATGATACATGGATTCGGCACACCTCGGCTTCAAGAACTGAATGAGCATTGGTTCTTGTCGTTCGGGCCTGTTTGACCTCACTGCGTATAACCTGTAATCCGCTGCCTGATTTGCAGCCATGAATGCTTGCTGGATTTCTGCCTCGGTTCGCAATTGGTGGCGCCATTGGGCATTGAGATACTAATGGACCCTTTGAAGGCCCATGGGTACAGTTGTCCCCAGCTTATTCCTTTGTTGCTGAATGCATTCTTCGAGCCACCCTTGGATGCTTTGGCTCCTAGTGAACTGTACACATGCTCTTCAGGACGCTTACAGAATGTAGTCCCTTCCTCAGCGGCTGCTGTGGGAACTGGATGGAACCATCTTTGCTCCATAAACCTGCTTCAGGGTACGCATCTGGGAATGTCGTCTGCAGTTGCCAGCAGCAGCAATGTTGCATCTACCACTAGGAACACACGCATAAACAATTGGCTTTTCCATTTAGTGTGAACTATTTGGCCTTTTTTAAACAAAATGAACCATAAACGATGCTTTTCTGCTTTTATTCTAGGAAACATGGCTTTCTGAGTGCTTGGGGTTTCAAACAGTCTAATGACTTTTAATGACTTTTATGAGTATTTTAAAGGGAAGCTTGCTTTTAGATGATTTTAAAAGTGATTTTAGACTTTTTGGGCCAGATGTACGACCATTTTTGCATGCGCAAACGGGTTTGCGAACCCGTTTGCGCATGCAAAAACAGCATGGGAATGTACAAACCCTATTTTGCAAGTCGCAATTTTTTGCGACTCCCAAAATAGGGTTTTGTGACTCGCTATTGGGAAGGGGCGTTCCCTTCCTAATAGCGAGCGCAACCCTATGTAAGAATGTTTTGCGTACGCAATTGCGGGCGCAAAACAATAACAAATTACCACCCTCTTCAAGAGGGTGGTAATGCACTCGCAAAAGGGAAGGGGTCCCCAACTCGCAATTTGTGAGGCGCTATTTCCACGGTCGTACATCTGGCCCTTTATTTTAAATTTTATATGGCCTGCTGCCTTTTGGGATAGCTTTTCAGATCCACCCTTAGTATGAGGAGTGGGTGTTATGTGCCCGAGTTAGGACCATGTAGCAAAGCTGCACATTTTCTCACATTGTCCTCTTTTCTGCAAAATAAAATTATTTGATGTGACCTTTTGCACATTTTCGCTTGCATGTCAATGTTAGATTAGTTTCTCTGAAACTGCTTTGCTCATACATCTAGCTTTGTGCAACATAAGCATGATGCCTTGAACACTGAGTACAAGGCCTTTACGCATGATGTGCAAATGTTGTTCTGTCTTCATCTACGGGGTGACAGGGCTATCTACATAGCCATAACAATGCTAATCTACGTGTACATTGCAAAGATGCTTTTTTTATAAATAAAGAAGCAGAGGAGACACTTCCACTAACATTGAAAGGTCCTGTATGCTGTGGCTTCACAGAACAGCTGCCTGACATTGCCGTGAGGGATTTCCAATTTGTGACCAAAACAGGATCCTACATTCTTACCCGCCAGGTAATGGGGTTGGATCATCCCGTAGAGGGATTCTTGACTGTACACCTACACACACTTTAGACATACACAGTGTAGGAATTGCATAGTATGCCTGATTACTACCTTGTATTTTATGCCTGTATATATATACACGCTGTCTTAGCGCCATGGTGGAACTGTATCTGCCATTTACTCTTTTGGTGCTCGTAATCACTTTCATCTGCTCCTATCTACTGATTTTCGCAGCACATGTATTCTATACAAGAATAATGTTGGTTTAATAAATACATTGAAAACATCTCATTATGTATTCTCTGTATATATCTATGAGAACAAAAGAGAACGAGTGACTGAGTGGAAGAGTTATGATCTGTTACCACGATCCCTGAGGGGTCAGGGTTGTCATGTTCAGTGGTTGCCAGAAACCATTTGCTATCTGCTTGGGTTAGGGGGGCTTGTGGGGGCACTGTGAGCTAGCTGGTCTCTAGGTCAACATTTCCTGTGGGGGTTCTTAGAATCAGTCTAGGCACCCACCCAAACTATTTGTTGTCCACAAACGCACAGGTCGTACGGATTAGTGGGAACTACACAACAGAAGCATGGCTCAGACTTGCTGCTCAGATCCCTGTTTATTAGTTAATAGTGGCACATTGTTTTCTAGACAGTGAACCATGAGAGCACACACTGCCTTCCTTGGAAGGAAACGTGGGCTACAGGAATTGCCAACAATCTGAGCTGTCATAACCAGTATGGAAGACGAAAGAAGTAGGTAATGGTACCCACAAGCAGCTTCAGAAATATCAGCAGTGTGTTTTAGGGAAATTCATCACCTAACACACGTCATAAGAGTTGGGCTACTGGTGTCAACATATATTTATGTGCTAGGGGGAAGACCTTCCTGAGAGGGAGTTGATGGACCTACAAAAAAGAGGGTATAGTGCAGATGAACTTGTAATGAAGAATGATAGAGGCTTTGGTTTTAATAGAACACAACATCACCTCTGCCCCAAGCCAAGAAAAGTGTTAATGCCACAGCACTGAACAGTAAGAGGGGGGCAAGATTGTGAAAGTGAGTGTGTACTGGCATTGATGCTGCAGTACAGAGCAGAGAGATGAGGCAGCAGAACAGGCAATGTTAGTGGCTCCTTCCAGAGAAGACACCTGGGGCTGTATTGCACAAGTGCCCTAAGAGCACAACAGGCATTTGTGCCTGCTTTCTGTGACCCCGGGGCACTTTGGTATTACAAAAGGGGCTGCACATGCTTGTGAGGCCCCTTCTGTAATACCAATAGCTCTGGAAAACATATAGTGCCAATGCTATCACCAGGGTGTTCCCTCATTTGCATGACGACATGGCCCCATGCAAATGAGGAAATCCCTTTGCTTCTTGGCCCATGCCATATTATAGACAGGGGTGCAGAAGTAAAAGAAGCTGTCAGGAGGTGCACCACTTAAAGGTGGTGTGCTCTCAGTGCACCCCATGATGGCAGCCCTCTGGAGGGTGGAAAGGGTGTCGCATGGACCTCCCAGACATCCCCTTGCAGGCGGGTGTAATCACTCACTGCACCCACCTGCAAAGGGATCTTTAATTCCCCTTAAAAGTGCAGGTGGGTTGCTGCCTGCACTGTAAAACATGGAGAGGCTTCAAAGCAGACGCTCTGTTGTTCACATGAATGCGCTGCAACCAGTGCAGCATGAGGTTGTGGCTGCCCTGCGGGCTGCACCATCATCCTAATATGGCACCTTTTAAAAGGTGCGCACGGCACAAACAAGGAAAACGCGCCGCAAGTATAATATAGCCCCTGGAAGTCACAATTGTTTGCATGGACTTTATTGCCCATCAGAACATTTTCCTTACAAACGCTGACTGGGACAGAAAAGAATCAAAAGGCTGTCATCCAAGCTAACTGACACCAGAACTACTACAGGCTGTCCACGGGGCTGATCCATAACACGAATACCAATCCAACAAATAAAATGGCTATGGTGACTAACCCAAACACACTTTTTATAAATGTTATGTACTATACTTAATTCATTTATTACATCATTATCATCATCATAATCTTTATTTCGATCTCCAAGATCATAAAAGTACATTCACTTAAAAACATAAAACATTTTTCCACAGCCACCATTATTATCCAATAAAACCAAAGCATACATACATATATAAGTGAATTAATAATCGTTTGTTTCGAAGACAAATTTACTTCATTAAAAAGTTAAAAAATCATTTAATGTCATTCTTTGCTCTATTTAAGTTTAAGCCATAGCTGTTTAAAAAGATCAATATTAATCAAATAGCTATCTATGTATTATGATGTTTTCATATATGGCAACAAGGTGAGCTATGTGTTATGTTTCTTACAAGTCCAAAGCTATGAAATAGTACAAATTCACATAAAGTGCTATGTGACAATAAACACCACTTCTACCAAACATATTTTGGAAATAATTGGAATGAAGTTGGGCTTTGCTAATCTATCATTTTTACCCCAACTGGTTGAGCTACCTCTTGTTCACTTAATTGACTACTATATTATGTAGCCCCAGGGATAATTTGCATTTTTTTTCCATATTACCCACATCCAGCCCAAACATTTGGCAACCAATAATACACACTGCTCGCGTGTGTTTGAGTACAGTATTCTTAGTGCAGTATTTATTGCTGCTCCTAGTGCCCATATTTTTACATAACAGTTTTAACCTTTTTTTCTGTGGGGCCTCATAGGCGGGGCAAACAAAAAGCATATGCGAATAAGTCTCCACTTGCTCTACACATAGTTGACATCTACTATCATCAGTGCTGTAACATTTGTGTGTGAAAGACTTTAATGGTAGAGTGCCCACCCGAAATTGGAAGTAGAGTCTTCTATCTGAGGGCTTGGAAATGAAATCCCAATATGGTTCGTACGGGGGACTAGGTTTGAACTCTAAAAATTTACCTGTCAATGATGAGCTCTCTGTACTACTTATGATGTCAGTTACGGTCATAGCCCAGTGTAGCTCTTTTATTTCCCTTTTTGAGGGAAACCTTTGGGCCATGGGATCCTCCCATAGGTGTCTCAAACCCATTGTTACCAGTGTGCATTTAACTTTTTGCAGCCAGCTGATCTTTCATGTGGTGTCAGCTTCACGGAGGTCCTTAAGTGCTACAGCATAATGTGCTAGCTCAGGGGTAGTCCATAGTCTACGCCAGTATGCTATTGGGCAGAATATCACTACCTCATCCAGTGATTTACATCCTAGATGGTAGTGCAAAGGCTTTAAAGGGGTATTTTGCAGAAGACCTGTGATACCTCTTAAAAACTTATTTTGGGCTGAGACTAATGGCATCAAATTTTCGAAGCCTCATAATTCCGAACCATAAAGTATTGAGGCCATAACTTTGGTATTATAAATCTTTAAGGCAGGGCTAATTGGCTTTGTAAATGATGTTTTGTGTTCTTTCGCCAATGCTCCTGCCAATTGACGATGTTTTAAGGCCATAGTTTTGATCTGAGGTTTCCAAGTAAGTTTTTTAGCTAACGTAACCCCTAGATAATTAAAAACATTGGTCTGTTTGAGGGGCTCGTTATTTAGACATACATTGCCCTTGATTGCCCGATGCTTGTGTAGAACCATAAATTTTGTTTCACTCGCATTTATCGCTAGGTCTTGCACCTTACAGAAATCTTCAAAACTCAAAAGTGCTCGCTGCAGGCTGCTCTGTGTTTTAGAAATGATGAGCGTGTCGTCTGCAAACATGAGTATTGATATTTTGATACCTGCAAGGACCGGAGCATCTGTTGGATGAGTACAAAAAAAATTTGCTACCCCATTCAAGAATAAAGAAAATAAAGTTGGGGCCATGACGCACCCTTGGCGAACCTCCTTAGATATGGGAAATCGGTCTGTAATGTTACCCTGTGCACCCCATCGCATCTGTGTGAAGTTTTCCTTATGTAGTCTGACAATTATGGATAATAGGTCTGATGGGATTCCTAGGCCCATAAGGCCCATCCTGAGTTTTTTCCTTGAGACCAGGTCAAACGCAGATTTGAGGTCCACGAAGGCAGCATAGATAGTGCCTTCAGCAATCACTACAGTGCGCCAATATATTAATATAAAACGGAGCACCTGGTCAATGGTGCTAACATGGGCACGAAAGCCTGCCTGTAGAGGTGTTAGTATGTCATTTGTTTTGATCCAGACCTGCATTTTTGCCAGCACTAATCTTGCCACCAACTTTTGTATTGAGTCAATTAGGCTTATGGGCCTATAATTGCATGGACTAGAACGGTCACCTTTTTAAAAAATTGGTATGATCTCTGCACCACACCAGGATTCGGGGATGGGAGCTCCACTGGCTACTGCATTGGCTAAGATCTGTATATATATTTGCGAGATATCCTTGTCGTGCAAAAATAGATCCGCTGGGATACTATCTAAACCCAGGGTTCTACCTTCTGTAACTGTCCCCAGTGCTGCTTCTACATCAGAAATATCAAAGACCAAAGCCGATGTATGAGGTGGAATTTGGAAAGGCTCATCAGCTTCTTCTTCCTCTTCTATTGCATATTGTTTCGAGAAGTGTGCAACCCATGTTTCTGGAGCTACATGATTTTGCGAGGATGATGCTTGCCCTCCTCTACCCCATTTTACCAATTGCCAGAAGAGTTGGAGATTTTTCCCTGTGCTGGCCCAACAGAGATCCTGCCATCTCTGTTCGTCCCAATCTCTTTTTGCTTTCAACTGTGTGGATTGGTACAGTTTCCTAGTTTGTTTGATGCTAGCCAGATTTTTTGATTTGATTGCTGCATGCGAGGGATTTGTATCCTTGCCTACAGTCCTTATTATACCAGTATTCCTGGATTGCTAGAGGTTTGCGAGACTGTCAGGACGACTTTAGAAAGTATATCTTTATTTTATCAAATAGTTTATCATGAGCCCCAATTGTTATTTTATTTAGATTTTCCTGGTTATGGGCTATTTGCAGCTCTTTTAGGGTGTCAGTGTCATCTGCCGTTATGGCTGTGACTATTTGTGGATTTTCGATGACCTTTTCCCATTTGACCTGTCTCATGTCATTACAGAGAAGAACGTTTCTGGTCGTACTCTGCATTGAATGCGTAGGGCCAGTACTGGATTTTAGTGATTTAATTGTAAGTATCAGGGGGTTATGATCGCTTTCAGCTCTTTCCAGTACCTCCATATCAATCAGGGCTGGCCACTGTTCCAGGTTGATTAATATATAGTCAATACGAATCACACTGGGGCTGTTATTGAATGTGTTTGACCCTAGTCTGTCGGATGTGGTTCTTCCATTAACTGCCCTGATACCCCTTTCCATGCTCAATGCTTTTAGTTGTATAGCTGCATCTGTCCATCTTTTGATGGGTGCCAGTTCTAAGGTGGGGATATCCCATTGTGCATCTTCCTCTTCAGTTAGCTTACTGTCTTCATAATCAAGGGGCTCAAAAGTTGTATTGAAGTCCCCTGCTATAACTAAATTGACTATTTCAGAATTACTGTCCAGATAGTCATCTAATAAGGAGACTGTATTTGAGATTATTCCACCTTTTAGTTCTCTGACATAAACATTAAAGATTGTTATATGAGTCTGGGGGCTGATCTGCATACGAATGGCCATAATGTCTAGGCTGTCATCTGAAGTTCCTGGATCCTATAGCCAAATCCTGCTTAATCCAAATTGTCAAACCACCCGATGGTCTGCCCCACTGACCCTGAACTGCCGGTTTATAAAAATGTAGAAATCCCTAGCGATATATTGGTTCAATTGACCATGTTTCTTGAAATAATCAGATGTCCTGGGTATCAATTAAACCAGACCATTCCAGAGAGGCTATTTTTGACCCCAGGCCAGCAATGTTCCAAGAGAGGTATAAGGTCTGGGCTATCTCAAGGGGCTAGGGAGGCCCTATGTACCCATTCATTTCTCGAGGGCTGCTGTTATTATTGCCTATATTCAAGAAAGTGGTTGTATGCTGGGTTTTCTTAAAGTACATGAAATTGATTGCAGGCTGGTACCCTCTCCATTGGAATCAATTACTGAGTCCTGGTGTAGCTGATGGAGAGGTCTCCACGACCATCAATCTATCTCACCTAAAAGTGACCCTTCTGTGCAATTTAGAGCAGATTTTTGGGCAACATGTTTCAGTGAGAGGTCTGGAGGATTGTATTTCATTCGTATTTTTGTGGTAATTAAATGTGAGGTCCGGATGTCAAATGCAACTAGGTTTTCCACCAAATCAGTACTAGCTAATATCAGGCCTATGTACTCCAGATCAGTACAAGCTTGGGGAAACCTTTTGGCAGAGATTATATCTTCCCTGATGATTGATCTACATCCCCTTACATCTCTGATCCATTGGGTGCATTTATTTATTAATGAGCTTTCATCCTCTTTAATCAGGCTAGGTGTTGATTTAGGGACATTAGTTAGGAAGATACGATGTTTGGGCTCTGGCCCCTGTGGGTACTCTTGGGGGTTGTGCTCTCTGAAACTGTCTGCTCTGCTGATATGTTAGACTTGGGTAGCGACTATGCATATTAGGGAGTTCGAGGGGCTGCTGCCTCATTCTGCAGGGGCTTTCTCTTTTGTGGTAATGAGGTGCTATATGCTGTTCTATGCCCTTGTGGAGATAGATAGGGTCCTCTCTTGTTAACTGTTGAGGAGGGTCATATGGTTTGCTATATATACTCCTAGTACTTGAGGCCAGCCTACTGGGATGTTGCTCTTTTTGCATGACCGTTTGCGTGCTAAACAGGTGATCCTTCATACGAATTGTATCCACTGCTACTAGCTTAAGGGATTCAGATAGTGTACTAACTATTGCTTTAAGAGCTCTGACCTCCTTAGGTAAATTCCTGATCTGCAATTTTAGTTAGTTAATATGGCCTTCTTCTATGATTGATACAGGTTTAGTGGATATATTTGGCAGGGCTACTGGTGCTTCTGGTGATTCTGGCCATCAATCTATTCTCGTGGTTAGATCTATCATACCACCACTTTGACCATTCAAGGGGAGGCAAGATGGTTCTATGGGTTTGGATTGGTTGCCGATGTTTTGATTTTCCCTGGGCCTATCCCTTTGTAGGCGGTGTAATGTCAAATATCTTTTTATAGAAGTATGCCTTTGCCCAACCTTCGTTTGCTTTCCAGTTGCGCCTTCCCCTGTTGTTTTCACCTTTGCCCCTTTGCCTATTGTATGCTCATGGTTGTGGATCCTTGCCTTAGTGATCATCTGCTGTTGGAGTTTATCAGGGCATATTAATGATTCCACTTCCTCAATCAAGTTGTTAATTTCCTCCAGGGTACTCTTTTCCTCAACAGCAACTTTCTTTTTAGGCTTTGATATTCCCTGAGCTTGTCCTACTGCCTTATATTTCCCCATTTAGATGTGTACTCAAGCTAACTGACCTAACCAAAACAGGCTAGCTGAGAACAATATTCCACAAACAGTGTCACGGACTTGCAGAGTTAATTTAGTTAAGTGAATGTCACCTCCCTTGAATTATCTCAAGAGATATTGTCACTGAGTTTAGAAGAGTTGCAGGAACAGTACCTTGTGAGCCTGGCCTCTTCTGGCTGATGTCGGGCAAAGACGGGCCCGCTCTTGGCCCGGTCTTCACCCGGGCCGTGCCTGGGTGCATCCCGCGCACGTCCCGCAAGCGTCCCATGCTGTGGGAATGCTCTGCTCTCTTTGTGCTGCTCCAGCAGCAAGGAAATGACGTTGGGCTTCCGGGCCCCCAAGGGTGAGCTGGGAAGTGTAGTTCCTCCCCACCCTCTGATTTACAAGGTCTACTAGGTCGGTTTCAGGATCCCGCGCTGCAGGACTGCTCGGTGCTCTTTGTGCTGCCCCAGCAGCAAGGAAATGACTTTGGGCATCCGGGCCCTCACAGGTGAGCTGGGAGGTGTAGTTCCTCCCCTCCCGCCGATTTGCAAGGTCTGCTGGGTCGGTTTCAGGATTATTACATACATTTGGAGAGACAGATATACTTGTCTATAATCCAAACATAAAAATCACCATAATTCTGCGCAAAGGTTTACTATCCTTAGTTTTTTCATGCATCCTGAACAGGTAGCATTCCACTACTTGTGGATGGTTCAGTGGTGAAACCAATTTATAAGACGGGCTAAAAAGATGATTCATCTGCATACAATGAAAAATATCACTTACTGGTGACCTTCATAATCCTCCCCAACATAGTCAATACCATATGAGGTGCCCCGCCTCCCCGAGATTATTTACTATTGTTCACACTAAAGCAAAAAGGGAAGTCTTTCTTCCTTTCTCATGGCATAAACCCCTTTCCTCCCTCCGATATGGTTATTCCTGTCTCGATACTGGACTTCTTCATCTTAAACCTACATTGAGGAATAAAGGGAAAGAGGGAGGGAGAGAGACAGCTATGACTGCACTTGGGAGGACTAAGGTCTAGGGTAATAAAGGTCACAGGTAAGTAATATTCTCATAAAGCATGAACCTGTGCTCCACGTCACAGTTAATACTATATGAGGGTGTTCACAAAATTCGTTTTAACAAATCCTCATTAAATATATCCAAACACTAATAAACAGTTCTGATGAATAACAAAAAACTTAAATCATCATATTTTCACAACTACTGGTATTTACTTCATAAGGGATTTTAGTATGCTAGAACTAAAATTAACAGAGTTCCTCCAGTTCCAGACCATATTGGTTTACAAATGTGTCGGTTGAGGACCATGTCGCAGCGTTGTAAATTTCAACCAAAGTGGCACCTTTTGCTTTACCTTGCTACTCTTTTCCTCAGGGGCAAATTATTGCCACTTGCAGTATAACTGTCAATTCACCACCAGCCCGATTCTTGTATTTCAACCATCTTATAACATGGCCTTCCTCCTGACAGCTAATTCTTTCCATCTCTGACTTCAAGCACTGCAGAAGCAAGTATGTATTATGGACATATATCCAACAAAGGTTGACAACATGTTATTTTTTATTCAGTCTCAAAATGACCACAAGCCTAGGAGATAACACAGGAATCTTTTTTCAAACAGAAGTCCAAGATTCATTTTGTGAGTTCTTTAGCTTCCTTCCTCTGCTGAGAGACACCACATAGGCAGAAGGTGGCTTTGTTACAGTCTATAGGGTGCATGATAGGCCAAGAAGGCATGAGGCTAAATATGTGTTAAAAATAGAAACAGTATAGCACAGTTTTCCTCAGATGTTGTAACATCTCAAAAGTATGTAAGGAGGTGAGGCTGAGTGATGATGTTATATGCCAGTGTAGGTCCCCTAAGTGAATGTTGGATATGACCATACTTTGTGTGGTACCACCCCAGATTTTTACCTTAACTGTTTTTGCTTACTTATAATCCCTAGTATATAGTACTACCGGTACCCAGGGCTGGTAAAGTAAATGCTACTTGTGGGCTGCAGCACTCATTGTGCCAACCACCACAGTAGCCCTTCAAAAGTATCCCTCCAGGTCTGCCACTTCATCCTGTAAGTGTAGTTTTTAAACTGCCATTTTGGCCAGGCAAAATAAACCTTTTGACCAGCCTAAATCTTTGTATTTGATACTTATAAGTCACCCCTAAGGTAGGACTTAAATGCCCACAGGGCATAGTACATGGTATTTAAAAGCTGGGCATGTATATTTAATGTTTTACATGTCTTGGCAATGAAAAACTTCCAAAGTCGTTTTTCACTGTGGCAAGACTGGCTCTCCCATAGTGTAACACAGGTTTGCAGTATTATACTTAATAAGTGCTAAATTCAATTAAGGAATACCTAGAAAAATATTTCATGGAATAATTTTAACAGTAATTTAAAACCCAACTTAATGGTGAAGTCACATTTTACATTACTATTTTGAAAATGACACTTTTAGAGACTTGGCATTTTCCTACCTAGAACCAAAAGGCTTTCTTGACAGTGTCCAGCTGTTACCTGACTCCTGATGGCTCCTGTTTTTAGATGTGTATTGCTATCAGACAGTGGACAAATTGCTCTGGGTGTGGGAATGGGGGCCTCCTTCCTTGACAGGATGGCCTTGGGGCTGTGCTCAGCCCCTTCCTGAGCTTCAAAGGATGCCAACCTTGACACTGGCAGGTGAAGCTGCCTTTCTAGTCAAATTGGCTCCAAGCCCAGTGGGAGGGATGGAACTGACCAGAACTGATTTAGGGGTGGAAAAAGGATGCCCTCCATCCACAGTCTGGTAGTGGCCATAAAAGATAACCCCACAGGCCTCTCTTCAGAACATTTCAGGACCTGTTAAGAATCAGAAGAAGGGGCAAAAAGTGGGGCGAGGAGCAAGATGGCGGCTTGGTGCTGCCATTGAGAGCTGGTGATCTTGGAGGCTCCCGGCGCTGCCGATTCCGTATCTCCGCGGTCATGAGGATTATGCTTGTGGATCTCGTAACTAGCTTTTGAATGCTTTTTTTAAGGAGGCGAGAACGAAGACGGGCGTGGTAGACGGTATTCGTGTCGGTTTCCCTGCTGCCGGCACGGCACCACGAAGAGGCGTACTGGATGCAGTCCTTGGCAAGGATTGGTGCCAAACACACTGCAACGGCGGACTTCCTGAGGCTGAGGCTTCGACAGATTCCGTGGCACCTGCATTTCGGAGTCTTCGTGTGTTCACAGTGGCTGATAATGGCGCCACCGAAGCATACTTCTCGAAGCGCCCTAGCAGCAAGCAAGCTACCGGTGAATTCAGAGGGGGCTCAAATCCACGAAAAGACGGATACTACGAGGGACATTAACCTGAAGCGTTCTATGGCAACTAGTAAACCCGTGCTACAGTTTCTCCAATCACGGCAATCGACAGAATTGTTCTCCTCGGAAGAAGCAACTGTTGCAAGTGCAGGTAACAATCTTGCAGACTTTGTTGTTAACGCTACGGATGCTATGGATGCTACAGACGGGCTGCATACAGAACAGACTGTTACTGAGATACACCAAGCTGTAGCAGCTGACATGTTGATAGGTGAATCTTGTGAGGACCCCCTTATATTACTTCAGCCTGTTCAAAATAATGTGTTAGATTGTTCAAAAAGTGGCAAAGATCCTTTGGACTCCCTAGAAGTTGCAAAATGGGATACTTCAAATAGCAGCAATAAATTGGAGGTGACTGTTTTTGTGGAAAAGGGGGAGGCAAATTTGAAAGAGACGCTAACAATTACTGCTTCTACTCTGAAAGGGGGTCTTCACCACAGACGGTAATTTTAAAGGAAAACACAAGGGAGGTGTTAATGATGGCCCCCCAAAAATGTTGATTTAGAGGGCCTTGGGCATAATTGCACATCACTTGAACTTGAACCTGAACCTAGTGTGCGGTTAGTAAATGAAATGTCTGAGAACGGAAAGGATATAAAGGTCATAAATATTCCTTTTATATTAGACACCAATGACCCTAGCCCCTCAAACCCACAGAATACATTGCTAATTCAGGGGCGGGGCGGGGAGCGGCGCAGGATAGCCAGAGTGCTCAATTATCTACGACCAAGAAAAATAATATTCCCAAGGCAAGATCCGTGAAGGATTCAAAGAAACTCCATTCTCGACTTAGCCAGGGGGCCGGTAATGGAAAATCTAATCAATTAAAGGAAGGGGCCGCCGGTAGCCCTATACGACGTTGGGTCCAGGCTAAAGGGGATATTAAAACAATGATATCACGGCTGTCCGATGCAGGCTCCAATTGTAGCGTTAGGAATGCTCTCACCTCTAATCTAACACTTTCAGATGAAGTAGATCTAGGACCAGCATTAGACCATAGGCAAACGCCGGTTGAGGCTTACGTCCAGGATAATTCTGGGTTATCTCCAATCTCTGGCCCCTCCCAGTCCTCCCAGCCCTTAGGGGCACTATCACTATCACATGTGAACGAAGACTCTCAAGGCGATGGCAAGGGCTCTATGAGGGAGGAACCCTCAACGCTCCTTCTGATACTCCAGTCCCTCAAAGATCAAAGGGAGGAAACACGCGAGCTTTTCGCCCAAGCCCGGGCTGATAGTAGCGAGATACAGTCATCTTTGAGAAAAGTAAAATCAAAAATGGGAACTCTTACAGAAGAGGTGGTTGATCTACAACAAAGAGTGGTTCAAGTTGAAGAAGTAGTCTCCAAGGCCTCAAGCTCAGTACAACAACATGACGATAAGATTACGGCAATGCAGCTGAAGCTTGAAGACTTGGAAAATCGCCAGCGGCGGCACAATATAAAACTGTTTGGTATTCCGGAGGGCCAGGAGGGCTCGGATTCACGATCTTTTATCGTCCACATTCTTCAGAAGACTTTCCCGGACCTTGGGGACTGGGATTGGGACTGTCAGGTACAGAGGGCTCATAGACTGCCATTCATACAGAACAGACAAGATAATCAATATCCAAGGCCTTTTCTGATTTATTTTGGAAATTTTTTATTACGGCAAGCTGTTTTGATGAAGGCGAGTCCGAGAACACCGGTGTCAGTCGAATCATTTTCAATTTTTTTTCGGGCAGACTACTGTAAGACGACAATGGATCGCCGTTGGCAATTAAGACAGTTGATAGACCCATTGAAGGCAACTGGTGCTCAAGTTTATTTGCAGGAGCCTGCACGCTTGAAAGTCATTCGGGGGGCAGTCGTATTTTTTTCTTCTGAACTGGAAGCAAAGGAAATGCTTTATAGATGGCAGGAAAAATAAGAAAGATTGATAAAAGTGCGGATGGTATTTAGGATTTCTTAGTGCATAGATATCTTTCTCTTCTCTTTTCTGCTTTCTCTTATTAACTTGTTTATTTTTCTTCTTCTTCTTTCTTTTTTTCTACGCCACTTTTGTCGTCCTCATGGCCGCGGGGGACGGGGGGCGCCGGGGTTTCCTGGGGTTGCTATATCTCAAAAAAACTGCCCAACCAGCGGCAGTTTCAAGAAGGGGATGATTCCTCCTCCTAGGTGCAGGGCTAGGGTGGGGAGGGTGTTTGGGGAGGGGAGGGAAGGGGGCCTGGGGGGGCATGGGGGGAGCCAAAAACCAAATAAAGCCAGCAGGTGGTTAACTTTTGTCAAGGGAATGGATAAGGTGGAAGGGAAATGGCCTAAGGCGGCTGAGATGGATAGGATGAGGGAATTTGAAGGGCTATAGGTGAATAACAATGTAAATGGAATTGGTTAGATGTCTGGCATGGAACGTCGCAGGGCTGAATAGCAGGATCAAAAGGCAACTAGTCGCAGAAGAATTAAAGTTATATCGCCCTCAAATAGTAATGTTAACAGAGACACATTTATCTTATAAAGATCGTGGGCTTCTGAAACAGCTTGGGTATGAGCCTATAGTTGCAACATCACAGAGTATATCTATACGGGGGGTAGCTATCATGCATCATAAACTATTTCTATGCTCAGTCATTAAAACGATGTCCGATAAGGGGGGAGATGGGCTATCGCCCAGCTAATGATAAGGGAGAAAAATATGTATTTTGTGTTCTGTATGGTCCTAATACGGACGATGCTACAGTGTTCGATTTAATAAACATGGAATTGTTGAATTGGGAGGGGAACGGGTTGTGATGGGGGACTTCAATTGTACAATGGATCATAGGATAGACACTACTAGACGCATTGTTTCATCAAGAATGAGAAAGGTCCGTGCTGCAATTATGGAATTAGATAGACTGCAGTCAATTAACGATGTTTGGCGGTCACTATATCCAGAGATACCGGGATATACATATTACTCAGCTCCGCATAAGCTACATTCTCGCATCAACATGGCTTGGGTGTCCGATCAGTTACTATGGGCTGCTGATATAGAAATTTGCCCAAAGATCACGTCGGATCACAATCCAATTCTTCTTACATTTAAATTCTCCATTGTGCAGAAGAAACTTAGAACCTTTTCTTATCCCCGGTATCTTTTAACAGACGAGACATATGTTGCCATGATAAGGGAACAGCTTGGGCTCTTTTTTTCTGAAAATATTGGATCTGCCTCTCCCGCGGTGGTGTGGGACACTTGGAAGGCAATAATTCATGGCTCTACACAGCAATATATTTGGCAGCAAAATAAAGAACGGCAAGACTCCATTAAGGAGATGACTCTTGCTATTAGAACAGCTGAGGACAAATATGCTGAGGCAGCATTAAGAGGAGAGGGGGGGACAGAACAGCTGGGGTTAATACTAGGCAACTTAAGAGCTAATTTAAAGAATATTTTTAGGGAAAGAATATTAGCTAGCTCTAAGAGATATCAGCTGTCGCAATATGAATATGGGGAAAAAATAGGCAAGTTATTAGCTTATAAAGTGGCTGAGGATAAGGCTAAGACAAAGATAAAACTTATCAAGGGGGTGGATGGAATACAATATATGCAACCACAGGAAATCTTAGAGCGATTTGCTTTATACTATCAGGGACTATATACACCAATGACTCAACCTAAACAAGAAGAAATCCGGGAATACATCCAGAATTGTGCTTTAACCAGAATGGACGAGGTAACTTCTGACTCTCTGGTCGTAGATGTCTCTAGGGAGGAGATAGAACTAGCAATTAATACTCTTCCATCTGGGAAAGCCACGGGAGAAGATACAATCCCCTCGAATTCTACAAAGTTTTTAAGGATGTTCTGTTGTCTCCATTTAGGCAACTGATTAGCTATATTGGGAAACACGGCAATACCCCTGAGTCTTGGAGAACGAAACAGATTGGTTTTTTTATTAAAAAAAATAAACCAGCAGACGATTGTGGGTCTTATCGGCCAATATCGTTGATTAATAATGATGCTAAAATCTATGCGAAGATACTTGCTAAACGCCTGGCTCCTATAATGTCTAAACTTGTCTCTAGTTACCAGCATGGGTTCATACAGGGTAGGGATACAACTGCCCATGCTAATATGGCTGTAGCTGCTTTTGATGCTGCAGATATTACATCCACCCCACTCGGAATGATTTTGTTAGATGCAGAAAAAGCATTTGATCGAGTGGGATGGGATTTTTTATGGGCAACATTATTGACTTTCGGAGTTAAGGGCCAGTTTTTGAATTGGGTCCAAGCTTTATATGATCAACCTCGCGCACAAATATTGTACGCAGGTCTTCAGTCGTCTACTTTTTGGGTATTTCGTGGCACACGTCAGGGTTGTCCACTCTCTCCACTTATTTTTGCTTTATATATTGAACCATTTATACTTATTTTACAGAGACATCCGGAAATAAAAGCTTTTATACAGGGAGAAAACTTTCTGAAAGTGACTGCATACGCAGACGATTTAGCAATTTTTTCGACAGCACCTTCGGATGCCTTGAGGGCTATAGGTAAAGCAGCCGAGGAATATGGAATACAATCAGGGTATAAATTAAATATTAATAAAACTCAGGTTCTTCTTAATTTTAAACCTGCGTTCCAAATACAGGGAACGTGCTCTGTTGTCACCTATCTCGGTGTGAGGCTTTCTGCTCAGATCCATAATATAATATCATTAAATTACGAAACGTTGCTAAAAGAGACAGCCATCTCATTAAAGAACTGGCATAAGCTGCCCTTAGGCATTATCGGACGTATTAATATAATTAAAATGAAGATCCTTCCAAAATATCTTTATCTGTTCAGATCCATCCCGCTTCGGATTCCTAATACATTCTTTAAGAAATTAGAAGGATTACTGAGCAGTTTCATTTGGGGATACAGAAGAGCCCGTAGGGCTATTGATTTGTTGAAACTCCCTTATAGTCAAGGGGGTTAGAATTTCCTGATTTTAAATTTTATTTCTGGTCAGCCTTTTTTCTCGCTTACGAATCTTAATTCATTCTGAGGGCATTGATTTTTCACATAGATTTTTGTTGGGCACTGAGAGCCGAATGTTTTTGTACAGAATTAATGATCCGAATTATTTTAAAAGGGTCAAGTTCAAGACTATACGTGACAGTATCTCTACCTGGCGTGCTATTTCTCTTAAATGTGGCATACCGTACTTTTATGATAAGTTCCCTCTCTGGTCTAATCCTGGCCTACCAGAAATATTTCACGATGGAGTCGGTAAACAATGGGCTTGTCTGGGTATCAAGAGTTTGGGGGATTTGTATGACTGTCAGGGATTTTTACCCTTTAAGAAATTACAAATGCAGTATAAATTACCAAACAGCGCATTGCTAAAATATTATCAGGTTCGGGACTATTTCATAAAGCATTTAAATTTGACGAGTTTATCTGAATCTGATATTTGGGATATCCTTCATACTGAGAGCACAAAATCTTTGATTAGCAAGGGGTATAAAGGTATTAATAATTGCAGGAAGAATAACTGTGGTAGATTGGCTGAACGCTGGGGCAAAATATTTGGCTTTGCGGTCTCGGCAAATATAATTATGCAAGCCCTTAGTATTATAGATAAGTCAATACACTCTACAAACCTACGGTTACAGCAACACCGCATGATATGCTTGCTATATTATACCCCTGAAAGAATATCAAAATGGTCATCGAATAACATAGGTAATGATCGGACTAAATGTCCCAAGTGTGGTCTGTATGCTGCTGATATTAAGCATATGTTTATAACATGCCCAGAATTGTCAGCATTCTGGCAAAAGGTTGGCCAGGTTTTGTCTGAGAAGTTAGGGATAAAACTACCTTTAATAATAATGGATATTATGCTGGGCTATAGTACTGAGGAGCCTAAATTTAACAGGCTAATGGCTATATTACTGACCTCTGCTAGGTTAGTTATAGCTAGGGCCTGGATCTCACCAAGGCCACCTACCACTACTGACTGGTGGCTTCTGGTAAAACAGACCCATGATATGGAACATGCACTAGCTAAATCGAGAGGCATTCGATCTCTACTGAAATTTAATGCAATTTGGGGAGATCTGTTTTAGTCTCTATATGTTCAGCCTTTTTTTTTTTCTTTTCTCTTTACTGGCTGGACTTGGTTAAATTTTGTTCTCAGTTTCATGTTAGGGTCAAATGAAAAGGCTTTATTGATTTGGAATAATGCTGTTTATGCAATTAATTATGTTTTATGTTTGTCTGATCTTCCTACCTGTTGGCAAAATTAAAAATAAAAAATAAAAAATAAAAATAAAAAAACATTTGCAAAAAGGAAAAAAAAGAATCAGAAGAAGGACTGCCCTGCTGTCTAATGACCCTGAAGGAAAGGAGGACCTGATTGCCCTCAATCCAGGATCTCAGAAGTGACTCCAAGTGTCAGGTGGCTGACCTCCTGTTTGACCTACAGGGACACAACAAGCTTCCAGAGGCCTCTCTCCGTGCAACTGCTCAGCTGACCAGTTCAAACTGGTCTGCCCTGGAGCCTATGGCTGGCCTCTGTTGGATTGAGTCCCAACCCCCAAGTGCTGCCCCCAGGTCCCAGACCATTGACCGGAGTTAGAGTGTACTCTTCATGTCCCACACTGAAGAATTGGGACTATAGAAACTTTTTACCAACCTTCTGTCTGGAGAACTGATGAACACTGGGGTCACCATCGAAGCTGCAGCCATCAATGTTGAACTGGCGGTCGATCTTAACTTGTTTGTTTGCCCCGCTGTATGAGATCTGACTTCCAGAAACGTTTGTAAGTACAAAAGTAGAGGGCTTCATCAAGAATAATGTCAAGCCAAATCCAATCAATGTTGAGGCCTTCCTGGGGACTAACTCTGGACTTCACTCACTCACAGCTTTCCCGCCTTTGTGGGCAACCGTGTTGGGACCCTGCTCTTCAAAAGCCAGCTGCCTTCGATCCTCACTTCGGATCCAGCTTGCAGCTTGTGTTGCCAACAGCTTGTAGTTTACCACTTTTTACATAAAATTTTATAAGTGAAAAGATAAACCTGAACCCTGTATCTGACCGTCAATCCCTTACGTTCAGCCTTAACTTTTGACTTTGACCAGGTCTAGTGTGACCAGATGCCTGTGGTTCGTGCTGTGTGCTTTTAGCACTATTTTTATTTCAAACTTTAACAATTTATGTCTCCGGTCCTACTTATTAGATTTTTGTTGTTTGGTGTCATGTTATTTATTACAATCTACTCTATTTTTCTAAATTGGTTTGGGATTTTTTTTTTTTTACTACTGTTGTCGAACTGAATAAATACTATACACACTGAGACTAAGTTAAGTCTGTCTGCACTGTGCTGTAGCTACCGGGGGAGTTGAGCTCGGGTTAATTTTGTGACTTTAGTGGATCTCCCTGACAAAGATGGTGGTTAGTATTTGAGATAGGTCCTAAGAGCATCACATCCTAAAGCATGATCTTGTCTGCTGCTGCACCTAGGAGCTAATCATCAACCTTGTTTCAGTTTTCAGGAAAAACAGGTGCCTCTTTAAAGCTCTGTGATTACATTAAACTCCAGCGCACATGGAAGAATAGTTTAACAGCTGAATCATGGGCATTATTCTTGTTGGCTCAGTGCAATTCTGCCAATTGCAATGCTAACAAACGTGTACTAGAAAACTGCATAATTTGATTCTAAGAATTCTACTTTGAACATAAAAATGTGTTGTTAATCTCAAAGTCTACTTCTGATTTTAATAAGTTTCTGGAGATCAAATATCTTGATGGTGAATTAAAACAGGAAACGCTGTAAAGCAAATCAATACAGTGTAGACGCCAGAGTACAGTCAATGGTCTACAGACAGCTGTAATGGAGGATGCAGCTTGGTACCTTCTATGGAAGGGCTATGGCACCATATCACATTAAGTGAGCACTGCAAGCGCTAATTTAAATACATGGTGTCTGCCTCAGTTCTAGGCTGATGGGGGTCTCTCATAGTTGAAAAGCTGGAACAGTAGTATTTTAACACCATAGACAGTGGGAAATGTATCCTTGTTGCAAGACATTTAGGGGGCTGATTATGAGTTTGGCAGTCCACGGAATGCCAGACTCGCGGTGACGTAGCAGTGGCGGTCTTCTGATCGCCCTATTATGAGTCAGGTCCCCTGGGACCACTGCAACCTCCAGGGAACAGATATCCCTGGCCGTGGCAGGGTGGTCTTGAGGCCGCAATTTGCTTGGCGGGACCGCCGTGGTCCCACCAAGCAAATTACGAAGTTCCTTTCTGTCATGGTTTTCATTGTGGTTCCTCCTCCATGAAAACCATCGCGGAGAAGAAACCTGTTGCCTTAGGGCCATGGGGTGCATGCAGGGGGCATATGGTGTGCACCCCTGTGTGCATACACCACAGTATCTGCAAGGCATGGGCTGCAGCAGTCCATGCCGTGCAGTTACTGACTTTGACTGACTTTGACTTTCCCATTGTGGTGAATATTTAATAGGCACCACTGTGGAAATGCCAAAGAACCACCAGACACGAGAAAGCGTGTAATCTGGTGGGCGGTTCGCACACGGGTTTGGTGGTGCAGCAGTCTCGGAATCAGGTCCTTAGAGGAATGGGCAGCGTTTGGCTGGGAATGTAGCAGCATCATTTGACATTTCTAAAGTAAACAACAGAACATAGCACAATACCATACAAAAAACATCATAACAACACATTTAAAATATAACAGGGCACAAAACAACAAAAAAGTTAAAACTGAATACAACACAACAACCATAGTACAATGCATGATTGCATTGCAATCATATAGCACAGACATAAAGCACCACAAAAAATCAAAACACATCACTGCCACCATCCGTTGTGCCACACAACAGATATGCACAAATATTCCTGTTACACATTATCACCCTAGAAACCTGCTTTTATAATATGATGATAAAAGGTGCTTACATCAAGTAAGTTGTTATGTATAATCACTTTTTATGTGACCACTTCTGTATATGGCACTAATTTATATGTATTATTATTGGTTATGTTGCATAACAGTCCTGTGTATGTGATGTGTAGCACTGTGTTCTTCTGTGCTATATGAATAATAATATACAGAGAGAATATTTTTCAGTATTTTTGGTGTTAGTGGTATTTATTAATTCTATATACTGGTGGTACAGAATCATTTATGTGTCATGTCATTTAATGATACATCCTAGGTAATCAGGACCAGAATAACCTAGCTTAAACGAAATTGTGTTTTCCCTACAGAAGCGATTGTTGTTATATAACATGGTCACTATTAGCAGCACAGCAACTTTCCTCGCTTCAGCCAGACCCTTAATTTTCTTGGAACCACTCAGCATGCTGTGACTTCTAAGCCCATTCATATAATGTGAACAACAAAACTGCAACTTATAGAATCCAAAGTGTTATAGACTAAAATCCTACAAGTGGCTAAAAGTGATCCCCCATCCACCAGGGTCTTAGTTGGAAGCTCTGTCCACCTTCATCCAGAGAGCCCTCTAGAAACAGAATGCAGCACTGCAGTTCACATTCACATAAACCTATTTGGATCGACTGTATTTAACCCAGCAAGTGGCATGCAAACTTTCAAAATATAGAACGCAGCTGCAAAATGCTGACAGGGTCCCATTAAAAGAGTCTCCGCTCAACTGAGAAGTGTCGGTATATTTACATAAAGAAGCAGCAGCCTCTCTAATACATGACACTACATTAACAACCAACTCTTTTCAGGCAGCCCTCCTGAGAAGTGTTGCTACTGTCCGTGTAAAGTATAACCACCAAGACTAGAAGTACTGCCACTGGCCAGGTGTAGGTATTGTCTCGTAAATGTATGGCAACCAAGCTAAGATTTATTTGTCCCATCTGTGAAAGGTGTTCAAGCCCTGCTTAGAAATGTTGTTATTATCCAATAAAAATGTTGCTGCTATAAGGCGAAGTTTTTAAACTGTTGCACTTTATCATATTAGACAAGAAGAGACAGAGAAATGTAGCCATTGTCCAACGGAAATAGAGCAGCACTGCATGGAACCATCAGTGCTATCCAGTAAGACGATTAGTGAATCCTATTGAGACATGTTGGTATTATCGAATAAGTGTAAGTGGAAGCCTTGTTCAGACGTTTTCATACTTCCCATGAAAAGTGTAGGTGTAACTTAAAAGGGTTGGCACTGTCCAATAAACATATGACAGACCTCCATTGACCCAATCCATAGCCCATAACAAGTATTGCAACCCTGCTGATATGTGTTGGTGATGTCAATGAAAAGTAAAGCTGGATATCTGAGAAGTGCCTGCACTAATATGGTGATGACATGGCATGACTCAGTTCTGGAGTACATTTCGCTTAAAACCCTTTCAGTTGCCTGGTCCCAAGGCACCCTATCTCTAGAAACCCCAACCCCACACTACACAAAGTTGAATTGCCAAGGTATATTTTTCCATTTTACGCACTAGCAAAAGACTCTCATTATTTATGTGGCACTGGTGGACTCCATGAGGCTCATCATGTGTGTGTGTGTGCTCCCAGAAAATTATCCAGCTCCTTAGAAGTCAGTAACACGATAAGATGCACAGGAAAGGTGAGTGACTGAGTCTGGACCTGTGGAGCTACCACTCATTGCATGGGTATCAAATTATTGGGGTATGAATCAAGAGTATGGCTGATGCCTCGTCAACTCCTGTGAGGAGAGCTAGACATGGAACGAGCTCCCCTAGTCATAAGCCTCCCATGTTGTCCGCAGCTGGTCCATATCCTCCATGTCTGCATGTCCTGCTATCAACTCCTCCAGCAGGGCCTCTCTTGCAGTAGTCAGGCGTAACTGCTGAATGACAGTCTGACTAGACGTTTTTGGAGCACATGCCTGGCTCTATGCCAGCAAATCCATGTTTGTGTGTTTGCACATTACTTTTCTGTACTGTGTTTCCATGCCCATGTCTGGGTGCACAAGTCTTCAAAAATGTCTTTAGAACTCATCTAGTTCCCATTGATGTATTTTGTCAAAGGTGAACAAACATGTACCATTTACCACAGATTTTCTGCATTTTTTTTTAACACAGAATTACCAACTCAGGACATTCTAGCGTGATCCTGCCCAATTGAATTAAATTCAGCATTTATAGTTCTTACTGACAAAACATCCTTTTTGAAGAATTACTAAAGCCTATTTTAAAACTGCATTGAAATTATTTCCATTTTTCACCGATGTTTCTACCGATTTTAAAGTACACCATTCTGTGTACAACATTCCACAAAATTCTTGGAGCAACCCCCCACAATCCATAATATTTATTCCAAAGTTACTCCTGCAATGTGCTTTAAAATTTTACATTTCCTACAGTCTTCCCAGAAAATTCTAAGGTGAAAAAAAACCCTACTGTGTGTGTACAATGCAATACATTTAAAGGCGTTATTTAGGTACACCCTGCTTTAAATTGCACCGTCTGCAATTATTTTCTGAAGTATTTTTGTTATAAATGCATTGCATTCTTTAAAATGTCACTTTATTAAAATATGTTTACATAAAAGAAAGGTTTCAGTGAGGAGTACACTGCTTCAGCTCATAAGTGTCCCTTTCTAAGTCTTGACTGATCTACAGAGAGCTTTTGCAGGCTGTTGGCCAAACCTACTGTTTCCAATATGAATAGAATGGGATTTGGCTTAGCCCCTTGCTCATGATTGTTGGATATCTTTGTTGTTTATCTCACTTCCTTACTCTTGCATCTACAACTTTCTGCTCTGTTTTTTGTTTGTCCCATGAAGGAATATTTCAGTCTCACATTGTTCTGATTAGATGAATTGTATCCTGCCACTACTTATTTGAGTGGACTCTTTTGTATGTTATTTTCAGCACTGTGTTGGAGTGCGTGTGTATTTGTACCTTCGTGCTGATCCCAGCATTCACTGCCCTGTTCATTCCAAGCTCATATGTCATTTCCCCCACTCCGACGCATCCCTCTCAGCTTCTATTTTTTGGTTTTTTTATTTAGTTTTTTTTGGAGAGCTTCACAGCTGCAATTTGGTGCTGGCCCACTCAGTTATTATAAATACACTTCCACATAAATTTAATTTGCCAGTCCAAGATGGGTGTCGGCCATCTTCAGTACATTTTAAAAAGTGCAGCCTTATCTCATTTACAAGCACATGCATCTTGATACATGGTGGTCATCTTGAAACGCATTTGCGATAATAGGAAACCCATTCCAAGACTGCCAGACATTCACACGCATGCGTCACCACACATGCAATTGCCAATAGAAATCAGTGCTTAATTTGAGCCGGTGCTTTCCGGTGCTGAGCACCAGCACTTAATTGGTTTCCCGTGCTCCGCACCGGCACCTAATTGTCAACACCACACTTAGGGCAGTCTGCCACAAGGTGGCGCTGCTCATGTAATTTAGAGATGAGCAGTATAACAGTTGTTTAGGTAAACAATATACATTAAAAAATTGCTAATACCTGCCTCCGCAGCCATTGCTTGAGCTTGGGGACCTGGAATAATCTGAACTGTCACATTTACATGCGAGAGAGATGGTTTGTAGTTGTTTTGGCAGCGATGACAGGAGCGATGGGTGGTGCAAGCTGCTGTGGCCTCCTGGTCAGAGCCCTGGCACTTAATGATTTACAAATTAAGCACTGCAATAAATAGGCTAAATAAAGCAGAGATCTATTGGCCTTGCCAGTGCTTGGCATATAGTTGTTGTTAATGTAGAGGCTACCCCCCCCAAAATAAAAAAAATATATATATATATACTTCTGGCTATGGGCCTGCCTTAACTTACAAGCAAAGACGCCACACTCCCAAAAAAATTTGTGATCCAACCCACTGCGTCCATTGAGTAAAAACTTTTGCACGACGTCTTTCTCTTGACCTAAGCATTGGTATTGTTTCCGTTTGACCCTGCCAAGAATTGCACAAGTTCTAGGATTCGCGCCACATACGAAATTAGAGACCCGACCGCATAATTGTGGCCTGGGAGAAATATGCTTATCTCAGTGCCATCAGATAACAGAGAGGAAAATCCGTTAGCGGTAAAGAGGTTTCACTGCAATTCTCCATTGGCTGGGCCAAGTTATAATTTGGAAAAGTGCACCGGCTTTATTCAGCCAATGTAATTACAAATAAGAAAAAAAGCTTGATTGTTTCTCAGTGCATGGAACATTAAGAAAATTAAAGCACTCTCCTCCCGTCCAAGTATTGACTGCAATTATAGATAGCGGGCAGACTGAACTGCTATACAATATTGAAGTGATTTTATATTGCTACTGACTGTAGTTTATTATTAAAGGTTGGGAGGAAGGCTGCAATTTAATGAAGTGCAGTTTCTCTGAACAATGTGAGAGCAACTAGCGCTGAGCTTGCCATCATTAGCAGGAAAGCAGAGACAGGCCAGGCGTACAGGAGCAGGTTTGAACTTGCTTTACATGTTTCTTTAACGTCAATTCCCCATTGCGCTTATCCACTTCCACCTAATCGGCTCCTGGAAATGGTAGGGGGCAATCATAAAATTTATGGGTTCGAAACATGGCACACATTTTAAAAGCCTTTCTCGGTTGAGTGAGATGCTGGTCGCTGCAGGTCAACATAGAATTTAATGTTGTGTGAGGTAATTTTGCTTCGAAATGGGATTTGATTCTTATCGGGAAAAATAAATCTCTCCAGATAAAACAAGTCGCTGAAAAATGACATTTGGTTGCGCGTCAAAAAATGTGCGGTTTGCAAGTTCAAATGGCTGTATTTTGAGCTGTCAGAACACAGTGTCACCAAAGGCCAGGCTGCAGAGGGGAAAATTATGATTGCATCACTTTAGCTGTGGGAATATGTGGAAAAAGACAGAAATGCCTTCGCAAACTAGTAAACTCCTGACAGATCGTGACATCTTTCAAATGTTTGAAATAATGACCACTGTAGGCAATTGAGCCAGAGTGTGCATCCAAATTGTTAAATGGTTGTAAGATTTTCCTGTCTGCTACAAAACTGCTACTTACAAAATTGTTACCACAGACTGCAGATCTTTTCCTATATTTGACTTGTAGAACATTCGGCTTCCACATAGCAAAATCAAAACATTTTCAATAGTTGTCAAGTTTGTTCTGTTTGATTGAGAGAACAGAAACCGATTTCATACATTTCCTGCATAATATTTATTTTAATAAGAAGGCAGTGTTTGTCCAACTCCGCCCAACCCGAGCCTCCTTCTGGTTCCAATTTTTTCCATTAAGGAGACCCCAACTTTGGGAAAGGAACTTTGTGGCATCAAGAGGAAATCCCTGCCCCACGCTCTTTCCGTTTTTTTCTTTTCTTCTAATAATCGGATTAATTTTCAGTGCTGTGGTGAACATGAATTAAAATCTGGGGGCATATTTTCAAGGAGCTATCGCCGAGTTATCGGCACTTTATCGTAGCCAAATCCGCGATACATTTATCTCCCCATTCCCAAGCTGGTGCTAACAGCCCATAACACCAGTTTACCTGCGATAGCAGTCGCAAAAAACATTGCCACAGATGACCCCGGCAACTAACGCTAATGATATGCAGAGTAGGCGTTCCCGTGCAAAAAGCCGCGACAACACCACTCCACAACATTCTCAACGACCAGCCAGATCGGCGATAAGATCACAAAACATGCGCTAAGGCGCGTTAGCAGCAGGAAACTAACACCTGCTCCTACCTGGTGTAAAGTCGTACGACAACCGGCACCAGACAAGGGAGCACAGCCCATAGCCACACATGAAGAACAACAGATGCCCTGGAGCTACCGATCATGCAGCCCGGAGCCCCAATAGGTCAACAACACCCACCGCCACCACCCGCAGGAACCCACCTGTTTCCAGAGACATGAATGGCAGAGTCCATACAGTTGCACACGCCATCATCGCTTGCCCGCCCATGCGCACACAGGCTGCTGCACCCCAGCCCCTCCCGCCGCCCAGCGGTTATTGCCCGCCCCTGCGCAACCAGGCCTCACTGCTCACCTTCCGCCACCGGCGTGTCTCCAAGAGGGCCCACCACGTTCCGGAGGGATCTCAAAACCCGGTGCCCGCGACCATGGCACCCTCCACATCATGCAGCCCCGCACCGCGGGCCACCAGGTCACACAAATGATTCTGGGTCTTGATTTCGCAATGGCAGAGACCACATCAGTGCACATGGCATCATCGGAAGCTGCACACCCGCACAGCGCTTTAGGTGCCACTAACTCTGTGAACCGCGAGGCAATGCCACGTGGCGGGTGGCCCGCCCTGCCCGCTGGCTCAGGCCTACACTGCGGTCCAGCAGGGCTCACACTAATCCTTGCCAGTCCGGACCGCCAGGACGGTGCATCATCGCAGGCTGCACACCCGCTCAGCACGTTAGGTGCCCCTATCTCACTGCACAGTAAGACACCGTCCCGTGGCGGTGTGCCTGTGCCTGCCGCAGTGTATCCGGTACCACCAAGTCTGTGCACCGCTAGCCATTGACCCTTAATGATTGAGTCCCGTGGTGCGGACGCAATCATGTCACCCCCGGCACTGGGCAATGTGAGGTGGCAGGGCCCTAGGCCCTCATGCATACATGAGAACTACACGGAGACACGCAGTCAGAGAGAGTGGAAATGGCGTCCAGCACGTGCGCCAGGCACTTTACATTGGCAGGGTCACATGTCCTGTGACGCCTGTGCTGGATGGGTGTGGTGTGGGTGTACACCAGCCGTGAGGGAGTGGCTGTGGCATGCTGACAACTAGACCTGTGAGCTGCAGATCCCTACAGTGAAGACCTGGGACATGTAGTGTTTTCATCCCCCCCTGTGTGCGTAATTGGAGTGGGCTGTCCTGGCGTATGCCAGTCCAGCGTAAGGGTGTGAACAATGACCCGGGGGCTCTGGGCGTGGTTCCGTCCTGGGCTGGACAAGGAAGTGACTACTGGATGTGTCTCTGTTCTACTGTCGGCGCCAGCCGGACCGCAATCGGCAATGTGTCACCCTGTGACAAAAGTCCCACAACATGGGCAACATGGACGTAAGGGGGAATCACTGACCCTACATTCATCCATACTTCCACACTTGAAAGATCATAGAGATGACACATCTGTGTGAATAAGAATGTTTATTGCACATTCAAGGCAGTGTTGCAGCTGGAGCAGTACAGGGCCATGCCAACCCCACTTCACATTGTTGGCCCGTGGAGGGCCAGCCAGAGACCTTCAGGGAATGACAGGTACATCAGGATAGGAGGACTTCAGTCCGCAGTCTGATATCTGTGTCATTGGTGACCAAACAGAATATGGCAGTCCATGTCGAGGTCCAAGGTGAGTGTCGCAGAGTGCATCGGGGGACAGTGGAAGGTGATGATGCAGAGGGCAGAACCAAGCAGAAACAGGCCACATGGCAGAGATTACTGCTACTGCGTCCTCCTGACCACGATGGCAGAATCATCCGCATCTTCGTCCTCTGCTGTTGCATGTGCCTCACATGTGGCTGGTGGTGTTCTGTCTCCAGCACTGTGTGGCACTGACACATCAGGGGCCGGAGATGTGGATGGGGTGGTAGCAGCAGCATGCATCAGCGCCAGGCCTTGTGGCAGCAATGCCATGAGGAGGGTCTTCAGGGCATTGAGGGACCCAGCTACCTCTCGCTGGTGTGCAGCCGTGGCAGCCGCTCTTTCCACCTGCGTCCGCTCCATGTTCTCCATGATCCTCCGCATGTGTCCCAACTCCCTGGCGAGATCACTGGAGGCACTCTGACTAGACAGTCATTCTTGTCGCAGAGTCAGGACTCTAGCGATGTCAGCCATGGTCCGTTGGAGAGCATGGAGCGGACTGTGGGTGTCCGTTAGGGACTGTGAGTGGTCCCACGTATGGCGTCTAGTTTGGCTGCCGTGCGGTCGAACCCCACCTGCACCTGTTCAGCCAGCTTCTCCTGGCACCCCAACACACGGCGCTGGAAGGCCATGTGTTCGTCGTGGGGGTCCTGGGAGGCAGCCATGCTGGTGGGTGCTGCCTGCTGTGTGTGCTGTGCAGGGGGTGGGTTCTCCTCGTTGCAGCTGGGCTGCCCTGATCCTGGAAGTGGGCTGCAGAGGCTCTCCACGAGCTGTTGGAGGGCATCGGAGTCGAAGGTGTGGTGGTCCTCTTCGTCTTCAGAGAAGAGAGGTTCGGACTGCTCTGCAGGAGGTGTTGGATTTCCCCCTGCAATGTGAAGGGGAGATGCAGTTTAACATCGTGTTCACATGTATGTTGACGCATTGTACATGTTTACATTCAGACTGCATGACAGTGTACATTGTGACTGGGGGGAGCTGCCTATTTGATGCGGGACAGTGGACATTCCGACTACATCACGGATGTGTGTTTGTACTTGTACAATGTCAACTCACATTTCCCTGCAGTGGCAAATGTGATTGGCCAGTTTCTACGCACATGCGGCACCAGTTGTGTCCTCTGTTCTGTTGTGGACGTGTTGCGGTTTGTACCACATCGTTGTCAATGTTGATGTGCTCTGCATGTAATGTGTGTGTGCCGCATTTTGGGGGAGTCGCCCCTGCAGCTCTGATTTTGCTGCCCTTATCCCTTTCATGCGGTGTGCCTCTGGGTTCTGTGCTTATGCAGTGCTGAGATGTTGCATACCTGTGTGCATTGGTCTCTTGGTGGGAGTTGTGGGTCTGGGGCATGGTTTGTCTGCAGATGTGCTATGCTTAATTGTGCATGTGGGCCATTGTGCCCATCTCCCCCCGTCCCCCCAGTCCCTGGTGGTTACTCACCCTGTTGCTGTTGTGTCCGGTCATGTTGAGCAGTGTCCGGTCCCCCAACTCCTACCACCGTCTCCCCACTGATGACTGTGGACACCATTTCCTCCATCTCGTCCAGCTCCTCCTGTGGCGCTGGACTCCCACCTCCAGTCTGCATTGCTGCCTTCCGGTTGTTTGCGAGTTTCAGCCTGGTTTTGCGCTTCACATCATTCCAGCACCTCTTGACCTCGTCCATTGTCCTCTTCAGCACTCCGACTGCATTCACCTTGTCCATGATGGTCTGCCATATTCCATTTTTAGTTGCCAGTGACACAGTGGAGGTGACGAACAGTGTTTGATGGTGTTCTATCACCTCCGTTATCAGGATCCTGTTTTCCTGCGGACTGAACCGCTTCTTCCTACTCTTCTTGTCCTTGCCCTTCCCTGACCCCGAGGTCCCTGGCTGTTCCTCCGGGGGCTTGTGGGGTTCTGGTTGTCCTCTGTACTTGCTCCGGATGCCTCCATTGTGCTTCGCTGTTGTTTGGCTTTTGTTGGTATGTTTTTTTTCTACTTTTATAGTGCATTTTTCCCGCATGACGCGTGGGAATTGCAGGCCTGTGGCTGGTTTATGTAGATTTTTGTATCGCAATTGGTGTCATCGCTACTATTTTCGCGTTGGGGTTTCGCGTTTTTGCGGCGTTGCGTTGTTTTTAAAGCGTTCATTTGACGAGTTGTCGTGTGACTATCGCATGGTACCACCGTGTTGTGAATACCACGTTGACACGGAGTTGTTTTCCCACGATAGACTGCGATGTGAAGGGTTGAGTTAAGCTACACTTGCGGTGGTTATCACACGGTCTTGAGAATATGCCCCCTGCTGGAGTAGTGTTCAAACTGTTCTACCACATCGGACAGTCGCCCTCACATATCCCTCCAGGTATTACCTAGAGGGTTTTTTTCTGCTCAAACAATAATCAATATGATATACAGTACACTACCAGTCGTGAGAGACTTTGAATTGGGTGCAAAAACGACTCACGCAATAAAGTTACAGTGCAGAAACAGGATTTCCTCCAGGCGGCCATTCCACATGGTAGAACTGTGACACATGAAGTGAGGTACTAAGTAAGCTTTGTACGCGTGGCTTCTGTGGGGCAAGAGGTCAAGCACACTTCCTTCAAGTCCCCAACAGCTGGGCATAGAGGATTAACCGGGGAGAAAAATTCTAGAACACAGGGCTCTCTGTGGGACTATGGTGAGGGGAGTGCTTGTGGAACACCCGCTATGGCTCCAGGAAGGGACAGTGAAACAGTCATGAATACATGATATGAGTACTGAAACAAGGCAAAAGGTTTTAATGTTGAGCTGCAGAAAGTCCTGTCTCGAAAGAGAGAGAGAGGAGCTTTTACTGGGCTCAGAAAGCAAGTGCAAGTGGTAGAGTACTTCAGAGTGGGAATGAGTTCCAGTGGAGGGGGATAAATTGGCAGATCATCTTAGCAGGGTTTGACAATTTCCTCTCATGGAGCAATCTTGAAAGTATGTCAAACTTGTTCAATTCACAAGCGTATCTTATTCGGAGCAGTCTTCTCAGTCTGCTCTCAAGAGGACTGTGGACAGCACAAGAAACCAGCAATGCAGTAATGCAAATTTCCCCTTCCACATCACCAGCATGGATAGTCAGACTACTGCGACTAGCTTTCCAGATTACAGGAAATCTCAGGTTTAAGAATTTCTTCTGGACTGGACTATCAGTCTCAATGCAATGATGTGGACAGAAGTGAAAAACCTTACATATCATGTTCAGTGGCGTGCATCTAGAAGAGGCAGCACTTTTACGTCATGCATATGCATGAACTAACTATTGAGCCTGACTCTCCAGTTTAGGAGAAACTTAATTTGTTTCTAAATTGGGATGCCAAACTCAGAGTCTGAGGCTGACAATGCATGTGTATGAGGTGGACCGGATTTAGCGGGGAAGTGTCACCCTAACTTGGCATTCCCAGAATACTGAATGTGAAGTCCAATATAGAGGAAGGTTCAGATTTGAGATTCTTTCTGGGCAGAACTTTAGGACTTGCTACTGTTGTTTAAGAGTATTAGTGCACCTTCACAATATATGGACTAGACTGGATCTAAAAGTGACACATCTCAACATCATATTCATGAGTGCTTTGGACTGTAGGACACAGTAGTTCGACCATGCTTATATATGATGTAGAATGAGTTCATATCATGCTGGTGCTGGCTGTCTATTATTAAGCCTGGGCGTAGTTCGCGAAGTAGCGCTACGCGAAGCTACGCAAAGTGCAGTTCGCACTACGCGAGCTACGCGTAGCACTACGCGAACTGCGTAGTGCACTGTTCGCAATGATTGCACAGTGCCGGATGCTTGTCCGCACTGTGCAATCATTGAAAACGGCATCTTGCACAGTGCGAGCTGTCTTTTACTGCCGCTCGAGTAGATTTTTACTCGAGCGGCAGCTTTCAACGCGGACTGGTAGTTTCTCATCGCGAGCGGTCGCGAGCATACGCGACCACTCGCAATGAGAAACCTGACCTCCCCGCGTTGAGAATCTCGCCGGGAGGTTTATTTTCCACGCACGCGATCGGCAACTTGATGTTGCTGATCGCGAACGAGGAAAAAGTCTCGCCGGGATGTCATTTTGCTTGCTCGCGGTCGCCAACTTGACGTTGAGGACCGCGAGCAAGCAAAAAATGACCGCTGCACTACGCTACGCTACGCGTGTTTGCACTGTGCTACGTGCAATTCGCGTTGTGCGAAGTAACCCTGGGCAAAGCACTACGCTACGCTCGCGTAGTTTGCGAAGTTTGCGCTACTTCGCACAACGCGAATTGCACGTAGCACAGTGCAAACACAGCGTAGCGTAGTGCAGCGGTCATTTTTGCTTGCTCGCGGTCCTCAACGTCAAGTTGGCGACCGCGAGCAAGCAAAATGACATCCGGCGAGACTTTTCCTCGTTCGCAATCAGCAACATCAAGTTGCCGATCGCGAGCGTGGAAAATAAACCTCCGGCGAGATTCTCAACGCGGGAGGTCAGGTTTCTCATTGCGCAGTGGTCGCGTATGCTCGCGACCGCTCGCGATGAAAACTACCAGTCCGCGTTGAAAAGCTGCCGCTCGAGTAAAAATCTACTCGAGCGGCAGTAAAGACAGCTCGCACTGTGCAAGATGCCGTTTTCAATGATTGCACAGTGCGGACAAGCATCGGCACTGTGCAATCATTGCGAACAGTGCACTACGCAGTTCGCGTAGTGCTACGCGTAGCTCGCGTAGTGCGAACTGCACTTTGCGTAGCTTCGCGTAGCGCTACTTTGCGGACTACGCCCAGGCTTAGTGCGAAGTAGCGCAAACTTCGCAAACTACGCGAGCGTAGCGTAGTGCTTTGCCCAGGGTTATCTATTATCCAGTCAATGAATTGCGAATGCAGCATGCACGCACAATCAAAAGCTGATCTATAATGCAATGAAAGTCCTGGACTTACATTATACTGATGAATCATACTGTACCATCCACAAAAGTTAGGTTTCTCCATAATCTACACAAAGAATACACAGGGCAACTCAGTCACTGTATCATAACCGTCCAGTTGAAGTGTAGAAGATCAGGAATTGGAGAGATGCAATGTCAGAAAGGGTCAATCAGTGCAGTATAAATGACCTCTTTCTCTCGCTCTCTCCCTCTTTGTTTTCTCCAGCTCTCATTCCCATCGCTGTACCTCACTTTATGTCTAGATTCCTAAACCTCTACCGTCAGCTACCCTCCTCACCATGCAATCACAGTGCTGTGGAACCTGATATTTCCGCCTCAAGAAAGATCCTATGGATCACCTTACCTTTTGCCGATCACTTTTGATTCAAAAATATTGTCTCCACCAGATCAGGGGTACAATAGGTACAGTGGGAGGAACAAGTGACAAGTAATAGGATTGTGACAGGGAATGGAATAGTGGCAGGGGACAAGAGCATGACAGGAATGGAATGACAGCTTGCATGGGGAGGGTCGCAGGGATGTGAATGTTACAGGTTCTGGGTAAGTGACAGGGATGGAATGGTTGAAAGGCTTAAGGAGGGTGGCATGGATGTGATTTCTGCAGAGACTGGGATGGTGACAGGAACTGCTACTGTTACAGGAATTAGTAGTGGACACTGATTGGGAGGTTTACAGGGATGGGGGTTAGAAGGGTGACCCAGGTGGTTTTCCACAGGGGTTGTGTGTGTGACAAGAACTTGGTGCTAGGTACTTGTAAGTGACAGGAAGTGGGAGGGGTACTGTACTAGCACACTCCGTGCTATATTCCACTACACTATTGTCATACTGGTACAGTCCACCTATCACACATTTCTGGCCCTGTTTTATTCACCACCCACCGGCACAGCACACTCTTACTCTTACCCTAGTCACTACTCACCTGACACACCTTTCACTACCCACCTGCTCCCACCACACTGTCAGACCTCTGTCACTACTCACCTCTCCAGATACACCCTGTTTCATCCATCGCTACCTACCTGATCACCAAACCCCTTGCTTCACCCCAGTCATAACCCATCTGCCCTCACTTCAATCACTACCCACCTGTCACCCCATACACCTGTATGCCACCTGCTTCAATACCAACCTCCCCCAACACCTGTCACCACCTTATGTCAATACCTCTTTCCGACCCTCAGTCATTACTGCATGTTGTAAGGGTGTTCACGTGAGATTACAAGGTCAGCCTTATACCAATTAAGAATCCCAGCGTGCATGCATTTTATAAATTAAGAACATCAATCAGACATACATTCCTGGGGGTAAGGCATTTGCTACTATATACCTAAGAAACTGGTTATGGTAAAGCCCCCCATGCAAATTTCAAATGCTTCCGCCTCTTTTTAATAGGATAATCTCACATATACTTTGTATTCACAGAATGATGGGATCGGAAAGAAGAAGGCGGCCTAAATCCAATATCTTTAAAATTTGGACTAAGAACAATAGACTAAGTGCTTGCAGCAATCTGTGACACCTCAAATACTCAACTGTTTGGTAGCATAACCAGGTTTTAGGATGCAGTTCAAAAATGAGTTACAAGCACACTGATCTGCCATATTAAATGTGATCTCTTAAATCATTAAAAAATCCCAGGTTAAACCTGATTTATTGTGGTGAAAGTTTATAAGTGTCTATAAGCACAGCAAAGGGCCCTTTTTCATGAACTGCACTTTGTAGTACATGAAGTATTACTACTACAGTACTGCTCACATATTACAAAGTGCTATTCACTAACTTATGGTTGTATGATGGTACAACGCATGCCTGAACAATGTATGCCTGTACCACATGATCTCTATCACAACTGTGTCTTTGCCACGCATGCCTTTACCACGCAATTTTGTGGTAAAGACATGAAGGGTAAAGGGACATGCGTGCTAAAGATCATACAACTGCCCTGTAAACTGTCCCTTTTCCCCCTGCCCTGAGCCCTGAAAATTAACCCAACACCGCAAAAACTACCATGGCCCCAGCCCCCCACCCTTAGCCCTAAAAACGGTACCCTACATCCATAAAGTATCTGGACCCAGTACCCCGCCCTGCTGTCTAAAACTGCCCTCCCTCTGCCCTGTAAACTGTCCCTCGTCCCACACCCTTAGCCCTTAAAAGTGTCCCCGGCCTTAAAAACTACCCCGACCCATCCCCCCAAACCTGAGCCCTAAAAACTGTCCCCTACACCTGCTAAGTTCCCCAACAAAGCCCCACCTGCCCTGAGTCCTAACATTTCTCCTGGCCCTACAAACAACCCCGACCCCCACCTGAGTCCTAAAACCTACCTCACCCTGAAAAACTACCCCCACCCTACAAGACCCAGCCCCACTTACCTAACTGTGCCCCTCCCAATTCCAGATTGCCCTTCTTCTTTCTGTCTTCCTCTCCCACCCATCCGTTCGGCATCTAGACCACGCATTGCCTTAACCACGCATATGCTTTGTTAAGGCATATGCATGATTAAGGCAAGCGCGGTTCAGCTTGTGGGGAAACAGCACACGTGGCTGAGCCTGCATTGTTAAGGCCATTTCCCCAAACCTACAGCTGGAGACATCCTCCTGCTCCTCTCTTTTCTATGTGGAGCAGAGATGAAACACGGGAGTGGGGGGAAAATGGGAATATCTACTCCTGAATGGGAGGGATTTAATGAAATGTCAGGAGGGTTTTGGGGGGTCATGCTGATACAAACACACCCACAAAAGAGTAAGACTACTGATATGCACAAACTACACTTTTAAAGTTGCTAAAGGCCTGAAGGTTAAAAAAAAGGTGAAGACGTACTCGACCAGCACCTTGGAGTAAGTCTAGCACGCCACATGGCCACTCACAGGTACTGCAACACACTCCCGTAGTTTAGAATATAATGAAGACAGCAATTTAAAATAACACCCCATATGGAAAAATGTTAGAATAATTAAATGATTTTAGTGTTAGAATTAAATATATATATATATATATTCACTGAAAAAACCATAGGTTTTAGGGACGTTATAGTTACAAATTAGCATTTAAAAAACCTTTGAAATTCACTGAAAAAACCATAGGTTTTAGGGACAGTTATAGTTAGTTGGACATTGCACTCGTACAAAACCCGTGAAATTCCCCCGTTATAGTTAGTTCAGCTAACTATAACTCGCGCCCCCGCAATGCACTGCTGATGACGTCACATATTACATCACTCATGACATGCTCAGTGACATCACTGATGACATCACTCATGACATCTCAAATGACATCACTGATGACATCATCCAGTGACTGTGTGTTTCTGTAAAGTTTAAATATTTTTTATATATATAGGGAAAGGCGTATTGAAGAATGAGTGGGTGTATAAGTGTCTGTATGGATGATTTAGTAGGTGCGTGACTAATTCTATAAGTGAGTGATTAAACGTATCTTACTGAATGCATGGGTTAGTGACTAAACTGGGTGAATGTCTGTATCTGTCTGTTGCTGTGTAAGTGGCTGCATGGGTTTGTGAATAGCTACATGAGTGTCTATAAGAGTTATTGATTTGTTGTCTGAGTATCTGTATTGGTGCCTGAGTGTTTGTGTGGATGGGGTGTGTGCGACTGTGCATAGATGTGTGAGTGGGTGATTCACTGGGTGGATGGTTTCAAGAGTGCATCTGTGATAGACTGTATGGGTGGGTAAGTGTGTGTAAGAGTGTGTTAGTGAGTGAATGTATGTCCCAGTGGTACATGTGTGAGTAACTACATATGTGAAAGGCAGTATATATGTGTGTTGGAGTATATAAATAGCTATAAGCGAGAGTGAGTGATTGTGATAGTGGCTGTATGGATGAGTGTGTGCTTGTATCAGTGATTGTATAAGAGCGTAACAATGTGCTAGTATTTGAATGATTAAGTGAGCTGGTGTGTGTATAACTGTATAGGTGAGTAAATGGCAGTGTGTTTAATTATTTGCATGACTGACTAGGTGTGTGAGTACCTCTATGGATGAGTGGCAGTGTTTGAGTGTCTATATAGGAGTAAGAGTGCATATGATAGTCCTGTATTGAGTGACGATAAGTATGAGTGACTGTACGGGTGAGTGAGTGGATGTGTGTGTGTAGACCTAAGAATCAGTGAGTGGGTATGTAGTTATTGGTGTTGGAGTGTCTATGGTTTTGCGAATGGCAGTCTGTAATTTAGATTGGGTGTATCAAAGGTTATATTAGGGTGTGAAGAGCTGCATCAGATTATCACGTGGATGATGTCATCAGTGATGTCATTTGAGATGTCATCAGTGATGTCATCAGTGATGTCACTGACCATGTCATGAGTGATGTAATATGTGACGTCATCAGCAGTGCATTGCGGAGGCGCGAGTTATAGTTAGCTGAACTAACTATAACGGGGGAATTTCACGGGTTTTGTACGAGTGCAATGTCCAACTAACTATAACTGTCCCTAAAACCTATGGTTTTTTCAGTGAATTTCAAAGGTTTTTTAAATGCTAATTTGTAACTATAACGTCCCTAAAACCTATGGTTTTTTCAGTGAATTTCAAAGGTTTTTTAAATGCTAATTTGTAACTATAACATGTCTGAAACCTACGGTTTTTTCAGTGAATTTCAAAGGTTTTGTAAATGACAATTTTTAAATGTATTAATTGTTATATAAATTTTTTTCATACTGATTTCGAAATTTTTTAGAAAACATTTTTTTTACATATTTAATTTTTTAAATTACATTGTAATTATATTATACATTACAAAAAATACTTTCTCAGAATGAATTACTTTAGTTTAAATACTTTGCACATAGGCAATAGACTTTTAAGTACAGTAGTTACAGTTGTTGCAATGGGCAACACATTTTCAAACACAATGCAACATTCAGCTCAATGTGAATTTCTAGTTAAATGCAATTAGTTACTTTATGGATTACTTTTCTAACCACAGGACTGGATCCTAGATTCATTCCTGGGACATCTCCTGTAAACAGTTGAGTAAAAGCGTTTTGGTTACAGTCGTGATTTTTAAGGAATATTATTGTACTTTAAAAGTTGACACTTAGAAACTTTTTCTCATAGAATGACCAATGTTATCCTATGGAAGGAAATTCACTTAGGAGGTAAAAACTGTTATCGTTACTTTTTGTTACTCAGTGTTGGATCCTGGATCCAGCACTGGTGCATCTCCTGTAAACAGTTGAAAGAATGCGTTTAAGTCATACAGGCGATTTTTAAGGAATATTTGTAGTTTGTGAAAATCGACACTTTGAAACTTTTCTGCTGAAAACCAGACAAAGGATTCCTATGGAAGAAAATATAAGTTACTGGTAAGTACGGTTAAAATTACTTTTCAGGGTCAGTGCTGGGCTAAAAGATGCAGCACTGGGTTCTCTCCTGATAACAGGTGAGTAAATTGGAATTCGTACTTTGGTTGATTTTAGAGGAATATTATAAAGTTCCAAAACTCCACACTTAGAATCTTTTTCAGCAAAAAGCAGGCAATGATATCCTATGGAAGGAAATTCAAGTTACCGGTAAGTACGGTTAAAATTACTTTTGAGGATCAGTACTGGGCTGAAACATGCAGCACTGAGGTCTCTCCTGATAACAGGTGAGTAAATCGGAATTCGTATTTTGGCTGATTTTAGATGAATATTTTAAAGTTCCAAAACTCCACACTTAGAAGAATTTCCAAGTGAAACCAGTCAATGTTAGCCTATGGAAGGAAATTCAAGTTACTGGTAAGTACGGTTAAAATTACTTTTCAGGACCAGTACTGGGCTGAAAGATGCAGCACTGAGGTCTCTCCTGATAACAGGTGAGTAAATCAGAATTCGGATTTCGGCTGATTTTAGAGGAATATTTGTATGTTTCAAAAATCAAAACTTAGAAGAATTTCCAAGTGAAACCAGTCAATGTTAGCCTATGAAGGAAATTCAAGTTACCGGTAAGTACGGTTAAAATTACTTTTCAGGATCAGTACTGGGCTGAAAGATGCAGCACTGAGGTCTCTCCTGAGTAAATCGGAATTCGTATTTCGGCTGATTTTAGAGGAATATTTTAAAGTTCCAAAACTCCACACTTAGAAGAATTTCCAATTGAAACCAGTCAATGTTAGCCTATGGAAGGAAATTCAAGTTACTGGTAAGTACGGTTAAAATTACTTTTCAGGACCAGTACTGGGCTGAAAGATACAGCACTGAGGTCTCTCCTTATAACAGGTGAGTAAATCGGAATTCGTATTTCGGCTGATTTTAGAGGAATATTTGCACAATGGTGAAGGGAGGGGGCGGGGCCTGAGGTGACATCTATGCAAACGCGCCCCGTGGCGCGTTTTAAGTTGGGGGATTAAGTCCCCTTGAATCCTGAGGGTCCCTAGGGGCCAACTAGCCCACCAGGAACCTCCAATATGCGCCAGGGGGCTGCGTGGCAGAGACGTGTAGAGAGGCCACACCCCTTTTTACACCTCTCTGCAACGCAGCTCTGTGGCGCTTTCTGGATGTACCTGTTGGGCTAGTTGGCCCCCAGGGACCCTCAGGATTGAAGGGGATTTAATTCCCCATCTTAAAACGCGCCACGGGGCCTGTTAGTCACTAACCCATGCATTCAGTAAGATACGTTTAATCACTCACTTATAGAATTAGTCACGCACCTACTAAATCATCCATACAGACACTTATACACCCACTCATTCTTCAATACGCCTTTCCCTATATATATAAAAAATATTTAAACTTTACAGAAACACACAGTCACTGGATGATGTCATCAGTGATGTCATTTGAGATGTCATCAGTGATGTCATCAGTGATGTCACTGACCATGTCATGAGTGATGTAATATGTGACGTCATCAGCAGTGCATTGCGGGCGTGAGTTATAGTTAGCTGAACTAACTATAACGGGGGAATTTCACGGGTTTTGTACGAGTGCAATGTCCAACTAACTATAACTGTCCCTAAAACCTATGGTTTTTTCAGTGAATTTCAAAGGTTTTTTAAATGCTAATTTGTAACTATAACGTCCCTAAAACCTATGGTTTTTTCAGTGAATATATATATATATATATATATATCCCTGGACTTCGCCCCACAACATCCACTCCTGGACAGACGAAAACAGACCCTTTAAGGTGCAATGTGTGATTTATTCCAAACGAACGCCCTGCACCATCGCCATTACGCGTTTCGGCATCCACGATGCCTTGATCACATGATCACATATATATATATATTTCCTAATGGCGGTCGCCAGTAGGTAGTTATAGTTAGGACCTCGTTTCTATTCAAATAGCGTTTTTTCTTTTGCCAATATCTTTGGCGCCGTTTGACGAATCTTCGCAAAAGTTTCAAAACTAGTGGGGCGCTCCGGTCAGCTCCTGTCTTGAAAGTTTTGGGATGATTCCTCAAGCGGGGGCCGAGAAAAAAGGCGGGTCCCAAAACAAGTTTTCCCCATGTTAATTTCCATAGGAACTTTAGACAAAACTACAGCCCAAACTGCTGAAAGGAATTACACCAGATTTGGCAAAAAGGTAGGTCTTGGTTCAGAAAGAGCCCTTTTTGTTAAATGGTGTAAATCCGTTCAGTAGTTCCTGAGAAATTAGAAAAAGAAAAATATCGATATCTGAGCACCGAGGAGGGTTCGCGAACCCTCCCGGGTACGAGCTTCACTCTGATTGGCTGCCAACACTCCAAACCAGGAAGTGTTGGCAGCCATCTTGTGATTCGGTAGAACCGAGTCACAAGAAAAAAGATGAAAAACAAGAAAAGGGGGCAAGTTAGAAACAACCTGACCCCCTAGGCCTAATCAGGGGGTCCCACAAGGACCCCCAGGGCCAGAAAAAGCATTTTTTTTAAAAAAGAAAATCGGCAGATATCGCACTGGGGTTGCGAATCCTGCAGAGAAAATTTTCAAAAATGAAGCGCGGGCTCCGTGCTTCATTTTAATGAGCCCCCGGGTGGGCCAGGTCCCGGGGGCAATGCTAAAATTAAAAAGTGGGGGCCCCCGGGCCCCCGCAGCCCCGGGGACCACCACCTCCCCAGGGCTATACTATACAAATTATATGCGGGGGCAAGCGCCCCCCGCAGCCCTGGGGACTGCCACCTCCCGAGCGCATGGGGGGGTCCCAACCCCCCCACGCTGCCCCAGGGACCGCCACCTCCCCGGGGCTTTCAAATTTAAAACTCGCTGGCCCCCTCAAGCCCAAGGGACCGCCACCTCCCCGGGGATTATAATAATTATAAGGGGGGATCCTCGTAGGCCCCCCAAGCCCTGGGGACCACCACCTCCCCGGGCTTCAAAGTAAATTAAGGGGGCCTCGCGGGCCCCCCAAGCCCCAGGGACCACCACCTCCCCAGGGCTATGCAAATTGAGGGAGGGGGGCTGCGCGGCCCCCCTCCAGGAGCCCTTGATGGCCCTGGGGACTGCCACCCCCCAGGGCCGGCTCCTGCAATGTCCCAGAGTTCCCACCCCCGGGACATTGCTGTTTGCTATGGCAGGGCGGGAGCACGGCTCCCGCCCTGCCATAGCAAACCCTGCTTTGCTTCATTGAAGCGAGAGCAGTAAAACCTGCTCTCGCTTCAATGAAGCAAAGCAGGATTGCTTTTGAGCAAGGGGAGCTGCATGTTAGCAGCTCCCCTTGCTCAAAAGCAATGCCGGCTCCCGCAGGAGGCAGGGAGCCGGCGGGACCGTGGGGGCATTGGGGCTCCCCCCATGGTCCCCAACACAAAGGGCAGGCCCCGGGGGATGGGGTCCCCGGGGCCAGGAGTGGCCTGGGAGGGGGGCCACATGGCCACCCTCCACGTTAATTAAAAAACAAAATGGCCAGGCCCCAGGGGATGGGGTCCTCGGGCCAGAAATGGCCCAGGGGAGGGGGGCCACGCGGCCCCCCTCCCTGCAGATATATAAAAAAAAGAACAGGCCAGGCCCCGGGGGATGGGGTCCCCGGGGCCAATAGTGGCCCAGGGAAGGGGGCCACGCGGCCCCCTTCCCGTTTGTTTTTTTAAAAAAATGTTTAAAAAAATGCTCAGGCCCCGGGGTCAGGGTCCCCGGGGCCAAAAGTGGCCCAGGGAAGGGGGGCCACGCAGCCCCCCTCCCATAAAATAAGACATTTAAAAAAAGAAAAAAGAAACCAGTAACTCGCCGGAGGCCCCGCCCCCTCCCTGCAGCACTCTGCAAATGTGCCCCCTAGCGCATTCTAAGTTGGGGGATTAAGTCCCCTTGAATACTGAGGGTCCCTGGGGGCCAACTAGCCCACCAGGTACTTTCAGTAAGCGCCAAAGAGCTGCGTTGCAGAGAGGTGGTCTGAGGCCATGCCCCTTTTTACACCTCTCTGCAACGCAGCTCTGTGGCACTTACTGGAGGTACCTGGTGGGCTAGTTTGCCCCCACAGACCCTCAGGATTCAAGGGGACATAATCCCCCAACTTACAATGCGCCAGGGGGCGCGTTTGCACAGTGGTGAAGGGAGGGGGCGGGGCCTGACATAACAAGTGTGCAAATGCGCCGCTGGTGCGTTGTAAATGGGGGGATTAAGTCCCCTTCAATCCTGAGGGTCCCTGGGGGCCAACAAGCCCACCAGGTACCTCCAGTAAGCGCCACATAGCTGCATTGCAGAGAGGTGGTCCGAGGCCACGCCCCTTTTTACACCTCTCTGCAAGGCAGCTCTGTGGGGCTTACTGGAGGTACCTGGTGGGCTAGTTAGCCCCCAGGGACCCTCAGGATTCAAGGTGACTTAATCTCCCAACTTACAACATGGCAGGGGGTGCGTTTGCACAGTGGTGCAGGGAGGGGGCGGGCCTGATATAACAAGTGTGCAAACCACCCCCTGGTGCATTGTAAATTGGGGGATTAAGTCCCCTTGAATCTTGAGGGTCCCTGGGGGTATACTAGCCCACCAAGTACCTCCAGTAAGCGCCAAAGAGCTGTGTTGCAAAGAGGTAGTCTGAGGCCATGCCCCTTTTTACACCACTGTGCAAACGCAGCTTCTGGTGCACTGCTGGTGGGGCGATGAGGTCCTCTTGTGTCCTGAGAACCTCAGGACACAAGTGGACTTCATCCTCCGAGCAGCAGTGCGCCAGAAGCCGCATTTGCCGCATGGTGTAAAAAGGGGCGTGGCCTTAGAACAGGGACCCTCAGGATTCAAGGGGACTTAATAGGGACATTATAGTTAGAAATTAGCATTTAAAAAACCTTAGAAATTCACTGAAAAAACCATAGGTTTTAGGGACATTATAGTTAGAAATTAGCATTTAAAAAACCTTAGAAATTCACTGAAAAAAACACACGTTTCAGGGACGTTATAGTTAGAAATTAGCATTTAAAAAACCTTAGAAATTCACTGAAAAAAACACAGGTTTCAGGGACGTTATAGTTAGTTGGACATTTCACTCGTACAAAGCTGTTATAGTTAGTAGAGTTAACTATAACTCGCGCCCCCGCAATGCACTGCTGATGACATCACATATTACATCACTCATGACATGGTCAGTGACATCACTGATGACATCACTGATGACATCTCAAATGACATCACTGATGATATCACTGATGACATCATCCATGTGATAATCTGATGCACCTCCTCACACCCTAATAAAACCTTTTATACACCCACTCTAAAATACAGACTACCAATATCAAAACCATAGACAGACCAATAGCAGTTAGTACATACCCGCACAGTGATTTCTAGGTCTACACACACACATCCACTCATTCACCTATACAGTAACTCATACATGCAGTCACTCTTCAATACAGCACTATCATATGCACTCATATACCTATACATGCACTCACACACCCCCACTCATCCATAGACTTACTCACCCTCCGCCTTAGTCATGCAAAGAATCAATCACACCCATTTACTCACCTATACAGTTATACACAGACCACCTCACATATTTATACAAATACTAACACATACTTACTCTCTTATACAATCACTGATACAAGCACACACTCATCCATACAGCCACTCTCACAATCCTTCACTCTCACGCATAGTCATTTATATACTCCAACACTCACATATGCTGCCTTTCACATATGTAGTTACTCACACATATACCACTGAGACATCTATTCACTCACCAACACACCCATACACACCCACCCATACAGACCTTCACAGATGCACTCTTGAACTCATACACCCAGTAAATCACCCACTCACACATCTATGTACAGAGTCACCCACCCCCCACCCACTCACACAGACACTCAGGCACCCATACAGATACTCAGACAACCAATCAATAACCCACATAGACAGTCATGTAGCTACTCACCAACCCATGCAGCCGCTTATATACCAACTGACAGACTGATACAGACATTTACACAGTTTACTCACTAACCCATGCATTCAGTAAGATACGCTTAATCAGTCAGTTATACAATCAGTCACGCACCTACTAAATCATCCATTCAGACACTTATAAACCCACTCATTCTTCAATACACCTTGGCATATATATATATAAAACATATTTAAACTTTAAAGAAACACACATTCACTGGATGATGTCCTCAGTGATGTCATCAGTGATGTCATCAGTGATGTCACTGACCATGTCATGAGTGATGTAATATGTGATGTCATCAGCAGTGCATTGCGGGGGCGTGAGTTATAGTTAGCTCTACTAACTATAACGGCCGAATTTCTCTGGTTTTGTACGAGTAAAATGTCCAACTAACTATAATGTCCCTGAAACCTGTGTTTTTTTCAGTAAAAAAAAATATATATATATAACTAGGTATTATTAATACTAGGAATTATTAATATTATTATTATTAGATAGTTATAGTTAGGACCTTGTTTCTATTCCAAAAGCGTTTTATCTTTTGCCATATCTTTGGCACCGTTTGACGAATTTTCGCGAAATTTTCCAAACTAATGACCAGCTCAGGTCATCTCCTGTCTTGAAAGTTTCGGGGTGATTCGTCAAGCGGGGGCCGATTAAAAAGGGGGGTCTCAAAATGCGTTTTCTCCATGTTCATTTCCATAGGAAATTTTGGAACATGATACAGCCCGAACTGCTGAACGGAATTACACCAAATTTGGCAAAAAGGTAGCTCTTGGTTTAGAAAGCGACCTTTTTTTTAAATGGTGTAAATCCGTTTAGTAGTTCCTGAGAAATTCAAAAAATTTAAATATCGATATCTGAGCACCGAAGAGGAGCCGTGAACCCTCCTGAGCATGAGCTTCATTTTAATTGGCTGCCAACACTCCAAACCAGGAAGTGTTGGCAGCCATCTTGTGACTCGGTAGCAGAGTCACAAGAAAACAGTTAAAAAAATGATAAAAAACAAGAAAAGGGGGCAGGGTAGAAACACCCTGAACCCCTAGGCCAGCTCAGGGGGTCCCACAAGGACCCCCAGGGTCAAAAAAAGCATTTTTTAAAACAAAATCGGCCAAATTTGCGCTGGGTGCGTGAATCCAGCCGAGAAAATTTAAAAAACGAGTTTCCTTAAGCTTTCGGGTGGGCCAGGTACCGGGGGCAATGGGTAATTATTTAGCGGGGGCCCCGGGGTCCCCACAGCCCCGGGGAGCACCACCTCCCCGGGCCTTTATGCATAATGTGTGGGGGCATGCAGCGCCCTGCAGCCCCGGGGACCGCCACCTCCCCAGGGCTTTATTTATATATAGGCAGAGGGGCCTCATGGTCCCCCCCAAGCCCCGGGGATTGCCACCTCCCCAGGGCTTTATTCAAATAAATGCAGGGGGGCCTCGTGGGCCCCCCAAACCCCGGGGACCGCCACCTCCCTGGGGCTTTATTAAAATAGGGTGGGGGGGCCTCGCAGGCCCCCCCAAGCCCTGGGGTCAGCAACCTCCCCAGGGCTTGGACAAATAATTAGTGTGGGGGGCTCAAGCCCCCCTCACTGCCCCGCGGACCACCACTTCCCTGGGGCATTGAATATGTAAATATGGGGGTCCGTTGTGGACCCCCGGGGACCACCACCTCCCTGGGCTAATTTCACGAAGGGAGGGGGGCCATGTGGCCCCCCTCCTGGAGCCCTCGATGGCCCTGGGGACCGCCACCCCCCAGGGCCGTCTCCTGCAATGTCCCGGGGTGCCCGCCCCCGGCCATAGCAAACACTGCTTTGCTTCTTGGAAGTGAGAGCAGGAAACCTGCTCTCGCTTCCAAGAAGCAAAGCAGAATTGCTTTTGGGCAAGGGGAGCTGCATATTAGCAGCTCCCCTTGCCCAAAAGCAATGCCGGCTCCCGCAGGAGGCGGGGAGCCGGCAGGGACCCTGGGGGCATTGGGGCTCCCCCGATGGTCCCTAACTTGTGGGCTGGCCCCGGGGATGGGTCCCCGGGGCCAGAAGTGGTCCAGAGGAGGGGGGCCACATGGCCCTCCTCCCAAGAAAAATAATAATAAAAAAAAAAAAAGGAAGGCCGGCCCCGGGGGATGGGGTCCCCGGGGCCATAATTGGCCTTAGGAAGGGGGCCACATGGCCACCCTCCCCCCCAAAAAATCCAGGCTAGCCAGGCCCGGGGATGGGGTCCCCGGGGCCAAAAGTGGCCAAGGGAAGGGGGGCCACACGGCCCCCCTTCTGTACTCATTATTTAAAAAAGAGGCAATGCCCTGGGGGATGGGGTCCCCGGGGCCATTATTGGCCTCAGGAGGGGGCCACGTAGCCTCCCTCCAAAATTAAAAAAAAAAAATGCTGATCAGGCCCGGGGGGATGGTGTCCCCGGGACCAATAGTGGCCCAGGGAAGGGAGGCCACGTGACCCCCTTCCCATTTTTTTAAAAAGAAAAAGATGCATAGGCCCTGCGGGATGGGGTCCCCAGGGCCAAAAAATACTAAATGAAGGGGGGCCACACAGCCCCCCTTCTAAAAATGTTTTCAAAAATGAAAAGCCGGCATCTCACTGGAGGCCCAGCCCCCTCCCAGCACCACTCTGTAAATGTACCCCCTTGCGCATTCTAAGTTGGGGGATTAAGTCCCCTTCATTCCTGAGGGTCCCTGGGGGCCAACTAGCCCACCAGGTACCTCCAGTAAGCCCCACACAGTGGGATTGCTGAGAGGTGGTCCAAGGCCACGCCCCTTTTTACACCACTCTGCAAACGTGCCTCTTGGTGCACTGCTGGTGGGGCGATGAGGTCCTCTTGTGTCCTGAGGACCTCAGGACACAAGTGGACTTCATCCTCCGAACAGGAGTGTGCCAGGAGCCGCGTTTGCAGAGTGGTGTAAAAAGGGGGCGTGGCCTTTGAGCACTCAGCAAACCAGCTGTATGGGGCTTACTGGAGGTACAGGAGGGCTAGTTGGCCCCCAGGTACCCTCATGAGGAAAGGGGACTTCATCCCCGAAAGAAGAGCACACCAGGAGGCACGTTTGCAGCATGGTGGGTAAAAGGGGCGTGGCCTGTGTCCACCTCTCAGCAATCCCACTGTGTGGGGCTTACTGGAGGTAAGAGGTAGGCTAGTTGGCCCCTAAGGACCCCCAGCAGTGAAGGGGACTTCAATCCCCATCCAAGAGCGCACCAGGGAGCGCGTTTGCAGAGTGGTGGGCAAAGGGGGCGTGGCCTGTTGTGAGAAATTAGCAATCCTGCTGTGTGGTACTTACTGGAGGTAATAGGAGGGGTAGTTGGCCACCAAGGATGTCCTTGGGGCCAACTACCCCTCTTGTTACCTTCAGTAAGTCCCACACAGTAGGATTACTAAGACGTCTTCAGAGGCCATGCCCCCTTTCACCACCACTCTGCAAACGTGCCTCCTGGCAGACTACGGGATAGGGGATGAAGTCCACTTTACTCCTGAGGGACTTTGGGGGCCAAGAAGCCCTCCTGGTACCTCCTGTAAGTCCTACGCAGTGGAATTCCTGAACGCTGGTCGGAGGCCCAGCACCCTTTCTCCACCACTCTGCATATGCAACAACCAGTTAAAGAAGCATTTGCAAAGTAATAGGTTTCGCATTTGCGAGAGTTAGAGCTATTGGCTTTGTAAATGTAAAAGTTTGTTACTAATGTTTTTTGGTGTGGAGTGGATGTACGTTTTGTGTAGCGGAATTATGTGGTATGTTGTGCAGTGAAATTATGTGAATAGAAAGTATATGGTATTTAGTGTATAGGAATTATGTGGAGTGGGATTATGTGTTTTGGAGAGTAATTATGGGGTATTGTAGTCTGTGTTGTGGAGTGGTAACCTCAGGTTTAGTCTTCCTCGTTTCCATAGAAGCTAAACTATAAACTCAATGAGACACAAAAAAGAAGGAACCACTGAGGAGCACTTCTGGACCTAGTCGGCGGTATGAGCAGGGCCACTGGAATTATGTGACTGTTCGGCTGCACCAATTTTCACATAATTAAACATTTTCCGCATTTGCCAAATATTCCATCATCTGCTGCCTAATCTGCAGATTTGAACAAAAAACACCTTGTTTCTAGCTCAAACGGCTCAAATGTTCCCAAAATGTAGCTTCACATGTTACAGCGTGGTGGTGTTACTTGCTTCTTTCTGCACCCCTCTTGCCTCTTTCTGTACTTGTCTTGCCTCTTTGTGCACCTCTCCTACCTTTTTCTGTACCCCTCATGCCTCTTTTTGCACCTCTGTTGGTTCTTTCTGCACTGCTCTTGCTTCTTTCTGCACCTTACTTACCTCTTTCTGCGCTTCTCTTGCTTCTTTCGATACCTCTGTTGCTTCTTTCAGCAATTCTCTTGCCTCTTTCTGCACTTCTATTCCTTCTTTCTGTACCCCTCCTGCCTCTTTCTGTACCTTTCTTGCCTCTTTCTGCACCTCTCCTACCTCTTTCTTCACCCCTCTTGCCTATTTTTGCACCTCTGTTGGTTCTTTCTGCACCTCTTTTGCCTGTTTCTGCAACTCTCTTGCCTGTTTCTGCAGTTCTTTTGCATCCTTCTGCACCTCACTTGCCTCTTTCTGCACTTCTATTGCCTCTTTCTGCACCACTCTTGCCTCTTTCTGAACCTCACTCTCCTCTTTCTGTACCCCTCTTCCCTCTTTTTGCACCTCTCTTGCCTCTGTCTGCACACCTGTTCCTTCTTTCTGCACCCCTTTTGCCTGTTTCTGCAAATCTCTTGCCTCTTTCTGCAGTTCTCTTGTCTCTTTTTTTGCACCCTTTTTTCTCTTTCTGCACCTCTCTTGCGTCTTTCTGCACCCCTGTTTCCTCTTTCTGCACCTTTCCTGCCTGTTTCTGCACCTCTCTTGCATCTTTCTATACCTCTGTTGCTTCTTTCTGCACTTCTCTTGCTCTTTCTACACCCTTCGTGACTCTTTCAGCACCTGTTGCTTCTTTTTGCACTTCTCTTCCTTCTTTCTGCACCCCTCCTGCCTCTTCCTCTTTCTGTACTTGTCTTGCCTCTTTGTGCACCTCTCCTACCTTTTTCTGCACCCCTCTTGCCTCTGTTGGTTCTTTCTGCACTGCTTTTGCTTCTTTCTGCACCTTACTTGCCTCTTTCTGCACTTCTCTTGCTTCTTTCTACACCTCTGTTGCTTCTTTCAGCAATTCTCTTGCCTCTTTCTGCACTTATCTGGCTTGTTTCTGCACTTCTCTTGCATCTTTCTGCACCTCTGTTGCCTCTGTCTGCACCTCACTTGCTTCTTTCTGCACCCCTCTTGCCTCTTTCTGCACCCCTGTTCCCTCTTTCTGCACCACTCTTAACTCTTTTTGCACCCTTGTTCCCTCTTTCTGCACCTTTCCTGCCTGTTTCTGCACGTCTCTTGCTTTGTTCTGTACCTCTGTTGCTTCTTTCTGCAATTCTCTTGCCTCTTTCTGCACCCTTCGCATCTGTTTCAGCACCTCTGTTGCTTCTTTCTGCACTTCTCTTCCTTCTTTCTGCACCCCTCTTGCCTCTTTCTGTACCTCTCTTGCCAATTTGTGCATCTCTCCTACCTCTTTCTGCACCCCTCTTGCCTCTTTTTGCACCTCTGTTTGTTCTTTCTGCACTGTTCTTGCTTCTTTCTGCACCTCTTTTGTAAATTTCTGCATCCCTCATGCCTTTTTCTGCACCCCTCTTCCCTATTTCTCCACCTCTCTTGCTTCTTTCGGCACTTCTCTTGCTTCTTTCTGCACTGCTCTTGCTTCTTCCTGCACCTCTCTTGCAAATTTCTGTATCCCTCTTACCTCTTTCTGCACCCCGTTCCCTCTTTCTGTACCTTTCTTGCCTGTTTCTGCACCTCTCTTGCTTCGTTCGGCACCTCTGTTGCTTCTTTCTGCACTTTTCTTGCCTCTTTCTGCAACCCTCTTGCCTCTTTATGCCCCTCTGTTGCTTCTTTCTGCACTTCTCTTGCTTCTTTCTGCACCTCTGACTTAGAGGTAGTTTTAATCCCCCTGCCCTAATATGTACGAGGGCCTTACAGGGGAGGTCATGCCAATCACAGGGGTAAGCCAACCCATAGCGTACCCTACTGTATGTATGTAGGGGCTTTCACTGTTTTTTAAGTGTCTTTTAGCATAGCACTGGCTCCAGGCCTGGTTAGTCAGAGTCAGTTACCACCAGTACCCGTCAGCAAAAAGTTGGGGGCACAGGATGACTTTGCAACAAGGCCTCTTTCTGCACCTCTGTTGGTTCGTTCTGTATATCTCTTGCTTCTTTCTGCACCTTTCTTTGTCTTTCTGGACTTCTGTTGCCTCTTTCTGCATTTCTCTTGCTTCTTTCTGTGCCTTTCTGCATATGTCCTACCTATGTAGGTATAGTTAGAAATTATCATTTAAAAAACCTTTGAAATTCACTGAAAAAACCATAGGTTTCAGGGACGTTATAGTTAGAAATTAGCATTTAAAAAACCTTTGAAATTCACTGAAAAAACCATAGGTTTCAGGGACGTTATAGTTAGAAATTAGCATTTAAAAAACCTTTGAAATACTCTGAGAAAACCATAGTTTCAGGGACGTTATACATAGAAATTAGCATTTAAAAATCCTTTGACATTCACTGAAAAACCATAGGTTTCAGGGACGTTATAGTTAGAAATTAGCATTTAAAAAACCTTTGAAATTCACTGAAAAAACCATATGTTTCAGGGACGTTATTGTTAGAAATTAGCATTTAAAAAACCTTTGAAATACACTGAGAAGACCATAGTTTCAGGGACGTTATAGTTAGAAATTAGCATTTAAAATACCTTAGAAATTCACTGAAAAAACCACAAGTTTCAGGGACGTTATAGTTAGTTGGACATTTCACTCACACAAAACCAGAGAAATTCGGCCTTTATAGTTAGCTGAGCTAACTATAACTCGCGCCCTGCAATGCACTGCTGATGACGTCAGATATTACGTCAGTCATGACATGGTCAGTGACATCACTGATGACATCTCAAATGACATCACTGATGACATCATCCATGTGATAATCTGATGCACCTCCTCACACCCTAATATAACCTTTGATAAACCCACTCTAAAATGCAGAATACCATTTTCAAAACCAAAGACACACCAATACCAGTTACTACATACCCACTCACTGATTCCTAGGTCTACACACACATCTACTCATTCACCCATACAGTCACTCATACATGCAGCCACTCATCAATACAGGACTATCATATGCACTCATACACCTATACAGACACTCACACACCACCACTCACCCATAGACTTACTCACACACATAGTCAGTCATGCAAAGAATCAATCACACTCCCATTTACTCACCTACACAATTATACACACACCACCTCACTTATTCATACAGATACTAACACATACTTACTCTGTTATACAATCCCTGACACAAGCACGCACTCATCCATACAGCCAGTCTCACAATCACTCACTCTCACATATAGTCATTTATATAGTCCAACACTCACGTATACTGCCTTTCACATATGTAGTTACTCACACATGTACCCCTGAGACATCTAAACACTCACCAACACACCCATACACACACTCACCCACCCATACAGCCCTTCACAGACGCACTCTTAAACCCATACACCCAGTGAATCACCCACTCACACATCTATGCACAAAGTCACACACCCCCCACACACCCACACAGACACTCAGGCACCCATACAGATACTCAGACAACCAATCAATAACCCATATAGACACTCATGTAGCAGTCACCAAACCATGCAGCTGCTTACACACCAACTGACAGACTAATACAGACATTCACACAGTTTAGTCACTAACTCATGCATTCAGTAAGACACATTTAATCACTTACTTATACAGTCACGCACCTGCTAAATCATCCATACAGACACTCAAACACCCACTCATTCTTCAATACAACTTGGCATATATATATATATATAAAACATATTTAAACTTTACAGAAACACAGTCACTGGATGATGTCATCAGTGATGTCATCAGTGATGTCATTTGAGATGTCATCAGTGAGGTCATCAGTGATATCACTGACCATGTCATGAGTGATGTAGTTTGTGACGTCATCCGCAGTGCATTGCGGGGGCGCGAGTTATAGTTACCTCAACTAACTATAAAGGCCGAATTTCTCTGGTTTTGTACGAGTGAAATGTCCAACTAACTATAACGTCCCTGAAACCTGTGGTTTTTTCAGTGAATTTCTAAGGTTTTTTAAATGCTAATTTCTAACTATAACGTCCCTGAAACCTATGGTTTTTCTGTGAATTTCTAAGGTTTTTTAAATGCTAATTTCTAACTATATCGTCCCTGAAGCCTATGGTTTTTTCAGTGAATTTCAAAGGTTTTTTAAATGCTAATTTCTAACTATAAAGTCCCTGAAACCTATGGTTTTTTCCGTGAATATATATATATTTATACAATTTGTGTTGGCAAATTATGCAAAATTAATAATTAAGTATTTTATTGTTTTAAAATGTAGCATTTATCACTAGTTACTCTGTTTAAAAACATGAAATTATATGTTTGAACATTTATCATCTTTAAAAAATGATGCACATTAATTAAATAATCTGTAAATCTACAATTGGAATTGGTGAATAGCAAAAAAGTGGCGAGTTACTTTCCAGACTCTATACAGTGAACAACTCCACTCTTCCCCTATGCGACATATATAACTTTAAAAACATCAACATATGTTACGTTATATTTTGTGTATATAATATATATATATATATATATATATATATATATATATATATATATATTCACTGAAAAAACCATAGGTTTCAGACACGTTATAGTTACAAATTAGCATTTAAAAAACCTTTGAAATTCACTGAAAAAACCATAGGTTTCAGACACGTTATAGTTACAAATTAGCATTTAAAAAACCTTTGAAATTCACTGAAAAAACCATAGGTTTTAGGGACAGTTATAGTTACTTGGACATTACACTCGTACAAAACCCGTGAAATTCCCCCGTTATAGTTAGTTCAGCTAACTATAACTCGCGCCCGCAATGCACTGCTGATGACGTCACATATTACATCACTCATGACATGGTCAGTGACATCACTGATGACATCACTGATGACATCTCAAATGACATCACTGATGACATCATCCAGTGACTGTGTGTTTCTGTAAAGTTTAAATATTTTTAAAATATATAGGAAAAGACGTATTGAAGAATGAGTGGGTGTCTAAGTGTCTGTATGGATGATTTAGTAGGTGCGTGACTGACTCTATAAGTGAGTGATTTAACGTATCTTACTGAATGCATGGGTTAGTGACTAAACTGGGTGTATGTCTGTATCCGTCTGTCTGTTGCTGTGTAAGTGGCTGCATGTGTTTGTGAATAGCTAAATGATTTTCTATATGAGTTATTGAATGCTTGTCTGAGTATCTGTATGGGTGCCTGAGTGTTTGTGTGGGAGGGGTGTGTGCAACTCTGTGCATAGATGTGTGAGTGGGTGATTCACTGGGTGGATGGTTTCAAGAGTGCATCTGTGATAGACTGTATGGGTGGGTAAGTGTGTGTAAGAGTGTGTTAGTGAGTGAATGTATGTCCCAGTGGTACATGTGTGAGTAACTACATATGTGAAAGGCAGTATATATGTGTGTTGGAGTATATAAATAGCTATAAGCAAGAGTGAGTGATTGTGATAGTGGCTGTATGGATGATTGTGTGCTTGTATCAGTGATTGTATAAGAGCGTAACAATGTGCTACTATTTGTATGAGTAAGTGAGCTGGTGTGTGTATAACTGTATAGGTGAGTAAATGGCAGTGTGTTTAATTATTTGCATGACTGACTAGGTGTGTGAGTATCTCTATGGATGAGTGGTGTTGTTTGAGTGTCTATATAGGAGTAAGAGTGCATATGATAGTCCTGTACTGAGTGACCGTAAGTATGAGTGACTGTACGGGTGAGTGAGTGGATGTGTGTGTGTAGACCTAAGAATCAGTGAGTGGGTATGTAGTTATTGGTGTTGGAGTGTCTATGGTTTTGCGAATGGCAGTCTGTAATTTAGAGTGGGTGTATCAAAGATTATATTAGGGTGTGAGGAGGTGCATCAGATTATCACGTGGATGATGTCATCAGTGATGTCATTTGAGATGTCATCAGTGATGTCATCAGTGATGTCACTGACCATGTCATGAGTGATGTAATATGTGACGTCATCAGCAGTGCATTGCGGGGCGCGAGTTATAGTTAGCTGAACTAACTATAACGGGGGAATTTCATGGGTTTTGTACGAGTGCAATGTCCAAGTAACTATAACTGTCCCTAAAACCTATGGTTTTTTCAGTGAATTTCAAAGGTTTTTAAATGCTAATTTGTAACTATAACGTGTCTGAAACCTATGGTTTTTTCAGTGAATTTCAAAGGTTTTTTAAATGCTAATTTGTAACTATAACGTGTCTGAAACCTATGGTTTTTTCAGTGAATTTCAAAGGTTTTTTAAATGCTAATTTCTAACTATAACGTGCCTGAAACCTACGGTTTTTTCAGTGAATTTCAAAGGTTTTGTAAATGACAATTTTTAAATGTATTAATTGTTATATTAATTTTTTTCATACTGATTTACTACATTTTTAGAAACAATTTTTTTTACATATTTTATTTGTCAAATTACATTGTAATTACATTATACATTACATTACAAAAAATACTTTCTCAGAATGAATTACTTTAGTTTAAATACTTTGCAGATAGGCAATAGACTTTTAAGTACAGTAGTTACAGTTGTTGCAATGGGCAACACATTTTCAAACACAATGCAACATTCAGCTCAATGTGAATTTCTAGTTAAATGCAATTAGTTACTTTATGGATTACTTTTGTAACCACAGGACTGGATCCTAGATTCAGTCCTGGTACATCTCCTGTAAACAGTTGAGTAAAAGCGTTTTGGTTACAGTCGTGATTTTTAAGGAATATTATTGTATTTTAAAAGTTGACACTTTGAAACTTTTTCTCATAGAATCACCAATGTTATCCTATGGAAGGAAATTCACTTAGCAGGTAAAAACTGTTATCGTTACTTTTTCTTACTCAGTGTTGGATCCTGGATCCAGCACTGGTGCATCTCCTGTAAACAGTTGAAAGAATGCGTTTAAGTCATACAGGCGATTTTTAAGGAATATTTGTAGTTTGTGAAAATCAACACTTTGAAACTTTTTGCTGAAAACCAGTCAATGTTAGCCTATGAAGGAAATTCAAGTTACCGGTAAGTACGGTTAAAATTACTTTTGAGGATCAGTACTGGGCTGAAACATGCAGCACTGAGGTCTCTCCTGATAACAGGTGAGTAAATCGGAATTCGTATTTTGGCTGATTTTAGATGAATATTTTAAAGTTCCAAAACTCCACACTTAGAAGAATTTCCAAGTGAAACCAGTCAATGTTAGCCTATGGAAGGAAATTCAAGTTACTGGTAAGTACGGTTAAAATTACTTTTCAGGACCAGTACTGGGCTGAAAGATGCAGCACTGAGGTCTCTCCTGATAACAGGTGAGTAAATCAGAATTCGGATTTCGGCTGATTTTAGAGGAATATTTGTATGTTTCAAAAATCAACACTTAGAAGAATTTCCAAGTGAAACCAGTCAATGTTAGCCTATGAAGGAAATTCAAGTTACCGGTAAGTACGGTTAAAATTACTTTTCAGGATCAGTACTGGGCTGAAAGATGCAGCACTGAGGTCTCTCCTGATAACAGGTGAGTAAATCGGAATTCGTATTTCGGCTGATTTTAGAGGAATATTTTAAAGTTCCAAAACTCCACACTTAGAAGAATTTCCAAGTGAAACCAGTCAATGTTAGCCTATGAAGGAAATTCAAGTTACCGGTAAGTACGGTTAAAATTACTTTTCAGGATCAGTACTGGGCTGAAAGATGCAGCACTGAGGTCTCTCCTGATAACAGGTGAGTAAATCGGAATTCGTATTTCGGCTGATTATAGAGGAATATTTTAAAGTTCCAAAACTCCACACTTAGAAGAATTTCCAAGAGAAACCAGTCAATGTTAGCCAATGAAGGAAATTCAAGTTACCGGTAAGTACAGTTAAAATTACTTTTCAGGATCAGTACTGGGCTGAAAGATGCAGCACTGAGGTCTCTCCTGATAACAGGTGAGTAAATCGGAATTCGTATTTCGGCTGATTTTAGAGGAATATTTTAAAGTTCCAAAACTCCACACTTAGAAGAATTTCCAAGTGAAACCAGTCAATGTTAGCCTATGAAGGAAATTCAAATTACCGGTAAGTACGGTTAAAATTACTTTTGAGGATCAGTACTGGGCTGAAAGATGCAGCACTGAGGTCTCTCCTGATAACAGGTGAGTAAATCGGAATTCGTATTTCGGCTGATTTTAGAGGAATATTTTAAAGTTCCAAAACTCCACACTTAGAAGAATTTCCAAGTGAAACCAGTCAATGTTAGCCTATGAAGGAAATTCAAGTTACCGGTAAGTACGGTTAAAATTACTTTTCAGGACCAGTACTGGGCTGAAAGATACAGCACTGAGGTCTCTCCTTATAACAGGTGAGTAAATCGGAATTCCTATTTCGGCTGATTTTAGAGGAATATTTGCACAATGGTGAAGGGAGGGGGCGGGGCCTGAGGTGACATCTTTGCAAACGCGCCCCTTGGAGCGTTTTAAGTTGGGGGATTAAGTTCCCTTGAATCCTGAGGGTCCCTAGGGGCCAACTAGACCACCAGGAACCTCCAATATGCGCCAGGGAGCTGCGTTGCAGAGACGTGTAGAGAGGCCACACCCCTTTTACACCTCTCTGCAACGCAGCTCTGTGGCGCTTTCTGGATGTACCTGTTGGGCTAGTTGGCCCCAGGGACCCTCAGAGTTGAAGGGGATTTAATTCCCCATCTTAAAACGCGCCACGGGGCCTGTTTGCACACATGTCACCTCAAGCCCCGCCCCCTCCTTCACCACTGTGCAAACGCGCCCGTGGCGCGTTTTAAGTTGGGGGATTAAGTCCCCTTGAATCCTGAGGGTCCCCGGAGTCCAACTAGCCCACCATATACCTCCAAAAGCGCCATAGAGCTGCGTTGCAGAGAGGTGTAAAAGGGGCGTGGCCTCTGTACACCTCTCTGCAAGGCAGCTCCCTGGCATACTGGAGGTTCCTGGTGGGCTAGTTGGCCCCAGGGACCCCCAGTATTCAAGGGGATTCGTTCCCCCTCTGCAAACGCGCCAGGGGCGCGTTTGCAGAGTGGTGAAGGAAGGGGGCGAGGCCTGCGGGCCCGATCGTTTTTTTTTTTTTTTTGGGGAGGGGGCCGCGTGGCCCCCTCCCGAGCCACTACTTGCCCCGGGGACCCCATCCCCCGGGGCTGGCCCTCTCGTTGGGGACTGTGGGGGTCCCCAATCCCCCACAGTCCCGCCGGCTCCCCGTGTCCTACGGGAGCCGGCATTGCTTACACATGGGGAGCTGCTAAGATGCAGCTCCCCATGTGGAAAAGCAATCGGCTTTGGATATTGGAAGAGAGAGCAGGTTTCCTGCTCTCTCTTCCAATATCCAAAGCAAGTTTGCAATGACAGGACGGGAGCCGCGAGGCTCCCGTCCTGTCATTGCAAACAGCAGTGTCCCGGGGTAGGCACCCCGGGACACTGCAGGAGCCAGCCCTGGGGGTGGTGGTCCCCAGGGCCATCAAGGGCTCCAGGAGGGGGCCGCGCGGCCCCCTCCCATTCAGTGCACAGCCCCGGGGAGGTGGTGGTCCCCGGGGCTCTGGGGGTCCAAAACGGACCCCCATTGTAATTTTCTTAGTGCCCCGGGAGGTGGTGGTCCCCGGGGCGTGTGGGGGCTGGAGCCCCCACACAGGTTTTTAATTAAAAAAAGAAGCCCCGGGGAGGTGGTGGTCCCGGGGCTGCGGGAGGGCTCAGAGCCCTCCCGCACCATTGTACATAAAGCCCCGGGGGTGGTGGTCCCCGGGGCTTGGGGGCCCTTAGAGGCCCCCACACATAAAATTAACCCCCCCCAGCATGCCCCCGGGACTTGGGCCACCCGGGGGCCAATTGACTATCGAAGCGCGGGAGACCGCGTTTCGATTTTTCGGCAGGGTTCGCGCTCCCTGAGCGCATCCTGCCGATTTTTAAAAAAAAAATTTTTTTTTTGCCCAGGGGGTCCTTGTGGGACCCCCTGAGCAAACCTAGGGGGTCAGGGTGTTTCTACCCTCCCCCTTTGTGCGCTTTGCGCACTTGTTTCTGTCCCTCGGTTCTACCGAGGGACAAAATGGCTGCCAACATTTCCTGAATCGGAATGTTGACAGCCAGCTGACAACCAATTAACATGCAGCTCGTGATCGGGAGGGTGCGCGAATCCTCCGTGCCCATAGATATATATGTACTTTTACTTTTTGATTTTCTCAGCAACTACTGAACGGATTTACACCATTTAACAAAAGGGTTCTTTCTGAACCAAGAACTACCTCTTTGCCAAATTTGGTGTAATTCCGTTCAGCAGTTCGGGCTGTAGCCGTGTCTAAAGTTTCCTATGGGAAAATGCATGGGGAAAACGCGTTTTGGGACCCCCCTTTTTCTCGGCCCCCGCTTGACGTATCACCCCGAGACTTTCAGGGTAGGAGCGGACCGGAGCGCCCCACGAAGTTTGAAAATTTCGCGAAGATACGTCAACCGGCAAGAGAGTTATTTCAAATAGAATGTCGCGGATTTCCTATGGATAATAGGTTGTAACTATAACTATATAATATATATATATATATATATATATATATATATATATATATATCCAATCCAAGCGTTGTTCAAACGATAAAAAAAGACAACACACCAGGGCCACCAAACTTGCTTCAGTGTGATTTATTCGGCAAAGTCACTCAACGCGTTTCGAAGCGTCCGCTTCTTGCTCACGAGTGTCGTGCATTGCAAATCAAACGTTTTTTAAACAAATCATATGTAGTCGGAATTTGACTCGAAGTCAGTGATAGGCGATTCGTAATGTTTAAAAAATTTAAATGAAATCGGGTTACACTTGCTCTAATAACTGTAAATATATGTATCACAATATCCATTGAATTCTGGTAAATGGAATGCCATCTTTTGTATCATTGTTTGGCCCTTAAAAGCTCATACAGTTTGTTCCAATGATTTTTGTTTGAAGACGTAATGAAGTCTGTTTTCACTTTTTATACTCAAAATGTCACATGATTTGTTTAAAAAACGTTTGATTTGCAATGCACGACACTCGTGAGCAAGAAGCGGACGCTTCGAAACGCGTTGAGTGACTTTGCCGAATAAATCACACTGAAGCAAGTTTGGTGGCCCTGGTGTGTTGTCTTTTTTTATCGTTTGAACAATGCTTGGATTGGTTATTAAGGGTTTGCGACCCTTCCACGGCCCGCCGTTGCAAGTGGCTCGGGTGCTGCGCTACTAAACTGTTGGATATATATATGTGTTTGGAGCAGAATCCGGTGGTACACGGAGTGAAGCTATATATATATATATATATATATATATATATATATATATATATATATATATTTTATTTTTTTCACTGGAAGGACAAAAGGTTAAAGTAACAATAGAGTTAGGTCTGATCAAATAAATCTGTTTTTGGTTAAAAAGAAATTACAAATTCACTGATAAAAACAAAGGTTTACTTTAACTTTATAGTTAGGTAATGTTATGTTACTGTATACTTGTTAATGGATACTTGATATAGCGCAGTGAGTCGCCCCCGTAGGGGCATCTCGACGCTGAAGCAACAGACAAATAAAGAAGCAGCCATTAGAACAGCCAGGTCTTAAGATGTTTTTAAAACCTGAGAACTCAGTGCATGCCCTAATGAACAAGGGAAGCTTGTCCCAGTGGTACGGGGCAGGATAAGAAAAAGCTCATCCACCATACCTAGATGTACGGATCTGCCGGGGACATAGAAGAAGTTGACTCCTTGATCTAAGATTTCTTCTAGGAAGATAGGGAACCAGTTTGTCCTGTAGATATTTGGATACACTGCCTGACGAAGCTTTATGCATCAGGCAGAGGAGTTTGAATATTGCTCTTTTCCTTATAGGGAGCCAATGAAGAGCTTTGAGCAGAGGGGCAGAAGATGTACCAGGTGGCTGTTTGTTAACCAAATGAGCTGCAGTATTTTTTACCACCTGCATTTCAGATAGAAGAGATTCATTGGATGCTACACCAAGTGCATTTCTATAGTCAAGGTAAATGATTATCACAGCTTGGATGAGGGTTTTCCGAGAGCTCAGTGGGAGCCACTTAAAGATCCTTTTGAGAGGGAGCATTGTCCCGAAACAAAAGCCACAAATGGATGTCACCTGGTCCTTCCTAGATAGCTTATTGTCTAACAGAATACCCAAATGTATTGCTGAGTTTCTGAGTGAAGCTCGGCAGGCCACCATTCATCTGTCCAGTGGAGCTGTGCTTTGCCGAACAGTAGAATCTCAGTTTAGTCCCCGTTTAGCTGAAGACAGTTCAGGGACATGCAAGTGGCAATTTTCCTCATGCAGGCAATAAAACAATATTAAACATTCTAAGTGTCCGGCCCAAAAGAGATGACTAATTGGGTATTGTCTGCATAAGAGAGTATTTCAAAACCACAAGACTTGACTAACTGAGCAAGAGGAGTAACATAGATGTTAAAAAGCGTAGGGCTCAAAGCGGAGCCCTGAGGGACCACCTTGCCCAGGGACAGAGTCCTAGATTGAAAAGGCCCAAGAGTAAACCTTTGAGTCCTGTCCTTCAGAAAATCTGTGAGCCAATTTAGGGCAATGCCCTGGATCCCTATCTCATAGAGACATTAAATCAGGATGGAATGTGAAATGGTATCAAACGCCACTGACAGGTCAAGAAGAACCAGTATGTGATCAGTGATGTCATTTGAGATGTCATCAGTGATGCCATAAATGATGTCATAGAACATGTCATGAGTTATGCCATATGTGAGGTCATAAGCAGTGCATGGTGGGGGTGCAAGTTATAGTTAGTGCTGCTGACTATAACTGGTGAATTTCTGTATTTTTTAGGTTCAAAACGTTAATGTTGTCATTGACATATTCACCTAACTATAACGTTACTTTAACCTTTGTTTTTTTCAGTGAATTTCTAAGGTTTTTCTTAAAAACAGAAACAGATCTTTTTATCACACATTATGATAATGTTGTGTTACCTTTTGTTTTTTTCAGTGATTTCTATGGTTTTTGTTGAAGATAAAGTATTATTTAATTACCATACGTAAATGCATTCCAGCCTGCAGCCAGGCCCTACAGTTACCCCCCTCCATGCAGCCAGCCCCATGCTCAGCATGGCCTTTGCCTGTGTGCAGAAGAGGCTGGACATAGGGCCTGGCCCTGGGGACCCCACCACCCAGAGCCTTTTGTTTTTTCAATTAAAGGCAGGGGGCCACACAGCCCCTCTCCCTGAGCTGTTGTCAGTCCCCGGTGACCCCATCCCCCAGGGTCACTTCTTTGAATGAAGGGAAGGAGGTGCACATGGACCCTCCCCGGACCAATTTCAGCCCTACAGACCTCATCCCAGGGACACGGTGTAATCTTTATGGGAAGGGGGCATGTAACCCCCTTCCCGGGCTGATTTCAGACCCTGAGACCCCATCCCCCAGGATCCAGTGACATTTTCAGTGGGATGGGGGAATGCCAATCCCTCCTAGGGCCTATTTTGGCCCCAGGGACTCATCCTCCGGGGCCCAGTGCCATTCTAAGGAGGAGGTGGCATGTGGCCCTCTTCCCAAGCTGATTTTGGCCCCAGGACCACATCCCCATGGCCTGGTGTCATTCTAAGGAAGAGGGGCATTCGGCCCCTCAGGCCGATTTCAGCCCCGGAGACCCCACCCCCCAGGGCCCTGTACAGTAAAAGGTGGGAGTCCTGGTACCCCCCACAAACCCACCATACCTTTGCTGGGGGCTCTGGGGGAGCAACAAGGCTTCCATGGCCCCATCCAGCTCCCCTCATACAGAGGAAGGCAGAATTGCTGTAGCCATCAGGAGCAGCTCCTAATGCTGCTCCCTGTGGGTGGGAGCAATATTTTGATCTGTTTCCCTGTCCACATCACTGCAGGCAGGGAAACAGACAAAAGTCCGATCCCAGCGGGCGGGAGCATTTATGAACCTCTAGCATGGCTTGGAGCAGGCCTGGTGTTTGCTCCAGCTTGGCGGGAGATTTCAAAATGTTCTCACTAAGTGAGAGCAAACACAGGTTTGGTTGTATGTTGGAACAACAAGTTCCCCAACCACGACTTCCCTAACAACGAGGTCGCAACCACGACCTTGTCTAAACCACGATTTTTTTTACCACGCATTCCTTTACCACGATTTTTCGTGGTAAAGGAATGCGTGTTAAAATGCTTTCCAACTAGTACCCCAATCCCCCCACCCCTTAAAAACGATTTCCCCCAGCCTAAAAGTAAACACGATCACCCACACACACTAAACTAATTCCCTCCCACCCTTTAAATATACTCGTTCACCAACACATCCTTTATCCAAACCCGATCACACACACCCCCTAAAAACTAACCCCAAACCCCTAAAATCTAACCCCAAACCCCCCAACCCCTGCATACTAACACCAATCTCCCCCGCCCTCCTAAAACTAATTCCCCCACTCTAAAAATAAACACGATCACCCACAAACCCTAATAACTAATTCCCCTTCCCTAATAATATACACGATCACCCACACACCCTAAAAACAAACAACACCATTTTAATTAATTCCCCCACCTTAAAACTAAACCCCAAACCCCTAAAAACTAAACCTAAACCCCCACCACCCCCTGAAAATGTACCCCTCTTACCTGTTCCTCGACGATCTCCTCTGCGACGCTCCTCGGAACTCCGCCCTGCCCGAACACTAGACCGAATCAGCCTTAACCACGCACATGCGTGGTTAAGGCTGAGTCGTTGTTCGGGCAGGGCGGAGTTCCGCTTTCGTGACTCCGGAACTCGTTGTTCCGGAGTTGTTGTTCAGGATGTTTACCCACAGGTTTCCCTGCCCATGCCGCTGCGGGCAGGGAAACCGCTATGTCCTGGGGTGGGCTCATTGGAGCATATATTCTGAGACTGGGCATAGGGTCCCTGGGGCCATTATTGGTTCAGGGAGGGGGGCCATGCACCCTTCCATCTCCATTTGATTAAGTTTAGTGGCCCCAGGGGATAGGGTCCATGGGACCTTTAGGGGCTCAGGGAGGGGGGCACACAGCCCCATCCTCTTTTAAACATATTTTGGCCCCGGGGTGAGCTTCCTGGGGCCATTAAAGGCTTGGGGTGGGGGGGTCATGCTGACCCTCCCCTTTTTAACATATTTGGGCCCTGGGGTAGGCTCCTGTAGCCTTTAGTGGCTTGGGTAGGGGGTCTCATGGTCCCCTCCCCTTCATTAAAGAAATCGGCACTGGGGGATGGGGTCCAAGGCACCTGCAGAAGCTCAGAGAGGGGAGTTGGTCACCCCTCCCTTTTTTAACACCTTTCTGCCCTTGGGGTAGGCTCCCCGGGCCTATAATATCTCGGGAGGGGGTCCACAAGACTGTTTCCCCTTTATTAATTAATACAGCCCAAGGGGATGGGGCCGCTGGAGGCTAGGGAGAGGACCCCATGGCCCCCTCCCTTTTTTTGATAACTTTGGCCCCAGGATGGGCTCCCCAGGGCCTATAACTAGAGAAAGCAGCCCGGCCACCATTTTGTATTTTTTTTTCAATCCTGCAAGAGTCTTGTCGAATTGCAGCATTTTTTGTTGATTTTCTGGGGGGGGCTACGGGGTCAGGGTATTCCCACCCTGCCCCCATATATCTTAATTTTTTTATAACTTCAGGACAGGGGACTAAGGGCCACATGTATGTAGGTTTCAATTTGTAATTTCCAAATAGCGAATTTTTGCAGTTCGGTATACGCTAATCGCAAACAGCTATGTATTAATGTGTCTTTGACAAATTTAGCAATTCTTAATGGGGGTCACAATTGATCTACCTCATCAATATTCATCAAGTAGGTCACAATTTGCGACCCATTGAGAATCACTAAAAACACAGGGATGGTGGCCTGCTGGCGACAGCAGACCACAATACATGGGTTTGCTTTAAAATAAAGCAAAGTTATTTTTTTTAAGTGCAGCCCATTTTCTTTAAAGGAAAACAGGATACGTTTCAAAAACAAAAATTAAAAGTTTTCTTTTCATTTTTTAATAGTAGGTAGTGGCCCATGGGACCACTGCCTGCTCTTTATAAAATGTTTTTGCATGCATTCACAAAGGGGACCCCTTCCCTTTTGCGAATGGTTCGCCACCATCTTCAAGTTGGTGGTAAAATGTTTTGTCACTGCATTTTGGTTGTAAAACATTCTTACATACAACTGCATGTCACTATTAGGAAGGGACGCCCTTAATTCCCCTTCCTAATACTGAATCGGTAACCTATTTTGTGATTTGGTAATAGGTTACTGAATCACAAAATGTGCCCTTGTCCATAGAAAAATGTTTTGTCGCAAACAGCCGGATTATACGAATCAGGCCATTTGCGACAAGAAAAAAGCCACGTACGTGTGGCCTTATGTCCCCGAGTCCTGCAATGGTTGCCAGAAACAGTTTCTCATGTTGCTGGCAGCCAATCAGAGCACTCACTCTCACGGAAGTGTGACTCCCACGGGAGCAGGATGGCCAAAGAGCAATAAAGCTCCCTAGGCCAATCAGTGTGCTCTAGTTTTAAACTGGCGCTCCCGCTAGAGACTCTCTAGACTCTTGAGGACCCAACTGCCGAAATATACAAGTATTTTTTACCCTAAATTTCTCAAAAACGACTGAACGGATTTACACCAAATCACAAAACGCACAATCTGCAGACCAAGATCTAGCATCCTGCCGAATTTGGTGTAATTTCATTCAAAGGTTTTTGCTGTAGCCTTGCCTGTAGCCTTGTCTATGAAAAATGCATGGGGATTTTGTGTTTTGGACCCACCTTTTTTTCTCATCCCCCCGCTTGATGGATCATCCCAAAACTTTGCAGGATGGAGCTGAGGTGGGTGAACTTTCTTTGGAAAGTTTTGTGAAGATTCATCAAACGGGGCCAAAGTTATTAGCAAACCAAAAAACGCTCTTTCTATGGAAAAGCAGACCTAACTATAACTATGACACACACAGAGGAGTAGCGGATTGCAATCCAAAGGTGGCACGTGCTCTGTGAAAAAATACTGCCCTCACTCACAAAATTGTGACATGCTTCATCATTGGGCATGCTTCAATACACCCCTGCGCAGACCAACGCCTGGGGTGGAGCAAAAGGGAAGGGAAGACCATACAAAAAGAAAAATATATACAAATAAACATTGGGATCACCGAAAGAAAAGTGCAGTGAAGGTTAAAACTAGCTCGGTGGTGTCTCTGCTCAACAATTTATTCCTGGACCCACCGGCTAGGCTTAAAAACGTGAAGGATGGTGATGATAGGAACAGTTTTAAGAATTCTGGCACCCCTCCTCACTGCAAAGTGTTGACATGTTTCTGCTGTATTGTGAGTGCCCACTGTGTTGGGTCACCGGCATTCCTCAGGACCCTTTCGGATCCCAACACGTGATTACCCTCTGTAGCACAGTTCTGTATCCTAGGAATCAGTCTTTTCCAAGGAGAGGGTACCCCTAAGTAACATACACTCGATATCCTGTAGGGGAAAGCACAAGGGTAATAAAAGTAAATTACTCATGCTAGGGTAGCTGACGGGTGTGCAAACGCAGTCACTCGAAGTACCCTTTCATCGTTCTCATCATTGAAGGTACATATGTTCCACCTAAGCTGACCCAATAGGTCTAGAGAACTGTCTATACGTCCATGCTAGAACATATCATGCAGTAATAGGATACTTTTCCTCAAAACAATCGCAGGTGATCATACTACGCTGGATCAAGGGTCCTATGCACATCCATTGCGCACACTCAACCTGTGCAGCAAGAAAAATAACTCACTGAGTTTCATCAAAGTAGTGCTAAAACTGGCGAGTAAATGGGATAGACCCCCTGTAGTCAAACTCTAGTGGAGAATAAAAACATAGGTAAAATAGATTAAACAGTAGCATGTAATATTGTGATGATAGATACGATCCAGTGGTGGGTGTCGTTTAAAATTGATCATCTAAACAAGTGGTACATCGTTAGTCAGTGAGGCTCTCTACGTTGTAAATCAACCTCTAGGTAGTGCCCCGAAACTACCAGTACCGTTTAATGTTTAGGCTGTTTGTTGGCCCTTCGCTTAATGATATAATACTACCCCACGAAATACCTGGTAGTAAAGGTCGGTGATCAAAAATACCCCGTGTGGTAATGTGATGATGCGATCTAAAATGGCGGGGCCATCGTCGCCACTCGAGCGTGCGGCCTCTAGTCGTGGTTCCGCCCCATGGGACAGCCCCCTCACAATTCCTTACTTCATAAAGGTGGGTAGCTCTGCCTGGAAACTGTCCAGCTCTCGGCGTGAAGGTGGCAATGTGCAGATCTGATGCTCCTCTCATAGTGAGAGGATTTCCGGTCACATGACTGGCTTCGAGTCACGTGAACATGAGGTGTATTGACGTCACTGCGTCGCTAGCAACGGGGTTGTCTGGCTTGGGTTTGCGCAATTCAGAAAGGAAAAACTTTATCTGTCATTTAGTTTATGCACATGGGGGTAGGATCGAAGGTTAATTATAAACAACTACCGCGGACCAAGAAAAAGTTTGGTATTGTAACTAGTGCTGAAATATGGCATACAGCATCTGTGATTTGAAGGCGTAGTGTGAAACATTTATGGTACAGTATATGACTATAGACAAAGGGGCATTGGCTGTATTCAAGGCATAATAGGGAGGGATGAACAGGGAGTGGAAAAGGCCCTTGCTAAATCACTCCATCCCCATCGTGTGGGGCCCCTGCGTGTCAAGAATGGGATCTATATTACTGAAGCCATGTGTTCAGAAAAGCAATAGTGTTTTAAATTATTATATAGGATAATTTAAACAGTACATAGCAGGTGATTTATTTCTTATTGATTAGACCCCCAGGGCACATGTCTAAGAGACCTGGTGGAGGATGATTAATTAATGACAAGGGTCTTGTTCGCTCCTAGCCGTTTATGGTATTCCACAGGATATCATCATTCAATCCAATCTCGTGGCTCTTAAGCCTATACACCCATTTCTGCTCTCTTATTAGGAGTAATCTTTTTTTGTCTCCTTTGTTTGAGTTGAATCTTGGTTTGTCCAGCACGGTCCAAGCTAGGTCGTTAACTGTGTGGTGTTGTTCCAAATAATGTGCCATGAGTTTGGTATTTGACTTCTGGCACCTAATGGTGCTCCTATGCTCCATAATCCGTGTTTTCACTTTTCTTGTGGTCATGCCTATATACTGTTTTCTGCAGGGGCATGTAATGAGGTAAATCAAGTTTTCCGAGTTACAATTGGTATGTGTCCTCTGTTCCCATGGATATTGTAGGCCCACATCTATGCTTTTAGAATTCTTGGTCAAGTGGCATACATGTTAATGTTATGTTAATGTTAATGACATTTATTCAGCGCGACTGTTACCCGGAGGTGTCCTGGCGCTAGTTACATCTCCTGTGCATGAAAAATGAAAGAAATTTATTGGGCAAAAAGCCAGGTCTTAAGGCTCTTCCTGAAGGCCAATAGGTTAGTAATGCACCTTAAATGAAATGGCAGGTTGTTCCAGGCTTTAGCCGCATTGTGGGCGAAACTCCTGCCTCCCCAACGAACTCTTTTTATGCGTGGTACTGCGACCAATCTGGCCTCTGATGAACGAAGTGGTCTATTCAGTATATACCATTGGAAACGCTGTTTTAAATAGTCAGGTCCTGCGCCATGCAGCGCCTTAAAAACTAGACAAAGGGCCTTAAAGTGAACTTGATTCCTCACCGATAGCCAGTGCAATTTATTTATTTCCTTGGTAATGGGTGCGATCCGAGGTGTTCCAGAAATCAGTCTAGCTGCTGCATTCTGCAGCATCTGGAGTTTATTCAAAAGCCTTTGTTGAGCGTTAAGGTACAGACTATTACAGTAGTCCAACCTCGACAGTACGAGAGTCGCGACTACTGTTTGCCGGCTATTTGGGGGCAGGAACGGCAGTATTTTACTAATTGTTTTTATCACAAAAAAAGTTTTAGAGGTCACGGAGGTGACCTGTTGACTAAAGGTAAGGTCCTCGTCCATTATCACCCCGAGGTTTTTCACCTTTTTGGTGGGTGAGGGGAGGGACACCATCGAAGGTGACCACCAATTTGGGGTCCAGAAGTTAGAGTTGTTACCAAACAGCATAACTTCGGTTTTACCGGAGTTAAGTTTTAGGCAGTTGTCTGCCATCCAATTCCCCAATGATAACATGCACTCTTGAAATCGGTTGTCTAACCCTGCCTCCTCTCCGGGTAGCAGGGACACCACAATTTGGGTGTTATCTGCATATGATGTCAAGCCAAATCCAAATGCCCTAACAATAGGCGCCAGAGAGGAAACATAAACATTGAAAAGTGTGGGGCTAAGAGAAGAGCATTGTGGAACCCCACAGGGCAGAGTGAAAGGATTAGACTGGTAATCTCCGAGTGCCACAATTTGTCTCCTGTCTGAAAGAAAGGATCTTAAAAGGTCCCAGGCTTTCCCCCAGACCCCGCATGCCCTTAGACGGTCCATCAAAATACCGTGATGGACCGTATCAAAGGCAGCGGACAGATCCAGCAACACCAACACTGCCCTGCCCCCCCTGTCCACAGCTCACCTGATCTCATCGGTAGCCTTGATGAGGGCAGTCTAAGTGCTGTGGCCTCCCCTGAAGCCGTATTGAGAGGAATCCAGAGCTTGTGTCTCAGCTAAGAAAGCACTGAGTTGTGAATTCATGTTTTTTTCTATCAGTTTTGCTGGGAGTGGAAGCCTAGAAATGGGACGAAAATTGTTCGGATCCTTAGGGTCCAGACTGGGTTTTTTCAGTAGGGGCAGGATAGAGGATAGTTTCCAGCCTGTAGGGAATTGTCCGTTAGCATACATGCCGTTAAAGATTTGCGATAGCTGCGATGCAATAGGGATCGGAGCTAGTTTGGCCACAGCCACTGGACATGGGTCATAAGGTGACCCTGAGTTTACAGCCGAAAGGAGCTCTTGAGTATCTTCAAAGGATACTGGGGCAAAGTTTACAAACGTAGCAGTGGACATTGTTGTAGATTTTGGTACTTCCATTGTCACAGATGATCCTCCACTACCCGCCCCATTAAAAGCACCGAAAATGGACTCTACTTTGGCCAGGAAGAACTTGGCAATGTCTTCACAAAGTTCCAGGCTAGGCTGAACGGTAGCCTGACTTGGCAAGGCCAGGTTCGAAACCGTTTTAAATAGTTCTTTTGCTCAGTTCTTTGCCAAATCAATGCGGGCTGCAAAATACTTTTGTTTAGCCGCAAAAATAAGTTGTTTGTAATTTCGCAGACTGAGTATGTACTCTGTTTTTTCTATTTCTCCATAGCCCTTTCTCCACTTCCGTTCAAGCTTTTTGCATACGAGTTTCTGGGTTCTCAAATCCTCTGTGAACCAAGGCGCAGAGGGTTGCGATCTCCTAGGGCAAAGAGTCTTAACTGGAGCTAGAGTCTTACAGGCTTGTTCCAGCCATTTTGTGTATACTACAGATGCTTCATCCACTCCCCCTGGCAGTTGCCCTGCTGTGGCACTTAGAAGCTCCTGCAGCGCTGTCCCTTCCACTTTATTCCATGGCCTAGTGGTTAAGGGGCCTTTAGGGCACTGCCCCTTCCTGCTCAGTCCCATCACCGTCAGCTCAAAACGGACGGCGACATGGTCTGACCAAGTAATAGGCAGCAGTCCCGTAAACTTGAGACCAGGGTAATTGGAAAAGATCCCATCTAAGGTATGACCTGCCGCATGGGTAACCATCTGCCTCAGGTCAGCACCGTTCATCAGGTCAATTAGAGCCACAGTATCTGGGTCCACAAGTACCTCTAGATAGAAATTGAAATCCCCCAAAACCGTATAGGCGTCTGTGCATAAGCCTTCTTCCATTACCTTGCCAAGAGAGGCTAAAAAAGGGTTTCTATTTCCTGGTGGCCTGTACAGTAAACTGCCTTTAAAAGTATGTTGGTGGGATACATAGAAATTGAAACCTAATACTTTGCATGCTTCCAGCATGATAGGCTGAAATACTGCTTTAATCAGGTTATGGTAAATCACGGCCAATCCTCCACCTTTCTTATGAGGCCTATCTAATGTATAACATAAAATCCCCGGAGGGAGTAGCCTTCACTATGTCTGGCCCAGAACAATTGTCCATCCAGGATTCAGTAATGAAGGCAATTTTTATTTCCTCCTCCTCTATTAGCCTTGCGCATTCTAGACTATGCTTGACCAATGATCTAGCATTAAGCATTATACATTTAAGCCTTTGGTCAGTGCCTTCGACTAGTCTTACCGTCTTAGCAACCCTTGGCGAGATGGGGTACATTAAAAGTTTAGGGAGGACCTTTCTGCATTTCGGGCAGGCCTCTGGGAGGAGATCTGGCAGCATATCCGGAGAGAAACAAATACAATCCCTGCCCCTACCCTCACTACCTAGCGCCAACAATGTTGTTCTATCATAATGGCGAGATGGGGGCTTATCTGGCACCAAACTGCCAGGGGTCTTGGCGCTGTGTGCGGGCCAAGCGCGGACGGGCGCTGACGGGCTCGCCTTTGGTGCGCCTTCGGCGCGCCGGCGGCACGCTCGCGTCAGCCTCGTTTTTAAGTACAGGTCAGGGAAAGCCTAGACCGCTGACCCAAGTTCTCCCAAAGTTGGCGGCCCTCCGTAGTTCCGAGCAAACTGAGCCCAGCCAACTTCCCCCTACAAGCAGCAATTCCCCGTGGGTAAGAGATTTCCAAGTCAAGTTAAAACAAGTAATTTACAACAATGCTTCGTTTAAAAAGCAGAAAGTTAAAAACAGGTTTCAATGCAGTAACATTTACATGTGCAAATAGCAGAGTGCAAAAATGCCAATATTTACTAGGATGCCTTCGTGACTCTCCCGGCTCAAGCCTCAGGAGTTTTAACGCTGCGCGCTCGCTCCAGCCTCGTTTTTAAGTACAGGTCAGGGAAAGCCTAGACCGCTGACCCAAGTTCTCCCCAAGATGGCGGCCCTCCGTAGTTCCGAGCAAACTGAGCCCAGCCAACTTCCCCCTACAAGCAGCAATTCCCCGTGGGTAAGAGATTTCCAAGTCAAGTTAAAACAAGTAATTTACAACAATGCTTCGTTTAAAAAGCGGAAAGTTAAAAGCAGGTTTCAATGCAGTAACATTTACATGTGCAAATAGCAGAGTGCAAAAATGCCAATATTTACTAGGATGCCTTCGTGACTCTCCCGGCTCAAGCCTCAGGAGTTTTAACGCTGCGCGCTCGCGCCAGCCTCGTTTTTAAGTACAGGTCAGGGAAAGCCTAGACCGCTGACCCAAGTTCTCCCCAAGATGGCAGCCCTCCGTAGTTCCGAGCAAACTGAGCCCAGCCAACTTCCCCCTACAAGCAGCAATTCCCCGTGGGTAAGAGATTTCCAAGTCAAGTTAAAACAAGTAATTTACAACAATGCTTCGTTTAAAAAGCGGAAAGTTAAAAGCAGGTTTCAATGCAGTAACATTTACATGTGCAAATAGCAGAGTGCAAAAATGCCAATATTTACTAGGATGCCTTCGTGACTCTCCCGGCTCAAGCCTCAGGGGTTTTAACGCTGCGCGCTCGAGCTGCGCGCATCGCATGAGCCACACCTTGTGTGTCCCGTGATGGGGGTAATGCCCTAGGTTCCTGTGTATTGTTGGGTATAGTGAAACAGGGGTCTAGTATGGACTAGGATAGCCCTCAGATGTGCACTTCTCTTAAAGGAGAACAACGGTTTTTCTACGTCAAGCCCATTTGAATTTAGTATGCACCAGTTTTTCAATATGAGCCGTTTTATATGGTGTGAGGCTGTGTTGAAGGTTGTGACACAGACTGGTTTAGTCATGATCGGTTTTTCCACCTTCTCCAATAGGTTGTCTCTGTTCATGTTCGTAGCCCTCTTCTTGGCTTTTTTCACCACCTTTTCTGGGTATCCCCTCCTGTGTAGTTTTTCTGTCAGGTGTTCTGCTTCTTTGTTGAAGGTGGTTCTGTCCGTGCAGTTACGTCCGAGTCGGAAAAAATGCCCACTGGTAAATTCTCCCTAAGTGATTTAGGATGGAAAGGGTATTCTTTAAAGACAAGGAGGAGAGGGAAGAACAGTCCGGGGATACATCTCTACCCCTCAAGTCATCTTTCACACCTCCTATTGCAGCATTACCATTGGAAGTGGCCACCTTCGAACCGGCAATCATCCACGACTTTGAAGCCCTGCAGAGGCCGGAGACGCGACCATTTATGAACCTCAACAACACTGAAAAAGAAGCTCTGCAACAACTTAAAGAAAATAACTCCCTCATTATCAAACCAGTGGATAAAGGGCGCGCCATAGTCATCTTGGATAGAAAAACATATACCGAAGAATGCGAACACCTCTTATCAGATGAAAGAAACTACAAAATATTAAGAAAGGACCCTACTATGGAAATCTCAAAGGAAATTACCTCCTTAGTGGAAGAGGGCTTAGCCAACAACTGGATCTCGAAACAGGAATTTGAATAACTGGTTAAGGATCGACCCATCGCACCATATTTCTACATACTCCCCAAAATACATAAACCCACATGTCCTCCCCAGGCAGGCCAATTGTATCAGGGATCAGATCCATCTTAGAACCCTTGTCACAATTCTGAGATTTCTATCTCAAACCGCTAGTACAATAGATGTAGGCCTATTTACAGGACACACGTGACGTTCTGAACCTCATGAAAGATATTGATTTCGACCCACAAAGTGAGTTCTTTCTGGGCCTTGACATCGAGGCCCTGTACACAAACATCCCTCAAAGAGAAACCTTGAGGGTTCTGGAAGACATTCTTTCTGGGGAAGAGTGGCTGTACCAAACCCAGAGAGCCTTCATCCTCAACCTGGCCAAAATCGCCCTCACCAGAAACTTCTTCGAATTCGAAGGCACCCTTTACCTACAGACCCACTGTACTTCCATGGGGAGCACGTTCGCCCCCAGCCTGGCGGGCTTGTACGTTGGAGCATTTGAGAACACTAACATCTACAACGAGGGGAACCCATGGTCTCACAAAATCAGAATATGGCGGAGATTCATTGATGACGTCCTGATGATTTGGAGAGGTGACGAACAGTCGGTCCAAAGATTCTTAGAGTGGCTGAACAGTCGCAACCCTTTATTGCATTTCACATCTACAGTGACCAACACAGAACTAACATTCCTGGATCTGGTGATAGAACCAAAAGACAGAAAGCTCTCCACTCGGGTCTACCACAAACTCACAGACAAGAACTCCCTACTCTCTTTAGAGAGTTTCCATCCGAAATCACTTAGGGAGACTTTACCAGTGGGGCAATTTTTCCGACTCCGATGTAACTGCACGGACAGAACCACCTTCAACAAAGAAGCAGAACACCTGACAGAAAAACTACACAGGAGGGGATACCCAGAAAAGGTGGTGAAAAAAGCCAAGAAGAGGGCTACGAACACGAACAGGGACAACCTATTGGAGAAGGTGGAAAAACCGACCATGACTACACCAGTCTGTGTCACGACCTTCAACACAGCCTCACACCATATAAAACGGCTCATACTGAAAAACTGGCGCATACTAAATTCAAATGGGCTTGACGTAGTAAAACTGTTGTTCTCCTTTAAGAGAAGGGCATATCTGAGGGATATCCTAGTTCATACTAGACCCCGTTCCACTACACCCAACAATACACAGGAACCTAGGGCATTACTCTCCATCACGGGACACACAAGGTGTGGCTCATGCGATGTATGCACTTGACCAAGAATTCTAAAAGCATAGATGTGGGCCTACAATATCCATGGGAACAGAGGACACATACCAATTGTAACTCAGAAAACTTGATTTACCTCATTACATGCCCCTGCAGAAAACAGTATATAGGCATGACCACAAGAAAAGTGAAAAAAACTGATTATGGAGCATAGAAGCATCATTAGGTGCCAGAAGTCAAACACCAAACTCACGGCACATTATTTGGAACAACACCACACAGTTAACGACCTAGCTTGGACTGTGCTGGACAAACCAAGATTCAAATCAAACATAGGAGACAAAAATAGATTACTCCTAATAAGAGAACAGAAATGGGTGTATAGGCTTAAGAGCCAAGATATTGGATTGAATGATGATATCCAGTGGAATACCATAAACAGATAGGAGCGACTTAGACCCTTGTCATTCCTTAACCATCCACCACCAGGTCTCTTAGACATGTGCCCTGGGGGTCTACTCAATAAGAAATAATATCACCTGCTATGTACCGTTTAAATTATCCTTTATAATAATTTAAAACACTATTGCTTTTCTGAACACATGGCTTCAGTAATATAGATCCCATTTTCTACGCTCAGGGGCCCCACACAGTGGGGAAAGAGTGATTTAGCAGGGGCCTTTTCCTCTCCCTGTTCATCCCTCCCTATTGTGCCTTGAATACAGGAAATGCCCCTTTGTCTATAGTCATATACTGTACCATAAGTGTTTCACACTACGCCTTCCAATCACAGATGCTGTATGCCATATTTCTATTTTTAAGAACAGTGGTCCCTAGGAAAATGACAATAAAGACGGGAGAATGAATATAGACCCCGTCAGTACTATATTTGTATAACTTGTCCAGCCGGACAGAGGTCAGATATTTAATATTTTAAACTCAGATAGGAACAATACAGACAAAACAATTTTGTAAGTGGGACACAAGCCTGCATCCTACTAAACCAAGAGGGACAAACAATAGAAAACACAGAAGGCTCAGGCAAAGCTATAGGTTTGTTAAACACAAAATTTCTCAATGTAACAAACAAATCACAAGGAACCACCTTTACACATTAAATAACAATTTAGAGCAGTGTATAAGGTGTATCGGGTGTCGACGGCGTTTCGATCCATATAAATAATAGATGGATCATCATCAGGACATTTAGAATAAGCATGCCTGTGTGTAATTGCCTGTAATGAGTGTTGGCAATTCCTGCATGGAAAATAACCAATATATAGCTGAAGGCACAGATGGCGAGCAGTCAAAACCAAGAAAGATAAAATCAGAGGTATGGGGGAGCCGGACCGGCTAGGGCGTCAAAGGCAAGGTATAAATGTAGAGTGACCCATCCAGTGATGGGAAGGGGAAGGCGCGATGGCTTATGTATCCAGATGGAGGAGGGAGCCGCAGCCGCGTGCTCCTGATTCCAGATAATGGGTTATTCTAGGTCCGTGTTCCTGGGTGGCAGACAATGTGTGCCGGCTTCCGAAATGCGGGCCATATTTCAGCACTAGTTACAATACCAAACGTTTTCTTGGTCCGCGGTGGTTGTTTATAATTAACCTCCGATCCTTCCCCCATGTGCATAAAAAACATGACAGATAAAGTTTTTCCTTTCTGAATTGCGTGAACACGAGCCAGACAACTGCGTCCCTAGCGACGCAGTGACGTCAATACTGAACAAGGATCAGGATCCATTGCACATTATTGCTGCCACTATTGAGGTCGTATTTAGCCCTATTGATTCCTGTTGAGTGCGAGTTATGCACTACTGTTAGCCCCACCTGGGTATTAATTTCAAAAAGTGTTTGTTTTTATCTGTGCTTCACTTACTGGTTTTAAGCTTGCTCAGTCACTTCTTCCTTCGCGCTCATGCTCACCCCAGGGCTCCATCGCTTTCCGGTCCGCCGCAGCTGCAGCAGCTGATTGCGCGGAGAAAGCTCTTGGAAGCATTTCCGGTGGGGGCGGCAGTTAGCGCTCTAACGCACTCGGCCATAAATCCGATGCCGGGCGCGCAGCAGATCAAGGATCAGGATCTGTTGCACATTATTGCTGCCACTATTGAGGTCGTATTTAGCCCCATTTGATTCCTGTTGAGTGCAAGTTATGCACGACTGTTAGCCCCACCAGGGTAATAATTTTAAAAAGTGTTTTTATCTGTGCTTCACTTACTGGTTTTAAGCTTGCTCAGTCACTTCTTCCTTTGTGCTCACGCTCACCCTGGGCTCCATCGCTTTCCGGTCTGCCGCAGCTGCAGCAGCTGATTGCGCGGAGAAAGCTCTTGGAAGCATTTCCGGTGGGGGTGGGGCGGTGGTTAGCGCTCTAGCACACTTGGCCATAAAAGCCGATGCGGGCTGGGTGCGCAGCGGACGCGCGCAACGGGGGCGCCGAAGGTGCGCCAAAGGCAAGCCTGTCTGCGCCCGTCCGCGCCTGGACGTGATAATCTGATGCACCTTCTCACACCCTAATATAACCTTTGATATACCCACTCTAAAATACAAACTGCCATTTTCAAAACTATAGACACACGAATGCCAGTTACTAAATACCCACTCACTGATTCCTAGGTCTTCACACACATCCACTCATTCACCCATACACTCACTCATACATGCAGTCACTCATCAATACAGCACTATCTTATGCACTCATACACCTATACAGACACTCACACATCGCCACTCATCCATAGAGTTACTCACACACCTATTCAGTCATGCAAAGAATCTATCACACTCACATTTACTCACCTATACAGTTATACACACACCACCTCACTTATTCATACAGATACTAACACATATTTACTGTCTTAAACAATCACTGATACAAGCACACAATCATCCATACAGCCACTCTCACAATCACTCTCTCACACATATAGTCATTTATATACTCCAACACTCATATATACTGCCTTTCACATATGTAGTTACTCACACATGTACCACTGGGACATCCATTCACTCACCAACACACCCATACACATACTCACCCACCCATACAGCCCTTCACAGATGCACATATGAACCCATAAACCCAGTGAATCACCCACTCACACATCTATGCACAGAGTCACACACCCCTCACCCACCCACACAGACACCCAGGCACACATACAGATACTCAGACAACCAATCAATAACCCATATAGACACTCATGTAGCTACTCACCACCCATGCAGCCGCTTACACACCAACTAACAGACTGATACAGACATTCACACAGTTTAGTCACTAACCCATGCATTCAGTAAGACATGTTTAATCACTCACTTATACAGTCAGTCACGCACCTGCTAAATCATCCATACAGACACTCATACACCCACTCATTCTTCAATACACTTTGGTATTTATATATAAAAAACCTATTTAGACTTTACAGAAACACATAGTCACTGGATGATGTCATCAGTGATGTCATTTGAGATGTCATCAGTGATGTCACTGAGCATGTCATGAATGATGTAATATGTGACGTCATGAGCAGTGCATTGCGGGGCGCGTGTTACAGTTAGCTCAACTAACTATAATGTCCGAATTTCTCTGGTTTTCTACGAGTGAAGTGTCCAACTAACTATAATGTCCCTGAAACCTGTGGTTTTTTCAGTGAATTTCTAAGGTTTTTTAAATGCTTATTTCTAACTATAACGTCCCTGAAACCTATGGTTTTTTCAGTGAATTTGTAAGGTTTTTTAAATGCTAATTTCTAAAATAATTTTATTTTAAAAAAATGCTTTTTTTGGGCCTGGGGGTCAGGGTGTTTCTACCCTGCCCCCTTTTCTTGTTTTTTACCTTTGTTTTACTGTTTTCTTGTGACTCGGTTACTGAGTCACAAGATGGCTACCAACACTTTCTAGTTTGGAGTGTTGACAGCCAATCAAAATGAAGCTCGTGATCGGGAGGGTTCGCGAATCCTCCTCGGTGCTCAGATATCGATATTTTTATTTTTTGAATTTCCCAGCAACTACTGAACGGATTTACACCATTTAAAAAAAAGCACACTTTCTGGACCAAGACCTACCTTTTTGCCAAATTTAGTGTAATTCCGTTCAGCAGTTCGATCTGTAGCCTGTTTCAAAATTCCTATTGAAATTGACATGGGGAAAACGCATTTTGGGACACCCCTTTTTTCTCGGCCCCCGCTTGACGAATCACCCCGAAACTTTCAAGACAGTAGCTGACCAGAGCGCCCCATTAGTTTTGAAAATTAGCGATGATTCGTCCAACGGCGCCAAAGATATTGGCAAATCAAAAAACGCTTTTCCTATGGAAACTAGGTCCTAACTATAACTACCTACTGGCAACTGCCAGTAGGATATATATATATGGCGGATTTGCTGGGCACAAAATAAACTACACCTGATTTGCACCAAGAACCATTGGGTCCGCTTTTCGTCCTTTGTCCGTGTGAGGCGATGGTGGTGGCGAACTTTGTTCATATATATATATATATATGGCGGCATCCAAATAAACACCTGAAGAAATTTGAAACTGTGGTCCGTGTCCGTGTTTTCCTTGGAACAATCCGGAGTATTGGCGGCAAGTGCAATATATAAATATATATATATATATATATCTATATATATATATATCTTCTTAAGTTCTCTCAAGTTCTGAATGGGAGAACTTGAGAAGGTGGATTTAAAAGGGCTGGTCCCGGTCGTGGGAGAGCCCCGCCACGAGGATGTGGTCCGAGCTGCAGTCAATCGACGAGCGGCGTAAAGGTCAAAAAGGTCAGTGTGTGCAAGCTGGTATTTGCAGCCCAGAGGTAGCGGGACACTTTCCAGACCCACTGGGGTTTTATTCTTCATTTATTTTGCATCGCATGAAAGCAGCTCACTGGAGTGAAATTAACGGCACTACAAATACCATCAGGCTGTGGGAGAGACGACGCCCACTGGGGCAGGTAGTGAGAGTTATAAGTGATGCCGGTTGCTACATGCTATGTTGAACTAAGCCTCTGATGAAATGCCAAGGGAGCATGAAACGCGTCAGGTTTGTTTTCCCTCCACTGCGCTGTTAACTTGCACATTAAACGAAGAAAACCTACCTGCGTGTGGCTCTTCTGAATGGGAGAACTTGAGAAGGTGGATATATACATACATATATATATATATATATATATATATCGAATGGAGTTCGCCAACAACATCCAGTCCGCATGGAAAAGACGAAACCGGATGTCACTGACCATGTCATGAGTGATGTAATATGTGACGTCATCAGCAGTGCATTGCGGGGGCGCGAGTTATAGTTAGCTGAACTAACTATAACGGGGGAATTTCACGGGTTTTGTACGAGTGCAATGTCCAACTAACTATAACTGTCCCTAAAACCTATGGTTTTTTCAGTGAATTTCAAAGGTTTTTTAAATGCTAATTTGTAACTATAACGTCCCTAAAACCTATGGTTTTTTCAGTGAATTTCAAAGGTTTTTTAAATGCTAATTTGTAACTATAACATGTCTGAAACCTACGGTTTTTTCAGTGAATTTCAAAGGTTTTGTAAATGACAATTTTTAAATGTATTAATTGTTATATACATTTTTTTCATACTGATTTCGAAATTTTTAGAAAACATTTTTTTTTACATATTTTATTTTTAAATTACATTGTAATTATATTATACATTACAAAAATACTTTCTCAGAATGAATTACTTTAGTTTAAATACTTTGCACATAGGCAATAGACTTTTAAGTACAGTAGTTACAGTTGTTGCAATGGGCAACACATTTTCAAACACAATGCAACATTCAGCTCAATGTGAATTTCTAGTTAAATGCAATTAGTTACTTTATGGATTACTTTTCTAACCACAGGACTGGATCCTAGATTCAGTCCTGGGACATCTCCTGTAAACAGTTGAGTAAAAGCGTTTTGGTTACAGTCGTGATTTTTAAGGAATATTATTGTACTTTAAAAGTTGACACTTAGAAACTTTTTCTCATAGAATGACCAATGTTATCCTATGGAAGGAAATTCACTTAGGAGGTAAAAACTGTTATCGTTACTTTTTGTTACTCAGTGTTGGATCCTGGATCCAGCACTGGTGCATCTCCTGTAAACAGTTGAAAGAATGCGTTTAAGTCATACAGGCGATTTTTAAGGAATATTTGTAGTTTGTGAAAATCGACACTTTGAAACTTTTCTGCTGAAAACCAGACAAAAGATTCCTATGGAAGAAAATATAAGTTACTGGTAAGTACGGTTAAAATTACTTTTCAGGGGGGGCTTGGCTTGCAACCACCGAAGATGGCCGCAGCCTAGGAGAGCTCCGCGATCACCTGCAGTCCTCCCGACTATCCTGACATTAATCCGCAGGCCTGCTGTCCTCTAAGGGTGGGCGGCAACGTCGGAACATCAGGTGAACACCTGGAAGAGATCTGGGCCGTCTGCGACCGGCCGTCGGAGCTCCGGACCGTGGAAAGGAGATACGGCCTGGGGGCAGCGCAGAAGCCGGGACCTCGAGTAGCCCTCGCCCCGCCCAAGCCCAGCGCGGCGGATCGCGGCAGCCGGAGGAAGCCCCGAGCACCGCCGAGAGTGAGGAGGGGAAGAGGGTGAGTTGGGTCCCCGACTCACACAGCACAAACGCCCAACATCCATTGGGGAAACAAGGAACGAACCGGGCCAACAATCCCGGCAAAACGGGAGACTCGGAGGCAGTCCTGAGGGCCCAGCGCTATACCCCAAGACCGGTGGTGGCGAGGATAGACGCCAGCACACGCAGCGGTGAGTGCGCCCGGTGCAGAGCGTGGTAAGCCCCTCCAACAGCAACATCAAGAGAGGCGCCACATTGATGATTGGGCGCGAATAACCCAGTAGAGGGTGAGACACAGGGACAGAAGGAAATACTCTGGAGGCCCAGCAACATATCCCAAGACTGAGGCCGTAATTGAGGTAGGGTGTGCTGCGGAGTTGCTCTCTCCCTGGTTTTGTATACCCCGAGACTGAGCGCTGGCTGGGCGGACACTTACACATACTGCGGTTGGTGCATCAAACAGCCTCGAGACTTCTTGGAAGAAGAAGGAAACTACAAGGCACATTGGGGGTGAGATACCTGCGGCGACGGCCTACTGACCACACGGCTAAAGGGGGGGCAGGGGGGCTGGGGGGCCGCGTGTGAAACCACTCCCGCCGGCGGGAAGCGGCGCCTACTGTCTTCCCTGTCACACCAGCCACCAGTAGTAGACAAGATGAGTGGACACGCTCAACGAGGGTCGCAGAGCAGTAAGATGGACAAATACGTTTACCACAAAGAAAACTCGGTTACGACAGCGGCATCCCAGCCCACTGGGAGCGTCTCGCCGACCGCAAAGCAGGGGGAGGTCACCCTGCTAGATGTGATGGCCACCCTCCACCAGATGCAATCTACTATTGGCACCATCTCGACGGACATCACGCTGCTGCGAGCAGATGTCTCCAAAATCAGCACCAGGGTGGCGGAGGTCGAAAATGCGACAGCTGTACTAACCGCAGATACGGTGACCCTGCAACGCCAGGTCCGCCAACTGGAACAAACAGCCCAGCAAATGGCCGACAGGATGGAGGACCAAGAAGGACGCTCACGACGCAACAACATACGCCTGGTGGGGGTGCCGGAGAGTATCCGGGGACCGGCGCTAGACCTCTTTGTAGAAGACTTTATCCTGATGAAGCTGCAACACCGAGGCCTATCAAATTTCTTTTCAGTGGAGCGGGCGCACAGGGTGCCTGGCGGAAGACCAAGGCCAGGGACGCCACCCAGACCCATACTGGCGCGCATGTTTAACTTCCGCGACCGGGATACGATCCTACAGGCTGCGCGCATGAGCCCCCACTGCAGGTAGACAACAGTACGGTCTCACTCTATCCGGACTACACGGCGGCGGTGACCAAGAAAAGACGCAGTTTTCTAGAAATCAAAAAAGAACTGCGTAATAGAGAATTAAAATACGCAATGCTCTTCCCGGCGAAACTCCGAGTTGAAGCAGAGGGAAAAGTCTGGTTCTTTGAGACGCCGGAGGAGGCGACAGACTGGTTGGAGGGATGGCGCCCGGCCACGGGCCCAGACGACAAACTTCGAAACACAGGCAAATGTCCAAGCCATCCGACACACAGAGTAGCGGAGGGACGGCCATCGTGGAAGAAGAACGTCCCACTACAAATGAGGACCCTGGTGACGCCCGGCGTGACAAGAGGATGGAGACCTCTCCGCAGAAGGTGTGGCGACCGTATGCACAGTGGAACACACCAGCACCAACCAGTCATGACTGTTGTTTGAAACACTTAATGGGCGACCACTAACTTAATTTAATTGATAGAATATAATAAGTATACGAATGATGGGCGAATGATGCGGTGGCACGGGCGGGGGCCCTCGCAGCCACGACCAAAAGTGCCTCCATCTGGGACACAGGCAGAAACTAGATGTTAGTCAAAGGAGTGACTGGCGGGGATCGATGGCAGACTCTTCCCCCCTCACGCAAGTACAAGTTATGGGTCAGAAGCACTCTGCTCAGTTGGGGTGGCGGGTAGTTCTATGTCCGCCGGGCAGGGAGGCAGGGTGGGGGGAGTGGGATGGGGAACAGTTCAAGGGAGTTAACGTACTTCTCAGGTTTCCGATACAAGGGAATACAGAAGGTAATATATACTATATCAGAATGATACTTCAGTCCTTATTGTTTGAATGGATGCAAAAGTTTAGAAGTCTAACAAATAGCATAATTACCGATACAGCACAGTGGACGCAATGCGGGAATCAATACCCTTCCAAATCCCATGTCCTACATGGCGCACATAGACACACCCGCTAATATTCCTAGCTCCCAGACCTCGGACCCTGGGGGCCACCGCCCACACTAACAATACTATCCTGGAATGTCAGCGGATTGGGAGACAAGATTAAGAGGGGCTAGTCCTTCAATACATCAAGCGAAAGGGCCCAGCGGTGGCATTACTACAAGAAACACATTTGACAGGCTCTGCCTGCAGAGCTCTAGATAGATGGGGATACAAAATGACAATACATTCGGAATTTACCTCGGGTTCACGGGGGTAGGTATCCTGATCAATAAACGTTTCCCCCTGATAATTACTGGGTCGTGGAAGGACGAACAGGCAGGTTTGCTGCAACGGCATGTCAATGGGAGGGAAGGACATACAACTTCGTAACAGTATATATACCACCGCCGCTGCACCAGTCAACCTTCCCAGCACTAGGGAATTCTTATTATCACTGCCACAGGGAAACTCATCATAGGTGGAGACTTTAATGCAACGATTGATCCCTCGCTAGACAGACAGCCCCTAGAGATACATGCAGTGCCAATCTCAAACTGGTGGGCTTTGTGGAGGCTATGGGACTCACTGATGTGTGGCGAAAGTGGCACCCACAGGACCGTCAGTACACCTTTCACTCAGGGGTACACAATAGCCTCTCCAGAATAGATTATTTATTTACGGTAACAACCGGACTAGAAGGGATATCGGAGACTCAACACTTGCCTAGAGGCATTTCTGACCACTCACCGGTATATGTCACGTATGCTTCCCATACAGTAACGAGGCGGCGACTGTTTCCTTTATACCCAGGATTCTTAAAAAACCCTCAGATTAAGAAGGGCCTACAGCCCTCCACAGAGAAATACTTCGGCCAACGAGCACTCAGTCGCTTCCCCGACAATGCTGTGGGAGGCATACAAATCTGTGCTGCGGGGACAGGCCATTTCACTGATAGCTAGCCATAAAAAGCAACACAGACAACAGCTCGTAGAGCTAGAGCAAAGGGGTGGCGGAGGCGGAGGCAGACCACGCGCGAGATACCAACGAAGACACAACACACGGGCTCCACATGGCACAGCAAGCATATCGGGCCTACGCCTGGGAAGACACGAAATCCAGGCTTACCGCCACGCAACATGTAATATACGAGCTTGGCGACAAGGCAGGCAGGCTCCTTGCTTGGCTGGACAGGAGGGAACGTGCCAATAATTGGATAACCCACATTAAGTTAGCAGATGGGAATACGACCTCAGACCCCCAGCAAATAGTTGAGGCATTAGCCGACCATTACCAACAAATTTATACACCCACTGCCACAAACACTAGAGAAGACAACCTGGAATTCCTCAGAGACATCCAAATGCCTACATTGTCAGAGAATGCCGTCAAGACACTAGACGCAGACCTAACCACTGAGGAAATTACCTCGGCAATAGGAGCTTTAAAGTCGGGAAAGGCTCTGGGACCCAATGGTATCTCGGTAGAGTTATACAAGGGGACAGCGACCAAACTCGCACCACACCTACTTAACATGTATAAGGAATGCTTAGAGAAGGGAGAATTACCTAAAGACCAACGTGTAGCAACCATAGTCGCAATCCACAAACCAGGCAAGCCACCGCAGGAGTGCCTGTCCTACAGACCTATTTCCTTAATGAACGCCGAAGCTAAAATACTAGCCAAAGCGTTAGCCACGCGACTACAACCCCACCTCACAACAGTGATCCATCCTGATCAGTCAGGCTTTATGCCAAACAGAAACACAGCGTTAAATCTCAGGAGACTACATGGTGTCATGGCACGGAAGTCTACTATCGAAGAGGATGCGATAATTCTGTCCCTGGATGCACGCATGGCATTCGACATGGTAGAGTGGCCCTTTCTATTTGCAGTCCTTCATCGTATGGGATTCGGTCCCAAATTCTGTGAATGGGTTCAACTGCTATATACGAAACCCTTCGCGCAGGTGGTGGCAAATGGACGTATCTCCGCAGAATTTTCCCTTGGAAAGGGAACGAGACAGGGCTGTCCCCTCTCCCCCCTGCTCTTTGCTATAGTACTGGAGCCACTGGCGGCATGGATACGCCAGGACCCAGTTATCCGCGGACTGAAGTGGGCCATGGGATGGGAGGACCGCATTTCACTCTACGCGGACGATGTCTTACTATATTTGGCGTCGCCTGCGCGTTCCCTAAACCGTCTGCTGGACTTGTGCGCCGCATACGGCAGAGCGTCAGGATACACAATAAATTGGGCGAAGTCACTTCTATACATCCTACACGGTCCCCCACCGAGGATGCCACGCAACTGCGAAATCCGGATCGCAGAACGGGGATTTAAATATCTCGGCATCTACGTAACACCACAAAGCGAGATCTTTACGGACGAAAACTTAATGAAGCCCCTGACTCGACTGCGTAGCGATGTTAAGCACTGGCGATCCCTGCCGCTAACATTACTGGGCAGGGCGGCCCTCTTTAAGATGATGGCACTCCCCAGATTCCTGTACAGCTTACAGAATACTCCTTTTCCGGTAAACCCAACATACTTTACTATGATAAATACAGAGCTTACTGCCCTGCTGTGGGATGGGAAGTCGGCTCGTATAGCATTGCAGAAACTAGTGAGGGGATGGTACGACGGCGGGATTGCCCTGCCCAATATACAGGCGTATTATTGGGCTTCTCAGCTCATCACAATAAATCAGTGGCTTCACGCGTCACAGGAGGACCCGCCTTCCGGATGGACAGGCACCTCCTAGAAGTGAGAGGGATAATGGGGGAGTTGTACAACAGGCCCCGAAAAACAACCCTAACGGGCCCAACAGCACATACGGTACACGTGTGGCACACAGTACAGCGGGCATTGAAGTGGGACGGAGTCATTACGCAGGCCATGCCTTTATGGGACACCCGGAAATTAGGAACTCTGAAAAAAACAAAGGGATTCCAACAGTGGGACTTGATAGGAATATCAAAGGTTGGGGACTTATGGGAGAAGGAGGGGGTCATCCAATTCACGCAGCTGCAGGACACCTATGGCCTGGCACAGACTGAAGCTTTCAGATATTTACAAATAAGACACGCACTGATGGCAGTGATACCACCAAACACGCATTTACCGGAGGCCTCACCACTAGAGGACAGACTATTAACAGACCATCTACACAAAAAAGCCATATCCCAAACTTACCGTAAAATAATTAACAATCAGCCTGATCCCACGGTGGTACTTAAGGGCAGATGGGAGGTAGATCTGGGAGTACTGGAGGAAGACGACTGGATGGAGGCGATGGCATCACCACGGGAGATCGCAATACCTTCCAAACTCAGATTAGTGCAGCTAAAAATCCTGCATCGCACGTACTATACGCGACCACTACTGCACAAATTAGGCAGGACTGACACCCCACTCTGCCTCCGCCACTGTGGCGCACTGGGGACATTCTGGCACACAATTTGGGACTGTCCGTCAATAACGAAGTATTGGGAGAAGATTATGCGCACAGTTTCGCAGGTGACAGGAGTCATGGTGCCGCTGGAACCAAAGAGATGTTTGCTAAACATCTGGGAACCCACAGACCTCAATCACGCAGATCAGGGGTGGGCTACACTGGGAATGGCGCTGGCAAAACGCAATATAGCACAGCATTGGGGATCACAGGTAACTCCTACTTATACGCAATGGTGCCAAGACCTAGACCACACTATGACCACTGAAAAATCGGTCTATATTCATCGGGGGTGCCCCAAGAAGTGGGAGAAGATATGGGGAAATGGAATACATTTCGTGGGAATATTTGTGAACCCCCGCAAAGAAGACCACGTATCAATAAAGGGGGACTAAACACGGGAGGCGGGAGCTGTAGGACAGGTAAAAATTGATAATACAAAACTTATCAGACACAACGTAGAAAGAGTAGTGTATATGGATTGAATAGAAATGATGTAACTAAGTGAGAAAAAAGGACAAACAATGAATGTATCAATAAGTAAACACCATTGTAACAATTGTTATTATGCAAAAATGTTAATAAAAATTTAAAAAAAAAAAAAAAAAAAAAAAAATTACTTTTCAGGGTCAGTGCTGGGCTAAAAGATGCAGCACTGGGTTCTCTCCTGATAACAGGTGAGTAAATTGGAATTCGTACTTTGGTTGATTTTAGAGGAATATTATAAAGTTCCAAAACTCCACACTTAGAAGAATTTCCAAGTGAAACCAGTCAATGTTAGCCTATGAAGGAATTTCAAGTTACCGGTAAGTACGGTTAAAATTAATTTTGAGGATCAGTACTGGGCTGAAAGATGCAGCACTGAGGTCTCTCCTGATAACAGGTCAGTAAATCAGAATTCGGATTTCGGCTGATTTTAGAGGAATATTTTAAAGTTCCAAAAATCAACACTTAGAATCTTTTTCAGCAAAAAGCAGGCAATGATATCCTATGGAAGGAAATTCAAGTTACCGGTAAGTACGGTTAAAATTACTTTTGAGGATCAGTACTGGGCTGAAACATGCAGCACTGAGGTCTCTCCTGATAACAGGTGAGTAAATCGGAATTCGTATTTCGGCTGATTTTAGAGGAATATTTTAAAGTTCCAAAACTCCACACTTAGAAGAATTTCCAAGTGAAACCAGTCAATGTTAGCCTATGGAAGGAAATTCAAGTTACTGGTAAGTACGGTTAAAATTACTTTTCAGGACCAGTACTGGGCTGAAAGATGCAGCACTGAGGTCTCTCCTGATAACAGGTGAGTAAATCAGAATTCGGATTTCGGCTGATTTTAGAGGAATATTTGTATGTTTCAAAAATCAAAACTTAGAAGAATTTCCAAGTGAAACCAGTCAATGTTAGCCTATGAAGGAAATTCAAGTTACCGGTAAGTACGGTTAAAATTACTTTTCAGGATCAGTACTGGGCTGAAAGATGCAGCACTGAGGTCTCTCCTGATAACAGGTGAGTAAATCGGAATTCGTATTTCGGCTGATTTTAGAGGAATATTTTAAAGTTCCAAAACTCCACACTTAGAAGAATTTCCAAGTGAAACCAGTCAATGTTAGCCTATGAAGGAAATTCAAGTTACCGGTAAGTACGGTTAAAATTACTTTTCAGGATCAGTACTGGGCTGAAAGATGCAGCACTGTGGTCTCTCCTGATAACAGGTGAGTAAATCGGAATTCGTATTTCGGCTGATTTTAGAGGAATATTTTAAAGTTCCAAAACTCCACACTTAGAAGAATTTCCAATTGAAACCAGTCAATGTTAGCCTATGGAAGGAAATTCAAGTTACTGGTAAGTACGGTTAAAATTACTTTTCAGGACCAGTACTGGGCTGAAAGATACAGCACTGAGGTCTCTCATTATAACAGGTGAGTAAATCGGAATTCGTATTTCGGCTGATTTTAGAGGAATATTTGCACAATGGTGAAGGGAGGGGCGGGGCCTGAGGTGACATCTGTGCAAACGCGCCCCGTGGCGCGTTTTAAGATTGAGGATTAAGTCCCCTTGAATCCTGAGGGTCCCCGGAGTCCAACTAGCCCACCATATACCTCCAAAAGCGCCACAGAGCTGCGTTGCAGAGAGGTGTAAAAGAGGGTGTGGCCTCTCTACACGTCTCTGCAAGGCAGCCCCCTGGCGCATACTGGAGGTTCCTGGTGGGCTAGTTGGCCTCCAGGAACCCCCAGTATTCAAGGGGAATTTGTTCCCCCTCTGCAAACGCGCCAGGGCGCGTTTGCAGAGTGGTGAAGGAAGGGGCGGGGCCTGCGGGCACAATCGTTTTTGTTTTTTTTGTCCCCTGAAGGGGGCTGTGTAGCCCCCTTCCTTTTTTCTCTTTTTGGGCCCTGGGGACCCCATCCCCCAGGGCCTTACCCCCTTTCAATTTTTCAAAAAAAAAAAAAAACGGGAAAGGGGGCTGCGTGGCCCCCTTCCCTGGGCCTGTATTGGCCCCGGGGACCCCATCCCCCGGGGCATGGCCTCTATATTTATTATTTTGAGGGGGCAGCGTGGCCCCCCTCCTCTGGCCATTTTAAGGCCCCGGGGACCCCATCCCCGGGGCCGGCCTTTCCATTTAAAAAAAAAAAAAATGTTTTTCTCTTTTTTGGGGAGAAGGGCCGCGTGGCCCCCTCCCGGGCCACTACTTGCCCCGGGGACCCCATCCCCCGGGGCTGGCCCTCTCCGTTGGGGACTGTGGGGGTCCCCAATCCCCCACAGTCCCGCCGGCTCCCCACGTCCCTTGGGAGCCGGCATTGCTGTTCCACATGGGGAGCAGCTGACATGCTGCTCCCCATGTGGAAAAGCAATCGCTTTGGATATTGGAAGAGAGAGCAGGTTTCCCTGCTCTCTCTTCCAATATCCAAAGCAGTTTGCTATGGCAGGACGGGAGCCGCGAGGCTCCGTCCTGCCATAGCAAACTACAGTGTCCCGGGGGTAGGCACCCGGGACACTGCAGGAGCCGGCCCTGGGGGTGGTGGTCCCCAGGGCCATCAAGGGCTCCAGGAGGGGGCCGCGCAGCCCACCTCCCATTCAGTACACAGCCCCGGGAGGTGGTGGTCCCCGGGGCTCTGGGGGTCCGTAACGGACCCCCATATTAAAATGTTTAGTGCCCCGGGAGGTGGCGGTCCCCGGGCGTGTGAGGGGCTGTGTGCAGCTCGTGATCGGGACGGTGCGCGCAGGGTGCGCTGAGGGTACGCGGACCCTACTCGGCCATAGATATCACTAACTTTTTACTTTTCATTTTCTCAGCAACTACTGAACGGATTTACACCATTTAACAAAAGGGTTCTTTCTGAACCAAGAACTACCTCTTTGCCAAATTTGGTGTAATTCCGTTCAGCAGTTCGAGGCTGTAGCCGTGTCTAAAGTTTCCTATGGAAAAGTGCATGGGGAAAACGCGTTTTGGGACCCCCCTTTTTCTCGGCCCCGCTTGACGAATCCCCGAGACTTTCAGGGTAGGAGCGGACCGGAGCGGGCCACAAAGTTTGAAAATTTCGCAAAGATACGTCAACCGGCAAGAGAGTTATTTCAAATAGAATGTCGCGGATTTCCTATGGATAATAGGTTGTAACTATAACTATCTACTGGCGACCGCCAGTAGATAATATATATATATATATATATATATATATATATATATATATATATATATATATATATATATATACCTACTGGCAGTCGCCAGTAAGTAGTTATAGTTAGGACCTTGTTTCTATTCAAAAAGCGTTTTTTCTTTTGCCAATATCTTTGGTGCCGTTTGACGAATCTTTGCAAAATATTCAAAACTAATGGGGCGCTCCGGTCAGCTCCTGTCTTGAACGTTTCGGGGTGATTCGTCGAGCGGGGGCCGAGAAAAAAGGGGGGTCCCAAAACGTGTTTTCCACATGTTAATTTCCATAGCAAACTTTAGACAAGGCTACAGCCCGAACTGCTGAACGGAATTACACCAAATTTGGCAAAAAGGTAGCTCTTGGTTCAAAAAGTGCCCTTTTTTTTAAATGGTATAAATCCGTTCAGTAGTTTCTTAAATATTAAAGGAAAAACAAATTTATATATCTGGGCGGAGCCTAACCACACGTCTCATCGTTAGATCTGATTGGCTGTCAGCACTTCATCCAAGAAGTCTTGGCAGCCATCTTGGGACCAATATACATGATAGCACCCCATTAAAATGCATTGTAGTGAATGGAAGGTTTTGAGGGTCACTAAAAGGAGAACGTATAAAGGGTGATAAAACTTTAGTTACATTATAAATCATTTGTTGATGGTACCATACTAATTTTAGGAATTGTGGTGTGTTCTAAGGTGATTTTACCCTGTGAAAAAGCCTTCTGCTGGGATATCATGAATCATGTTTGAGAGAAAACTATTTTCTCATACTTTTCCCATAGAGGTTTGGAAGGTGATCTAGAAGCTAAAATGAGAGCATATTTTCTGTAAATTCACATTATCTTTCTCAGTCATGTGAGAATGAGGTCTGACATTCTCAGTAAAACATGTACATCCAACAAGGGCAGAGACTGTCAGTTGATTCCTTTGTGTTCTACTGCAGCTTCCCAGAGTATTCTAAAGAACAACTAGAGCACCAACAGTCTTACTTATGACAAAGGTATGGCACACCTGAAGCCATCTTGATTGGAATAAAGTGGTAACACTTAAAACATTTAACTTAAAAAGGAACAAAATGAGGGGGTTCATTTTGCCATAGAAATTATGATTAGTGCTGCAGAAAGAAAAATTTGGGCACATTTTGAGTGACTTCTCAAATCCTCTTCTATTTCATTTAAAAATTCTGACATGCAGACTGAAACATGCACTTTCAATACCAGCAGCAGACTTTCCTGGTGAGCAGTAGCTTTACTACAGTGATCTAATGAGCAACTAGCGTGCTAACATTCTGAATTTATGGCAAATGTGTGACACATCTGAATGCCTTCTTGATGGAATCAAAGTAAAAAACTGAAAGTATTTCCTACTGAGGAGACTGTAGTAAATGAGGAAATTAGGGAAATTCATAACAAATAAGTCTCCCAAGATGGCCACCAGAGATAAAAGAGCCCAAATGTAGCACAAATATCACCCAGGTGTAGCCCACGTATAGCCCAATGACAGAATGTCCCAGAGTGTTCTAAAGAACAACTAGAGCGCTAACAGTCTTACTTATGACAAAAGTATGGCACACCTGAAGCCATCTTCATTTGAATAAAGTGGTAACACTTAAAACATTTAATTTAAAAAGGAACAAAATGAGGGGGTTCATTTTGCCATAGAAATTATGATTAGTGCTGCAGAAAGAAAAATTAGGGCACATTTTGAGTGACTTCTCAAATCCTCTTCTATTTCATTAAAAAATTCTGACATGCAGACTGAAACATGCACTTTCAATACCAGCAGCAAACTTCCCTGGCGAGCAGTAGCTTTACTACAGTGATCTAATGAACAACTAGAGTGTTAACATTCTGAATTTATGGCAAATGTGTGACACATCTGAATGCCTTCTTGATGGAATCAAAGTAAAAAACTGAAAGTATTTACTACTGAGGAGACTGCAGTAAATGAGGTAATTAGGAAACTTCATAACAAATAAGTCTCCCAAGATGGCTACCACAGACAAAAGAGCCCAAATGTAGCACAAATATCACCCAGATGTAGCCCACGTATAGCCCAATGACAGAATGTCCCAGAGTGTTCTAAAGAACAACTAGAGCGCTAACAGTCTTACTTATGACAAAAGTATGGCACACCTGAAGCCATCTTGATTGTAATAAACTGGTAACACTTAAAACATTTAACTTAAAAAGGAACAAACTGAGGGGGTTCATTTTGCCATAGAAATTATGATTAGTGCTGAAGAGAGAAAAATTAGGGCACATTTTGAGTGACTTCTCAAATCCTCTTCTATTTCATTAAAAAATTCTGACATGCAGACTGAAACATGCACTTTCAATACCAGCAGCAGACTCCCCAAGTGAGCAGTAGCTTTACTACAGTGATCTAATGAGCAACTAGAGTTCTAACATTCAGAATTTATGGCGAATGTGTGACACATCTGAATGTCTTCTTGATGGAATCAAAGTAAAAAACTGAAAGCATTTCCTACTGAGGCGACTGCAGTAAATGAGGAAATTAGGAAACTTCATAACAAATAAATCTCCCAAGATTGCCACCAGAGACAAAAGAGCCCAAATGTAGCACAAATATCACCCAGATGTAGCCCACGTATAGCCCGATGACAGAAGTGTGCAAAACACTTTTTATTTTTTGGTTTTTTGCAGTTTTATATAGTGCAGACTGGTCAGGTATTGGAGTGCTTTACATGAGCATTGGTTACATCACACAAGGACAAATTCATGTTGGTTGTAGACATGGGGAGATGAAGTGATTTGACCAGAATCACAGAATGTCGAGCTGAAGCAGAAACTCCAACCTGGTTCCCCAGTTGCAAAGTCTGCAGCTCTGGAAGTAATACCACATCCTCTACCCTAAGTGCAACATTTAATCAAGTAGTCAACTGAATAAAAAAAACATAAAGATAACAAATAATTTAAAAAGTGCTTTGTCGCTATTTGAAAACTTAGAAAATATGTCCTCATTTTAGTTTGTTAGAGCACTAACCATAATTTCGATGCAAATAAGATCCTCTCATTCCTGTAATTTCTAAAGGAAATGCTCTAGGTATTACAGTTTTGATTACATCAAGATGACGTCAGGCGTGCCACACTTTTGTAATAAATATAGAATGTTAGCAATCTAGTTGTTCATTAGGATACTGTTAAGAGGCAGAGGCCAGGGGCACGGACTCAGAAAATTGAAGGCAGGTAGGAGGGTGCAGAGGCAACAATTTGACCACACTGGGCAGGCAGGAAGGGCAGTGGCAGCACAACAGACTATGGAGGGCAGTGGAAAGGGGGGCAGGGGCATCAAACCAACAATGCAGGACAGGCAAGAGAGGCTGTGGCAATATAATAGACCATTGTGGGCAGAAGGAAGAGGCAGTGGTAGTACAACCATACATGCCAACAGACCTGATTCAGCCAGGAAACGCCCAATGTTTTTAAGCCCAAATGGGCTTTATTTGATCTGTCTCCTGTCTACAATCTCCTCTTTTTCAATGTAAGTCAATGGGGAAAATCAATACCCCAGTTTTTTTTCACAATCTCCCTTTTACCAAGTTCAAAATGTTAGCAAGTATGGTACATTGGAACATGGAAGGCAGGAGGAATTGGGGTAGGGACATGGACTCAGATAACAGAGGACAGGAGGGACATGGACAGGTGCACCAAACTGACCTTACAGGGCAGGCATCAGGGTTTGCAGCAGCACAATACACCACACAGGGCATGCGGGACAGGAGTGCAGCACAACAATCCATGGAAAGCAATAGGGAGGGGACAGGACCATGCACATGGACAACAGAGAACAGAGGGGAAAGAGGCAATGGCAGCTAGCTGACCATAATGGACAGACAGGAGAGAAAGCTGCAGCATAACGGACCATAAAGGGCAGGAGGTAGGGATCAGGGTCATTACAATGGAACAGACAAGCCAGGAGGGAGGGAATAGGGGTCTGCACATGGAAAACAGAGGGCAGAGGGCAAGGGGGCAGGGCAGGAGCAGCAAGCTGACAATGGAGGTCAGGCAGGATGGGCACTAGAAGTAAGACACACCATGGAGAGCAACAGTGAGACTATAATGGCATACACACAGACCATGGAGGGAAGGTGGGAGGGGGTCAAGGGCAGCTAGCTGACCACACAGGGAAGGGGGGAGGGGCCGTGGCAGCACAGAAGACCATGCATGGCAAGTAGGAGGGTTAGTGGCAGCACAATGGCCATGATGGGCGAGAAGGAGGGGGCAGGTGCATGTAGAAAGGACCATGGAGGATAGAAGGGAGGGGTAGGAGCTGGGCACAGACAAGAGAGTTCAGGGGAAGGGGCCTCACAACAGACCACGCGGGGCAGGCAGGAGGAGCAGTTGCAGCACAAAAGACCAGGGAGGGCAGAAGGTTGTGGCAGTAAAATGGACTATGGAGGACAGGAGGAAGGGGATAGGGGCATGGAACGTGGACAGGCAGGGTGGAGGTGGCAGGGACAGGTTACAGTCATCTGACAATGCTAGGCAGGTGGGAGGGGAGTGGCAGCTCAACAGAACACTCAGAGTAGATAGGAGGGGCAGGTTCATGGAACATGGTGGGCAAAAAGGATGGAGCAGGGGCATGCACAAAGACATCGGAGGGCAGGGGGAAGGAGAGTAGGGGCAGCAAGCTAAGCACAGAGGCTAAGCAGGAGGTCAATGATGGGGCATAGAATTGGGCAATGGAGGGCAGGAGGAGTGGACTGGGACATCATGCTAATTGGAGGGCAGTGGCAGCACATCAGACCATGCATGGCAGGAGGGAGAAGGCTAGTGCATGGATTCAGACAACAGAGGATAGGGAGAAGGTGGATGGGGCAGCAAGCTAACTGTTCAGACAAGGTGGGAAGGCCAGTGGCAGAAAAACAGCCACACAGGGCTGTAATGAGGGAGCAGGGTCATGGACTTGGACAATGGATGGCAAGGAGGAGGGGAGGCAGGAGCAGCAAGCTTGGATGGGGGCAACACAATGCCAGGCTAGGCCCTGCTTCCAACCCCCACCATCCATTGTGATAGGCATCTTACTTAACGTTAAAAAACCTAGAAATTCACTGAAAAATACAAAGATTACAAGGACGTTATAGTTAGACTCAGATTTCACTCGTACAAAACCAGTGAAATTCAGCAGTTATAGTTGCCTGAGCTAACTATAACTTACACCCCCGCAATGCACTGCTTATGACCTCAGACATTACATCATTCATGACATGGTCAGTGACATCACTCATGACATCACTCATGACACCTCAAATGAGCTGTGAATGGAATGGAACTATAATCGCTAGAACTTTATTTATGGATAGTGTGTGTATATTAACACCCCTTTTTTTCTTTTCTTTCGTGTAAGAACAATTATAATACGCAACGTGCCCAGATCAATATGGCCGATAGCCTTTCACTTTAAAGTAATGTGTAGTCCATTGTTTATGTTGATGTTTGCAATCCTAAGTATGTTTATTATGAACAAGTCACGTTGACGAACATACAGGTACAGCGGTCACGGGCAAGATATGCTGAAATGACATTGTGTGCATATTTACACTTGTTTTCTTTTCTTTATTGTATCAATTCCTGAATTTTCACATCGTGACCAGGCCAATATGGCTGCCAGCTTTTTGGATTAAAGTAATATGTAGTCCTTTGTTAATGTTGGCAACTGGAGGCATTTGTACATTTAAATAAGGAAGCTACAATGACATCTTGTATCGTTATCAAAGTTCGGACGAGCCGAAACGCGTGGATCGCATTTCGTATTTGAGATGTCATCAGTGATGTCATCAATGATGTCACTGATCATGTCATGAGGGATGTAATATGTGACGTCATCAGCAGTGCATTGCAGGGGCGTGAGTTATATATATATATATATATATATGAAAACAAAAGTCCTGTCCGCAATCCTGCGGAGCACCAGGCACGGACCTCAATACAGTTCAGGAAATCACGGACTCCCACACAACATAGGTGGGTGAAGCAGTGTCGAATTTATTGGACATAAAAACCAAAAATCACCACAGGAACAGTGCCTGCCATGACGCGTTTCGCTCCTCACTATATATATATATATAAATATATTCTCCCTTGACGGAAAGAAGGTGAGCCGCACTCGTAACTTGCTGTTTATAGATCTTTATTTCTTGATTGGTGAAGCAGCATGGCAGTCTTGATGCATTTGGGTCTCCAAAGACCTTTATCAAAGGTAAACCTGCACCATACACATCGCTGATGTCCACAGCCTAATGTCCTAATTTAAATCTTGATCCTCCAATGGATACCTTTTATGCTTTAATTCCCTCCAGTGGGCGGTGCTTTTGTTTGCTGTTTCCATAAGGCATGTGCTCATATAAGTATTCCATTCAGACAGGCTGCATCAGGGAGCCGTATGGCGAAGCTCTGTCGAGTGACCTCCCAATGCTCAAGGGCACATTGTTTGTAATATATATATATATATATATATATATATATATATATATATACTGCTCTTCATCTGAAACTTGAGAACGAGCCCGGGTTGCCTCCTCTTTTCTTCTGTTAAAAAAAAAAAAAATGTATGTCGCACACTAAGCCTTAAAGGGCATTTATTATATATAGAATGCCCCTTTTGTGGCTCAATACATTAAAAATGTAAATATTAAATGAAGACAGCCCATGGTTTAGCTCAATGTTATATGCGATGATGAAGCGACTCTACCCCATGTTTTGTGCAATAATTTATTGACATGTTAGGCACAAAATCCCTCTTTAACTTACAGAGCAGCTATCCAATTTTTATTTCCCCCTGTATTTCTGACCCCTTGTACTACTCTGTGGATACTGCTTTCACTATTCTGTAGATGTTGGGTTTTTTTTCCCCCCAAACTCGCGGTAGTTTCGGCCGCACCTAAACTCACTGATTTTCTGCGAGCTGCCCCCTTCGTTGGCACGCATCGTGTGATACGTGTCACATGGCAATACACCTGCATTATCGGCGGATCGCCTCACGCCGCACACTAGCAGCTGCTCGGAGGGACATTACATCTACTAGTATACCATACAGTTCCATAGAACCCCTTAGTATGCTAAGATTGTTAATCATTTCGAAGAAACCATGGCTTACATATATGTGTAACTATATAGATATTACGCACATTAAGAACTGCTGCATTCTTTTCGTGGCTGAAGCAAAGAAATATCCCGTGGTCAGCATGTGTAGGGGAACAGAAGGCACACCATGCCTGCATCAAAGAAGCAGAAGACGAAAAAAATACCCACACTTTTTGCCGTAGAACATTATTTTCAACAGGGGCTTTTAATTATTTTAGATAAAGTTTTGTATTCTAAATTTCTGCCTCCATTGTGAATTGGGAGTAGGGTGTGCATTTGGTGTTTTACACACAACTCGTATACCAAAGGGAGTCACCGTTTCTGAGTGGAGATGGAGAGAAGGGAAGTAGGGGGTACTCTTGTCATGTGCTACTCTGCTTGTGGGAGGCAGGGTGTCCTCACCTTGATGCCCTCACACACCCCGAAGGATGTCATGCTTCATCATTGGGCTTTTGCTCCTCGTCGGGCCGGCGCTGCAATGCCCTACGGGTCCCCTGAAGGGTCTCTTTTTCGGAGATCTTTTGATGAAGCCGTATGGGTGCGTGGGTGTAAGTGGCAGTGAAGTCCTAGAAAGTGTATTAAAAAATGGCTGGAGGGAGAGTGATTAATTTTTAATAAAGTGATCCCTCTGTCATTATTAAAACAAAGTGTATGGAGCTGCTTTAAGGGGTATTATGTCCCTTGGTAGCTGGGTGATTATATGTCCCTAGTGGGCATATGTTATGATCAACATGTTTCATGCTTCAGTGGTCTCAGGGGGAGATCCAGGGCGCTTCGTCAGGACCGAATAAGAAAGTTATATCTACAGTAGCCCAAATATTTTGGTGCCCCCGGATAAATGAAAGGAGTAGAGATTCTGAAACGACAAGAGTCAAAAAACAAAGATACAATTTGCCATTAGGGTTTTAATACCAATGGAAGTTATGCTCAGGTCTGGGTTCTCCATTGGAGGGCCAGGTGCTTGTAGTTCGTAGCGTGATCATTGCTGTTAATGGTCACGGTATGTATACGTGAGCTAAAAGGTGCTGTGATCTTTCTAAAAATTGTTAAAAAGGAGGTTATAACTAGGTGACAGACAGACAGACGTATATTAGTGCTCAGAGAATGGTGTCAGGGTTGTTCTCTGTATCAGTATTTTTATTTTTTATTTGTGAACATACACTGGTTTTATCGAGTAGGCGTGAATCGTATAAATAGAGTCAAAAATTCAAAAGTGAAAAGTTTCTATTATCCAGTAAGCTTGTGAACCTTTTAAATCTAGGTAAGTAATACCGTTAGGCCCTACCATTGATGGCAAACCTCGAGACGCTGTGTTTTTATGCGTAAGTACTTAGATAATATATCTCACCCCTTAGTAGGTAGGGTAAGATCTCATGAGATCAGTGAGGGTCACTTGAGAGCTATAATGGGAAGGAAGAAAAAAACAGAAAACCACATGTGTCATTTTTACAGGGCTTCCTAAGGCTCTAAGTTATAACTCACAGTTGGTTTTTAGAAATTGAAGGGAGAGGATGCCGCCATGTGCAGGATCTGTCCTGGACTGATCTTGCCTCTTAGTTACTCACGGTTCTCTCGGTGCATCTGGGCTGTGTCACCTGTGTGCCTCTCGCTGTCTCCGCCGGTGGGGAAGTGAAAATTCTGTCTCCTTTTATAGGAGTGGCCTGCTTCCGGGTGGGGCGTTAATTGTTTAATCACTGCATTGATTGGCAAGTTTTGGTTGTTACTATGGGTGCCACTTTGGAGTCGCGTTTTCTATGACAAGTTCATATGGGAAGGTTTTGGTTGTTACTATGGGTGCCATATTGGAGTGGTATCTACTATGACAAGCTTGTATGAGGAAGTTTTGGTTGTTACTATGGTTGCCATCTTGGAGTGATATCTTCTATTAAATGCTCATATGAGAGATATTCTTCGAGCTGTTGAATCTCTGTGTGCTGATAATTGTTATGTGTCGCTGGTACGGGGATCTTACTTAAAGGGGGGCGATGCATGTCTTGTGTATGAAGTTATATATCTAATGTATTGGTGCGGCGCGCAATAGGCAGAATCTCGGTCGCCATCTTGTAGTGGGTTCTTGTGATAGATGTGATAAATGAAGTATCTCTAGTGGGCTGATGAATCACAATAAGGGGTCACCGTATTTGTTTGTGTTATTTGCGGTGCACTAGTGTCCTCTTTGTCAGTTTTTATAGTTGGTGTATCATTTTGCGGTGGGTGGTGCATCTCGGAGTTCTGCTGACATAGTCTTCACTATAGTGTTTATGAATGTCACACTGGTGAGATCGATGTCAAGGGTTGAATTCCTATAGTACCTCAATCCAAGGTATTTCATCGTTAAGACCCTGGGTGTTCGTTTGGAGGCGGTGCACCCATCTTTGCTCTTTTTGGAAGACCTCTGGTTTTTTCAGTGAATATATATATATATATTCACTGAAAAAACCATAGGTTTTAGGGACAGTTATAGTTAGTTGGACATTGCACTCGTACAAAACCCGTGAAATTCCCCCGTTATAGTTAGTTCAGCTAACTATAACTCGCGCCCCCGCAATGCACTGCTGATGACGTCACATATTACATCACTCATGACATGGTCAGTGACATCACTCATGACATCACTGATGACATCTCAAATGATATCACTGATGACATCATGCAGTGACTGTGTGTTTCTGTAAAGTTTAAATATGTTTAATATATATAGGCAAAGGCGTATTGAAGAATGACTGGGTGTATAAGTGTCTCAATGGATGATTGAGTAGGTGCTTGACTGACTCTCCAAGTGAGTGATTAAACGTATCTTACTGAATGCATGGGTTACTGACTAAACTGTGTGAATGTCTGTATCCATTTGTCTGTTGGTGTGTAAGTGGATGCATGGATTTGCGAATAGCTACATGAGTGTCTATATGGGTTATTGATTGGTTGTCTGAGTATCTGTATGGGTGCCTGAGTGTTTGTGTGGGTGGGGTGTGTGTGACTCTGTACATAGATGTGTGAGTGGGTGATTCACTGGGTGCATGATTTGAAGAGTGCATCTGTGATGGACTGCTTGGGTGGGTGAGTGTGTGTATCGGTGTGTTAGTGAGTGAATGTATATCTCAGTGGTACATGTGTGAGTAACTACATATGTAAAAGGCAGTATATATGTGTGTTAGAGTATTTAAAAGGCTATAAGTGAGAGTGTGTAATTGTGAGAGTGGCTGTATGGATGTATGTGTGCTTGTATCAGTGATTGTATAAGAGCGTAAGAATGTGCTAGTATTTGTATGAGTAGTGAGCTGGTGTGTGTATCACTGTATAGATGAGTAAATGGCAGTGTGATTAATTATTTGCATGACTGACTAGGTGTGTGAGTACCTCTATGGATGAGTGGCGGTGTGTGAGTGTCTATGTAGGTGTATGAGTGCATATGATAGTCCTGTACTGAGTGATTGTAAGTATGAGTGACTGTACGGGTGAGTGAGTGGATGTGTGTGTAGACCTAAGAATCAGTGAGTGGGTATGTAGTTATTGGTGTTGGAGTGTGTATGGTTTTGAGAATGGCAGTTTGTAATTTAGAGTGGGTGTATCAAAGGTTATATTAGGGTGTGAGAAGATGCATGAAATTATCACATGGATGATGTCATCAGTGATGTCATTTGAGATGTCATCAGTGATGTCATCAGTGATGTCACTGACCATGTCATGAGTGATGTAATATGTGACATCATCAGCAGTGCATTGCGGGGGCGCGAGTTATAGTTAGCTGAACTAACTATAACGGGGGAATTTCACGGGTTTTCTACGAGTGCAATGTCCAACTAACTATAACTGTCCCTAAAACCTATGGTTTTTTCAGTGAATTTGTAAGGTTTTTTAAATGCTAATTTCTAACTATAACGTGCCTGAAACCTATGGTTTTTTCAGTGAATTTCAAAGGTTTTTAAATGCTAATTCCTAACTATAACATGTCTGAAACCTATGGTTTTTTTCAGTGAATTTCAAAGGTTTTGTAAATGACAATTTTTAAATGTATTCATTGTTATATTTATTTTTTTGATACTGATTTACTACATTTTTTTAAACTATTTATTTTTAGATATTTTATTTTTTAAATTACATTGTAATTACATTATACATTACATTACAAAATATACTTTCTCAGAATGAATAACTTTAGTTTAAATACTTTGCAAATAGGCAATAGACTTTTAAGTACAGTAGTTACAGTTGTTGCAATGGGCAACACAATTTCAAACAAAATGCAACATTGAGCTCAATGTGAATTTCTAGTTAAATGCAATTAGTTACTTTATGGATTACTTTTCTAACCACAGGACTGGATCCTAGATTCAGTCCTGGGACATCTCCTGTAAACAGTTGAGTAAAAGCGTTTTGGTTACAGTAGTGATTTTTAAGGAATATTATTGTATTTTAAAAGTTGACACAGAAACTTTTTCACATAGAATCACCAATGTTATCCTATGGGAGGAAATTCACTTAGCAGGTAAGTAGTGTTATCGTTACTTTTTCTTACTCAGTGGTGGATCCTGGATCCAGCACTGGTGCATCTCCTGTAAACAGTTGAAAGAATGCGTTTAAGTCATACAGGCGATTTTTAAGGAATATTTGTAGTTTGTGAAAATCGACACTTTGAAACTTTTCTGCTGAAAACCAGACAATGGACTCCTATGGAAGGAAATACAAGTTACTGGTAAGTACGGTTAGAATTACTTTTCAGGGTCAGTGCTGGGCTAAAAGATGCAGCACTGGGTTCTCTCCTGATAACAGGTGAGTAAATCGGAATTCGTAGTTCGGCTGATTTTAGAGGAATATTATAAAGTTCCAAAACTCCACACTTAGAAGAATTTCCAAGTGAAACCAGTCAATGTTAGCCTATTGAAGGAAATTCAAGTTACTGGTAAGTACGGTTAGAATTACTTTTCAGGATCTGTACTGGGCTCAAAGATGCAGCACTGAGGTCTCTCCTGATAACAGGTGAGTAAATTGGAATTCGTAGTTCAGCTGATTTTAGAGGAATATTATAAAGTTCCAAAACTCCACACTTAGAAGAATTTCCAAGTGAAACCAGTCAATGTTAGCCTATGGAAGGAAATTCAAGTTACTGGTAAGTACGGTTAGAATTACTTTTCAGGATCAGTACTGGGCTCAAAGATGCAGCACTGAGGTCTCTCCTGATAACAGGTGAGTAAATCGGAATTCGTAGTTCTGCTGATTTTAGAGGAATATTTGTAAGTTTCAAAAATCGACACTTAGAAACTTTTTCAGCAAAAAGCAGGCAATGATATCCTATGGAAGGAAATTCAAGTTACTGGTAAGTACCGTTAAAATTACTTTTCAGGATCAGTACTGGGCTCAAAGATGCAGCACGGAGGTCTCTCCTGATAACAGGTGAGTAAATCGGAATTCGTATTTCGGCTGATTTTAGAGGAATATTATAAAGTTCCAAAACTCCACACTTAGAAGAATTTCCAAGTGAAACCAGTCAATGGTAGCCTATGGAAGGAAAATCAAGTTACTGGTAAGTACGGTTAGAATTACTTTTCAGGATCAGTACTGGGCTCAAAGATGCAGCACTGAGGTCTCTCCTGATAACAGGTGAGTAAATCAGAATTCGTAGTTCAGCTGATTTTAGAGGAATATTTGCACAATGGAGAAGGAAGGTGGTGGGGCCTGAGGTGACATGTCTGCAAACACACCCCGTGGCACGTTTTAAGTTGGGGGACTCAGTCCCCTTGAATCATGAGGGTCCCTGGGGTCCAACTTGCCCACCCTGTACCTCCAGTATGCGCCAGGGAGCTATGTTGCAGAGAGGTGTTCAGAGGCCACGCCCCTTTTTGCACCTCTCTGCAACGCAGCTCTGTGGCGCTTTCTGGACGTACCTGGTGGGCTAGTTGGCCCCCAGGGACCCTCAGGATTGAAGGGGATTTAATTCCCCATCTTAAAACGCGCCAGGGGGCCTGTTTGCACACATGTCACCAGAAGCCCAGCCCCCTCCCTTCACCACTGTGCAAATGGGCCCGTGGCGCGTTTTAAGTTGGGGGATTAAGTCCCCTTGAATCCTGAGGGTCCCTGGAGTCCAACTAGCCCACCATGTACCTCCAAAAAGTGCCACAGAGCTGCATTGCAGAGAGGTGTAAAAAGGGGCATGGCCTTTGTACACCTCTCTGCAACGCAGCCCCCTGGTGCATCCTGGAGGTTCCTGGTGGGCTAGTTGGCCCCCAGGGACCCCCAGTATTCAAGCGGAATTCGTTCCCCCTCAGCAAACGCGCCAGGGGGCGCGTTTGCAGAGTGCTGCCAAGGAGGGGGCGTGGCCTCTAGCGCGATGCCGGTCTTTTTTTTTTTTTTTTCTTTTTTAAAAAGGGGGCTGGGTGGCCCCCCTTCTTTTTAATTATTTTGGGCCCTGGGGACCCCATCCCCCAGGGCCTGACCCCCTTTTATTTAAAAAAAAAACAAAAATGGAACGGGAAGGGGACTGCGTGGGCCCCCCTCCCGTGGCCAATTTCGGCCCGGGGACCCCATCCCCCGGGTCATTGCCACATTTTTCTTTTTTGATTTTCATGGAGGAGTGCTGCGTTGCCCCCCTCCTCAGGCCTCCTTAGGCCCCGGGGACCCCATCCCCCGGGGCCGGCCTTTTTTAAATTTTGTATTTTGTAATTTGGGGAGGGGGCCGCGTGGCCCCCTCCCGGGCCACTACTTGCCCCGGGGACCCCATCCCCGGGGCTGGCCCTCTCCGTTGGGGACCGTGGGGGGTCCCCAATCCCCCACGGTCCCGCCGGCTCCCGCGTCCCTCGGGAGCCGGCATTGCTTTCCACATGAGGAGCTGCTAAGATGCAGCTCCCCGTGTGGAAAAGCAATTGTCTTTGGTTTTGGAAGAGAGAGCAGGTTTCCTGCTCTCTCTTCCAAAAACAAAGCAGTTTGCTATGACAGGAAGGGAGCCGCGAGGCTCCCGTCCTGTCATAGCAAACTACAGTGTCCCGGGGGCACCCCGGGACACTGCAGGAGCCGGCCCTGGGGGTTGGCGGTCCCCAGGGCCATCAAGGGCTCCAGGAGGGGGGCCGCGCGGCCCCCCTCCCAACTTCTTCAAAGCCCCAGGGAGGTGGTGGTCCCCAGGGCTCTGGGGGTCCGTTTGGACCCCCATATTGAAATATTTAGTGCCCCGGGGACGTGGCAGTCCCCGGGGAGTGTAGGGGGGCACGAGCCCCCCCACACAGGTTAATTTATTTTTTTAAAAAGAAGCCCCGGGGGTGGCGGTTCCCGGGGCTGCGGGAGGGCCAAGAGCCCTCCCGCACCATTATTTTTAAAGCCCCGGGGGGTGGCAGTCCCCGGGGCTTGGGGAGACCTTAGAGGCCCCCACATATTATAAATAAACCCCCGCATGCCCCGGGACTTGGCCCACCCGGGGGCCAATTAACAATGAAGCGCGGGAGTCCGCGCTTCGTTTTTTGTTTATCGGCAGGATCCGCGCACCCAGCGCGTTTTTGCCGATTTGTGAGCAGGCCTAGGGGTCAGGGTGTTTCTACCCTGGCCCCTTTTTGCGTTTTTCGCGATTGTCTTACTGCTTTCTTGTGCCTCGGTTCTACCGACGAACAAGATGGCTGCCAACACTTCCTGGTTTTGAGTGTTGACAGCCAATTACCATACAGCTCGTGATCGGGAGGGTACGCGGACCCTACGCGGCCATAGATATATATGTGATTTTACTTTTGAATTTCTCAGGAACTACTGAATGGATTTACACCATTTAAGCAAAAGGCACGACTCTGAACCAAGGGCTACCTTTTTGTCAAATTTGGTGTAATTCCGTTCAGCAGTTCGGGCTGTAGCTGCGACTAAAGGGTCCTATGGAAAAATGAATGGGGAAAACACGTTTTGGGACCCCCCTTTTTTCTCGGCCCCCGCTTGCCGAATCACCCCGAGACTTTCAGGATAGGAGCGGACCGGAGCGCCCCAACAAGTTTGAAAATTTCGCGAAGATTCGTCAACCGGCGCCAAAGTTATTTCAAATAGAATGTTGCGGATTTCCTATGGAAAATAGGTCCTAACTATAACTATCTACTGGCGACCACCAGTAGATAATATATATATATATATATATTCATTAGAAAAGCACAGGTCAAAGTATGGTTATAGTTACATGTTCAAATGAGTTAAAAACCAATGCCTAAACCCAAATGACACTGAAATTCACCAGTTATAGTTCAGCCATGCACTACTCATGACCTCACATATTACATTACTCATGACATGTTAAATAGCATCATTGATGACATCACTGATGATGTTATCCAAGCAACTGCTCATCAAATTATTCTATAAACCTCTTCATCATTTTCTAAAAGAAAGTGACTAGTAAAGGGCCCACAATCATATACTGCATACATTTTCTGTATGTACATGCGTGCATCTATGAAGTATAAATACTGTAGCCCTGGAGACAAGTCTGATTCTGTATGGTAAAATGTATAATCCTGTATTGGCTGCCACAACACATTGTTCAGGTTGTGACCAACCAAACAGGATTGCCTAGCCCTCTTTAAAGTGATCAATAAGAGCATATCTGGACAAGTCCTGTCCAGATGTATCTATTTTTGTTAACCGGAATTTATCAAAACCTACCGAACAGATTTCCATCAAATCACAAAAGCACACTTTCTGAGTTAACATCTAGCTTTCTGCCATATTTGGTGTAATTGTGTTCAGCTGTTTTCTCTGTATTGCTGTTCAAAAATCCCTTTGGGAATTGCATGGGACCCCCTTTTCTAAGCCCCAACTTGACAGATAACCTTGAAACTTTCCAGTAAGGTGCTGAGGCGGATGAGACTTTTTGGGAAAGTTTAGTGAAGATTTGTCAAACAACGCTAAAGTTATTAGGAAACAAAATGCTTATCCTTCGAAAACATGCTCCTATCTATAACTGCTATAACTACCCATATAAATTCACGGAAACAAACAAAGGTTAAAGGGACGTTATAATTAAGTGAAAAAGTCAATTAAAACAAACTGTTTTAAACTCACAAACCACTGAAATTCACCAGTTATATTTACCTCAAGTAGCTATAACCATCACCATGTGTGGAGTTGGGTGCCTAACCCCCCTTTTAAAAAAAAATATACATATAAAAGGTAAGCCTAATATATTTATCAGGAGGTTAGCACATCAACAGCCGCAGTGCTTTCAAACTTGTGGTAAGCTATCCTGGGTCATGGATTCAGTGACCCAAGAGATGTACTATTTTTGTTTTAATGTAGCTGGGGGCTGCTGCACTCCTTGCAACCTACCACATCATTAAAGCAAAATGCTTGGTGGCGCACCTGCCCCTTTTGGGGTCTCCAACGGGATGAAAAAGTATCACTTAAAAGTCCTTGCCGGGCATCATAGGGCCCTCCATGCCTGGATAAGTTAATAAATATGTCACTCCTGCCATTCCTTCATTATTTTATTCAGTTTATTTTTGGGGAGGGGATTTCCTGATACCAACCGCGATATCCACACTTTTTTCTTTAATGGTGGGAAGCCGGTGGGAGCCCCAAGGCCCCACAGCCCTTACCAGCCCCCAGATGGCAAACATATTGGGTGCTGGCGGAAGCTGGTCATTATTTTACTGTGGGTGCCCCTTTGGCCACCTGAGGCATATACAACATGCCAATAATTTGGGGCCACGGGGACGCCGATGGTCCCCATGGCCTTTGACAGTTCTACAGCCAGCACCTATCCTGGGTGCAGTGGCAGCCGGCTCAGGTGCATTGCTCCCACCTGGGTGGGAGCAGCATTTTCACTGCTCCCGCCAGGAGGATCAAGGCTGTGTTCCCTGCCCGCAAGAGCACAGGCAGGAATAGAAGTTCTCCCAAGTTGTGCTTGTGTGTGCAGGAAGCAAGACAATGTTATGGGGATGGGGTACCTGGGACACTGCCTCTCTTCAGACCCGGGGATGGGGTCCCAGGGCCATCCTTTGGCTCAAGAGACGGGCCTGCAGCATGTCCCCTCCCAAAATTATTAAGAACCTGATTACGAGTCTGGCAGTCCGAGGACCGCCAGACTCGCGGGTGGTCCAGCCACCGCCGCAATGGCGGTCCGACTGCTGTATTGCAGGTTTGGTGGTCGAACCGTCATTGCACCACCGCAACCACCAGGGAACCACGTTCCCTTGTGTGGTGGCGCAGTGATGTGAGGACTCGATATGCTTGGCAGGGCCGCTGCGGCCCCGCCAAGCATATTAATGAAGTTTCCTCACTGCCAGCACTTTCATGGTGGTGTTCACGCCGTGAAACTGCTGGTGGTTAGGAAACTAAGGGGCCCTACGGGACCCCTGGTGCCTCATGCCATGGGGATTCATGCAGGGGGCATATGTGCCCCCTGTCTGTATTAAAGCACAGTTTCTACATGGCATGGTCCTGACAGTCCATGCCATGCAGGAACTTCCTTTGGCGTTCCCATTGCGGTGCCTTTTTCAAAGACATCACCATGGGAACGCCAAAGGACCGCCCGCCGGACCAGAAGAAAACTCCTAATCTGGTGGGCAGGCGGGGTCGGTGGCATGCCGCCCCGCTCCCGCACCACAAGAGTCGTAATCAGCCCCTAAGTCGTCCCACAAAACAAGTAATGTATCATCACCAGTCAACAAAATTCCTGAGATTAACATATCATGCAATATCAAACGAGCAGTTACTGATTTTAACCCAATCCACAGTTCACAAAAATGTAAACAGGCTAATAAAACTCCGGGGCCCATCAGCAACGCCGGGCGATAATTACACAAAGCGCAATTAGCGGCTGGATAGCATACGCCAGGCATCGCCGGCTTCTGCTCCGCGGAGGTTAGCGTGCAACCGGGCAGCTGCCACCGCCAAAGCGAGCAAAACCTGGGAGAACAGTGTGAACATCGCCTGAAAGCATGCGATATTCACACTGTTCCCCAGCTTCCAGCTTGCTGGGATAGTGCGGGGACGTAGCCATGTAATCCACACTCTCGTCGGATTACATGGCTAAGTCAGGTGTAGGACCTGTGTGCTAGCAAACCAGCATAAGCGTGTTTCGCGGCTGGTTGGCTAATCACCGCCCCCTGCCTCGGCTGGATAGGCGTGCAGCGAGCCTCAGCGACTGCTCTTCCAGTCGCTGTTAGGTGGGAATGCATCTACTTCAGCTGTTGCCATTAGCGGAGTAAGTATCGCTGGCATGCTAAGCGGCACCCAACCCGGTCGCTATCGCCTGCTAGCTGTACGCTACACAGCAGTTAGCGACAGCTTGTTGATAAGGCGACAAAATTGTACGCCGCTTTAGCGGGAAAAGTCCGCTACAGTGGCTAGATAATCGCCTTTGCTGATATGCCCCCTCCATTCTATAAGCAAAGGTTGCCTAAGCAACTTTTACCTCTTGGAAAGTATTCACCCAGAATGTTTCTTTGGTCAACCAACATCTCTGTCTCTAGATTTAATAGAATTGACTCTATATTTGTTTATAAATCATTCAAACTGAAGGGGTATAAGAGGAAGGCAGCCAGTATAATTCCTGTAGATCAAGTCCCTTCCCATATGTCATTAGGCATGAAAATGCAGCAACCTTAATTTCAACTTGACATGGATAAAGGTCAATGCGCAGTAGATGAATTGGTGAACCAGATCATCATCCCTGATATATAACCAAATTGAATACACAGATAAAATAAGCAAATGACAAATATCACATTTAATTAAGTCACTTCATAACTGTCTTCAAGACAAATATTCACACCTAGATGCTAACCACGTGTGCCTGTTGCAGAATGTTAATTTTTCAAGCCAGTACTTCTTTTATTTCAGTCTCTGCAGGAAATATAAAACCATTAAGATCCTTTGGGCAACATACACTGACACAGTATCGTGTCTCCATCTACAGTTCTCGCAAAGGGTGAAACCTTTAGCATCAGGACAATCAAGGGTTCATAGACATTATCTAGCTTAAACTGAGTACTTGATAAACCAGTGATACAAAATTATAATTTTCTGTGTCAGAAATGGCAAAAGAAAATCCATAAAGTAGTGCCATTCATGCATCTATTCCAACAAGTATCCAATTTCACAAATGTGCTGATGGGGATTGATGGACTGCTTCTCCAACAAAATAGCAACACTGCCCTAAAATTATCAACTATCCACCCCCATACCAAAGTTTGCACTCCTCAAAATTGAGTAATGTACTCTCCCACCAGTTCCAACACTTCATGTTTTCAATCAATTCCCTTTCCATTTGTAAGAGCAAATAATGACTTCATTTCTTCCAAATTATTCATGGATAATTATATTTGCAGGTCAAATGCCTTAGATCTTGGGGTGTTTAATTCTACCACAACTAAAAGGGCCACGACCACCTGTACTAAAAAAAGTAAGATTATCAAGCGAAGTAAGACTATTACCTAACAATAAACATTGCTGCATTAGACTTGGGAATTTTAGGGCCCCTCATCAACCTGCTTGTTCACTGAATGATTCTCTGGGGAGAAAAGCGGCAAGACCATTCTAGAAGATCATTACTCAATGCCCACCGGTCACTGTTGAGAATGAAAACTGCACTAAAAACAGCCTCAGGCCCCAACATAATCCATACATAACTATTTCTTCTTCACTTTTCACAACCCTACATAATGCTGCCTAGATCTCAGCAACTTGTCACTATACAGAATGTAGCATCTTGATGCTTCCCCAGCTCACAGTCACACTATAGATTCTATAACATAGGTACATGCTCAAGTGACTACATGCATACTCAAACTGATAAGCCTCTCTGAAGTATTCAACACAATCTATCATGCTGTTAAAATGCATTAAATAGTCACAGTGGTTGGTGTAGGAGGCAGTGCAGTAAAAAATAAAAAGGTTTTCCTTCTGAGATAAGGGATTCCAACTGCTGAAATTGAATGACTGCACCCCTAACAATGCCTAAGCCCCACTTCAGATTACCTATTCTGCATTTAGCAAGCCATTTTATTTCAGCAGTTCTTTACAGGCAAGTTTATGGGGAATAATTTTAACATCAAATCTACCATGAAAGTAACTGCAAAGTGTTTAATAAATGAGAAAAAAAGTGATATTTCCCCCTCGGAGAATGTAGACAAAATGAAAATTGAAAAGTGGCAACCATTTTCTGAAAAATGAACTCCCAAAAAAACTTGAAACGGCTGTGACTTGCAGTGATCCTCTTCCTCCCAACTAATGATGCTCATTATATACAGTACATCCAAAAATAAAAGGGAAGCTAGGGGGAAAACATGGAGTGTGCCCTCCTAATCACAATAATGATATTCCCACTATAATACTCGACTACAGAATATCGTAGGCCCAAAATATTATGAAACCCCGAAAACCGGTCTCACTAGGATGCTTGTTTCTGGCCAGGTGAGGACCTCGGCTGGCAGTTCGCGGCTGGACTGTTCCCATGGGGAGCAGGGTCAGGACCACTGATTTGGCATATGGCTGGTTTTAAACTGGAATGGCACGGGGAGCAAAAACGTATGGCTCTAGGCCCGGATCTACTGTACTGGGGTGAATGTTTGACATTGATCAGCATTCTGTCCTTGAATTGTTCTTTTTTGCAAAATGTTATGGTGAAAATATTGGAGTGACGGAGCCATTGGGAATGTAATTTTATATGGGCGCTTGGTCCTTTATATTTGCCTTTAAATTATTTTTGGATCACTGACATAATATCGGAATCAACAATATCGTGTAACACAAATATTGTGTCAAACATGTTGTTTTTGGCAAAAATATGGATATCCTATCCTTATAATGGTAAGTACAAAAATATCAGAAAAACATCATTTCCACACTAATATTGTTAAAAACTATATAAATATATTGTTTCTTAATATATATATTTATATATATATATAATTTAAAATAGTTAATCATAAATATTTTAATGTATACCATTAATGTAATGTAAATTGAATAAATCTCACTCAATATGTACATACTATAGATACTTTTATATAAACACACATACAGTTATATATATATATATATATACATATATATATATATATATATATACATATATATATATATATATATACATATATATTTATGTGTATGCTTATATATATATGTACATTATTATAAATATATATTTTACATCTCTATTAGCATTTTGTGTTTAATTATTTAAATTAACTACTATAAAAAGCTCATTTTATATATATATATATATATATATATATATATATGTATATATGTATATGTATATATGTATATTTTGCACAAAACAGAAAAATATTAACAATTCAATTTCCAAAACATTAAACGAATTGTCAAACCAATACAATAAAAATATATAAAACAAAAACTCATTTACAAAAAAGATGATAAAAATGTAAACACAAATAAAAATATAAATACATACTACAAAATGTAAATTTCAAACAAATATAAAAAATTTTTAACCAACATTAGAAATCTATTGGAGTCTGGGAATAAGGATATACTATTCCTACTCCAGTTGTATGCAACAGTAGAGAAATTGTAGGACTTCGGAGGGGTTAAATATGTAATTACGACTCCAAACAGTGCAGCAGTAGGGAAAAAGTTGGACTTCAGAGTGGCTAAATTTACTATTCCCACCCCCACTTCCAGTCTGTGCAACCAGTGGGAAAAGTGTTGGACTTCAGAGGGGTTAAGATTTACTATTCCCACTCCAGTTTGTGCAACAGCAGAGAAAACATTGTGTGGTCTTTGGAGGGGTTATATTTACTATTCCCACTCCAGCATGTGCACAACAGTAGTGAAAGCGCTGGACTTTGGAGGGGTTGCATTTACTAAGTCCCACTCTATTCCGTGCAACAATAAGTGGATAGTGCTGGACTTTAGAAGGGTAAGCATTGGCGAGTCCCACTCCTGTCTGTGCAACGGTAGGGAAAAAGTGCTGGACTTAGGAGGGCATGATTTACTAAGCCCACTCAAGTCTGTGCAATAGTAGGTAAAGCATTGGACTTTGGAGGGGTAAGATTTACCCTATCTGTTTCTAGATTTGCTTGTCTGAGCAACAGTATGTAGAAGCTAATTCCACTTTCAAACACATCACATACTTGAATAACCCTATTAATTTAGAAAAAATATAAACTCTAAATATAAACATTATTACTTGACATAAAAATATTCAGAAGAATTAAAAAAACATAAACAAAATGATCCAATTTACAAAAATCATAAACAATGTAATAATGAATTTTTAATTAAAAAATAATGCTAATTTCATTATTAGCTTACATTAACTGGCTGTCCCCTCAAACAACCTCAAATTTTGTGAGTCCATGAGGAGTTGGGCCTCAAATACATTTCAGAGAGACTCCATTTGCCTTAAGACACCGCTGCTAAGGTGGTTATCAGTGTGGTATAAGAGTGAGCTATCCCAAACAGAACAATTATCAGTGATTGCCTGCGCGCTTTGACAATGTGAGGGAGAGCGATCTCCTGGTTCAGTTATTTAAAATCTGAATTTACCACTTTGGGTCACCCAGACTTGTGTTTGTGCCCTGACAAGATCACTAAAGCTGCTTACGAGTGGGTAGAACTCAATTTTAATAAGCGCGCTCCTGCCCTTAGACAAAGTCTTAAAATACAGAAACCTGTTGCTCCGCATCTATTGTTCATTAATAACTGTTCCTTCATCTGAATTATACTCTGACATGGGTGACCAATGTATACCTTCGTCATTTATTGACAAGGTTTTGGAAGCTCAATCTCTTGGTACCCTTTGATTAGCTTCCCAAAGGGGTGGTATGCCTATTGCACATTTTATGTTATTCTGTCAATTTTTGTTTCTTGGCCAGGAAAAGATTCCTGATAGCACTTTTAAAGATCTAAAAATTCAATCAAGTAAAGCCAACCATGTAACATCTCCAGATGCTTAAGAATATTTGCACATGTGTGTGCGTGGGTAACTTTCCTGGGCAGTGTAATCCAAGCTCCCGGGAGGCCTGGATTTAACTTTCAGGGGATATTCACAGAACGTTGCGATAAACATCGCCAAAATAGGCTAACGCTAAATTTATATCGCCGTCTATCAGTGGAAAATAACTGTGTGCAGCTGCCGTCTTCCCAACACGGCGGTAACATGCGATAGTTTCCCGAGAACGCCTCAAATGTCCGCGATAGAACTACCGTGACGGCGATAAAAAGGAAACCCGAATGTGAAGAAAGTTGCGATGGGCCCAACTGCATAAAAATCCAGAAAAAAGCAGCGCCAGGCCCGTAAGTCCCACAAGTAAGGCGAGGAACAATCACTATAAAAGCGGCAAAAAACCACCTACAAAACACAAACAACTGCGAAGCACCATGGAGGGAGCCGAGCAAGTACAGAGGACAACCAGAACCCCACAAGCCCCACGGAGGACCAGCCTGGGACCTCCGGGACAGGGAAGGGCAAGGAGAAGAATAAGAGGAACCGCGTTTCAGTACGCATGGAAAAACCAGATCCTCATTACGGAGGTGACAGAATTACCACCACCAACTGTCCATCACCTCCACTGTGACATTGGCAACTAAAAATACAATATGGCAGTCCATCTTGGCCAAGGTGAATGCAGTCGGAGTGAAGAGAAGGAAGCGGACGACTGCAAGAAGCGCTGGACTGATGTGAAGCGCAAAACCAAGCTGAAAATCGCTGCCAACCTGAGAGCAGCAATGCAGACTGGAGGTGGGAGCCCAGCGACACACCCCAGGAGCTGGATGAGATGGAGGAAATGTGACCGAGAGTCATCATTGGGGGAGACGGTGGCAGGAGTTGGTGGACCGGACACTGCACAACATGACCCTAGCCAACAGCAACAGGGTGAGTAACGACCAGGGACTGGGGGCACGGGGGAGATGGGCCAATGGCACACATGCACAATTAAGTAGAGCACATCTGCGGACAGACCATGCCCAAGAGTCACAAATCCGACCAAGAGCCCAATTTACCAAGTCTGCAATATCTCAGCACTGTATAAGCACAGAAGTGAAAGGCACACCGCCTGAAAGGGAGAAGGGCCAGCCAAATCAGAGCTGAAGGGGTAACACACTCACAATGCAGCACACACACATAAGAATCAGAGCACCCCAACATTGACAGCAATGTGGTACAAACTGCAACACTCTCACAACAGAACAGAGGACACAACTGCTGCCGCTTGTGTGTAGAAAATGGCCATTCGCATTTGGCATAGCAGGAAACTGTGAGATGACAATGGACAAGTACAACCTCACATCCCTGATGGTGTAGAAATGTCAACTGTCCTGCATAAAATAGGCATCTCTTCACAAACAGTCACAATGTACATTGACATGCAATCCGTCAGTAAACCTGTACAATGCGTGAACATACCATGGTGTACAGTACAGTGTCAATCTGCATCTCCCCCTTCACATTGCAGAGGGAGAATCAACACCTCTGCAGAGCAGACACAACAACTCAGCACTGATGACGCGAGAGGACCTCCCCAACATCGGTACACCGACGCCCTCCAGCAGCTGATGGACAGCTTCGGCACCCCCACCGTCCAGGAGCAGGGCAGCCCAGCTGCATCGAGGAGACCCCACCCCTGCACAGACCACACAGCAGGAAGCACCCACCACCACGGCTGTCTCCCCGGGACTCCCACGACCAACACATGGCATTCCAACGCCGGTGTCAGGGTGCCAGGAGAAGATGGCTGATCAGCTGCGGTTGGGGTTCGACCTCATGGCAGCCAAACTAGATGCCATACGCAGGTGTCTAAGTCCCATCAAGGTCCACTTACAGTCCCTAACGGACACCCACTGTCCGCTCCATGCTCTCCAACATCCATGGCTGACATCGCTGGAGTCATGACTCGGAGACAAGAACACCTGTCTAGTCAGAGTGGCTCCAGCAATGTCAGCCGGGAGTTGGGGCACATGCAGAGGATCATGGAGAACATGGAGCGGATGCATGCGGAATGATTGGCTGCCACAGCTGCACACCAGCGAGATGTAGCTGGGATCTCCCATGCCCTGCAGATCCTCATCATGGCATTGCCACCACACGGCCTGGCGCGGATGAATGCTGCTGCTACTACTCCATCCACATCTCCGCCCCCTGAAGTGTCAGTGCCACGCAGTGCGACAGACAAAACACCACCACCCACATGTGAGGCACCTGACACATCAGAGGACGAAGATGATGATGAATCTGGCTTGGTGGTGAGATTGAAGTGGTAGCATACATCACCGCCATGTGGCCTGTTTCAGCTTGTTTCTGCCCTCTGCATCATGCCCTGGAATAACATCTTCCACTGTCCCCGTTACACTCAGCGACACTCACCTTGACCACGACATGGACTGCCATATTTGTAATGGTTACCAATGACACAGCAATCACACTGCGGACTGAAGTCTTCCTCTTCCGATGAACCTGTCAATCCCTAAAGGACTCTGGCTGGCCCTCCATGGGCGACATGTAAAGTGGGGTTTGCATGGCCTCTGTGCTGGTCCAGCTTAAACACCCCACTGAATGTGAATAAAACATTCAAATTACACTGATGTGTCATGGCCCTGATCAATTATGCATGAAAGTATTGATGAATGTAGGGACAGTGATTCCACATAAATGGTACTCCCTGGGCAGTGCTATCAATGCGCATGTATGGCTGTGACCCAGATAGGCAGTGAGACACACATCGTCATTCAAAACAACTCACATCACAGTTGAATACAAGTGAATGTGCGTAGACTTTATTAGCATATGTGTGTCAGTACGGGCAAGAGAAGTGCCACAACATGCGGACCAATGCAGCAGCATGTCAGAATGAGGAACGTTGCAAGCGCCGCTGTCCACTCCGGGGGAGTGCCTCACCTCTCACAGGTGTGTTACCCGCGTGGTTGTCCGCCCACGTATTCGGGGTCCAGGCGAATGCAGCCATGTCCACTGTTGTCGTGGGATATGTGATCAGAACCCCAAGATGCAATAAGGTGTCGGGACATGTGCAATGGGTTCCAAACTGTTGTGGCTGCAGGTATGTAGTTACACGTCCATGAAAGCGATGCAGCTTCGTAGGCAATCATCTCCAACATGAGGTCGTTGTCGACTCCATCGAACAGGACGGCGAGGCTATCCATTAGCAGGTCCGGACAGATGTACTGCGTCCACCCCTGTCACCAATTAGCACTACAGCCCAATAGGGGAGCGGCTCAATGTGGTCACTGCACACGAGGAGTTCTACAATATCCCAGGTCGAGCTGCCAGCATGTATGCCAAGTATCCAGGCATCCCATAGACGGGTATCACGGTGACACTCCTGGTCGTGGGCCAACAGGGCGCACACACATGTCGAAATCCAGTTCGCCTACCGTCCTGTTGGATAGGCAGACATCCATGGACCACTCGAATATGCATGATCAACAATGCAACACAGGCTGAACGCAGGTGACGTTGGCAAGGCGGAAGCTTAGCCGGTAACTGACCCATAGCACTACCAATGGCAGTGCCCTCAGTAAATGCAGCATACGTGCACGGTACAGTTCCCACGTGACAGGGTTGTGCATGTGTCCGGGATGTTCTGCCATTGAGTTACTGGCCCTGGTTGAAGCGGCACTGTTCTGACCTGCGCCAGTTCTGTGGATGAAATGCCACAGCTCGGATCAATGAGTTGTTTAAGTGGCAACGGTTGTACGCCTGGGATGGTGTGGGAGTAAGTGGGAAGGCCATTCCATGCAAGATAACTCGAGAACAAGGACTTCTGTGTGTGGGGTGTGTATACGTTGGTCTGTCGTCGGGCTGTGCGTAGTGTGGGAGTCGTCCTCAACTGCTATCGTATCTGTCAGGGGGTGCCGGGCACATGCACATTCCGAGGTTGGATGTGCAGATGTGCTTCCGCTGATAGTTCAGACAAAGGAGCTTTCATCCCTAATGTCAGTTTGTCATCTGCTTGCATTCAGGAATTGTGATGTGGCTTGTTGGGTGTGGGGTGGATGTGTGCAACTTTGGGATTCATGTTTGACATGACTTGCATGTGGCAAATGAGCGGCATCACTGTGTGTTACGTTGCCTCACAGCTGCTCCTCTCTCCCCCGGGCCTATTCACTTGTGTACGCTGCGCGGCTGCATCACTTGCACTCCAACGGCACACCATTGTCATGCCTGTCTGCACATGTCCACAAGCCTGACAACGACACTGTGATGTTGGCCGTTGGAAGGTGGGTGGCCACATGAGTGTAGGCCTATGGTAAGGCATAGCGCGGACACAGATGTAGAGTTCATGCCTGGCTGAACTCACGCTGCGATTAAGGCTAGGCTTTTGGCTCATGCTGTGGCAATGTAGATACACACAACACTTGGCATGTATGAGCCAAGACCCAGAGCGGTCTTGCGCTCCTTCATTTCTCCGTTCGACGCGAGCCCGGCCCTCCGGGTGCATGCTACATTGCAACATTGTCAATTCAGTGCCGGGTGGCGCCAACACTACAACAGAGACACACGCATTGGTTACTTCCTTGTCCAGGCCAGAACTGACCACGCCCTGAGCCCCCGGGCTAATTCTACACACCCCTGCGCTGGACTGACGTACGCCGGCCCGGCCCAGCCCACTCCGCTACGCTTACAGGGGGATGACAGAGCTACATGTCCAAGGTCTTACCCACTGCCTGAGGTGACATGCTTGCGTCCCAGCTGTCCACAGCACAATGTGATGTGGTAGGGCCAGGGGCCATCACGCATTCATAATGACCACACGGACACACTTAGATGTATGGTGGAACTGGCTACGTGGCACGTGCGCCCGGCCCATTTTTATTACCAGGGCCACATGTCCAGTGACGCCTGTGCTGATGGGTGTGGGGTGAGTGTAAGCCAGCCCCTCAGGAGTGGTTGGTGCTGGCAACAACTAGAACAGTGATCATCGGATCACACACACAGATTCAATCATAAAGGGTCCATGACTTGAGCTGCACTGAGTTCGTGGCACAGGAAGCGCTGGCGGGTGCGCGGCCTGCGATGATGCGTCGTCCGGGCGGGCTGCACTGGAAGCAAAGTCTGTTGCCTACTGGACTGCACCATAAATAAATCAAGACTCACCTCGGGTGTAGAGCCCTGCTGACCGCAGTGTGAGGCCGGAGGCCGCGGTCAGGGAAGAGGTCCACAGCCACGCGGGTGATGACTTGTGGTGCACTTTGAGTTTGTGGCACCAGATCTGGAATCACACACACAAGATTCAAACATGTAAAGGGTCCATGACTTGTGGTGCACTGAGTTAGTGGCACCAGATCTGGAATCACACACACCAAGATTCAAGCATAAAGGGTCCATGACTTGTGGTGCACTGAGTTAGTGGCACCTGGGCGCTCCAGCGGGTGTGCAGCCAGCGATGATGCGCGGGCTGGGCGGCCCGGGCGAGACTGGAAGCAATGTCTGTTGCCCCTGCTGGACTGCGCTCACAAATAAATCAAAGACTGAATTTGTATTGTGAGGCCTCTGCAAGGACCGCGGTGTAGGCCGGAGGCGAGCCCGGTCAGAAAAGGGCCCACAGCCACGTGATGGCTGACTTGTGGTGCACTGAGTTGGTGGCACCTGTAGCGCTCAGCGGGTGTGCAGCCAGAGATTATGGCGTGTCCTCGCAGGTCGGGATTGGATTTGATTTGTGAGCCCTGCTGACCGCAGTGTAGGGCCGGAGGCAGCGGTCAGAAAGGGCCCACAGCCATGTGATGATGACTTGTGGTGCACTGAGTTGGTGGCACCTGTAGCGCCAGCGGGTGTGCAGCCAGAGATCATGGCGTGTCCTCGCAGGTCAGGATTGGATTTGATTTGCTGAGCCCTGCTGACCGCAGTGTAGGCCGGAGGCAGCGGTCAGAAAGGGCCCACAGCCACGTGATGATGACTTGTGGTGCACTGAGTTGGTGGCACCTGGAGCGCTCAGCGGGTGTGCAGCCAGAGATGATGGCGTGTCCTCGCAGGTCAGGATTGGATTTGATGTGAGGGCCCTGCTGACCGCAGTGTAGCCCGCAGACAGTAGTCAGCACACACATAACTCCGCGGTGCTGTGCCGCTGGGTGCGCTGGGGGCCTGTGTCGCGGACGCCAGCGCGATCGGCCGAGGAGGCTGGCGGTAATGGCGGCGGACTCCGTGGCAGGGTGAGGGGCGCCTCCCCGGGCAGGCGCGTTGGCGCATCCGGGAAGTGAACCACGCCCAGAGCCCCGGCCCATGTTATTCACACTCCTACGCTGGCCTGGCGTACGCCGGCCCAGCCCCCTCCGCTTACGCTTACATGAGGGGACGACACGGACAGCATGACCGGGGTCTTCCCCACTGCTCTGAGGTAACATGGTTGCGCCTTCCACTTTCCACAAACACTACAGACACCAGCAGTATATGTCCACATGGACATGTCTGTGTACTCTGCATACTGTAGCCTGTCCAGCACATCACCCCGCCACACTTGGCATTGTGTACATTCTTATTCATGGGTGACTTGCCTCCTTCACACATACTTGGTTCCCACTCTCCCCACATTCTGCAATTGTGTGGCTGTGGGGCCATGCCGCTTTGGGAAGGTCAGCTGTCTTGTTCTGCGCTGCCTCGGTGGTAGTCCGGAGGGGCCTGAGGGTCGGTGGCGGTGTGGGTGTTGTGGCCTCTTGGGTCTCGAGCTGCATGGTCAGTAGCTCCATGACTTGTGCTGGTCTTGGGATGTGGCTCTGGGCTGGGCTCCCTTTCATGCTGCAGTGTGTTGTCGTCCGGGTTACATACCAGTAAAAGGCAGGTGTTAAATCCCTGCTGCTAGCGCGCCTTATCCGCCTGTTTTTGGGTCGCATCGCGGATCCGGGCTGGCTCGTTGAGAATGTGTCGCGAAGTGGTGGTACCGTGTGTTTTTGCACGGGTATGGCTACTCTGCATATCATTAGCGTTAAGTTGCTGAACTCTCCTATCCGTGGCGATGTTTTTCTGCGGGCAGCTTCTCGGCTGGGAAGCCTTGGCTCGACCGGCAGTTTGGCACCAGCTTGGGGAATAGAGGCGTTGAATCTAT
>CAWUFW010018500.1:0-219025 GCA_963921515.1 Calotriton arnoldi
CCCCCATGTATCTAAAAAGAAAGAAAGCCAGCTTAAGTAAAATATAATGAAACCTAAAATATATTCATAAACTCCTTAAAAAAATTGAATAATTTTACACACACCATTTCATTCTTCGGATAAAAAAGAAATTCACGGGCAAATGTTACATTTTTGATACAGTTTTGTATAAACATTGGTCGAAGTCAACGATGACGAAAAGAAACCAGTGCTGGGCAAACAAACAAAATATGATCAAGATTCTGAGTGCCCAAATTACATAGGTTGCAATGTTTACCATTTTTCGTGGAGTAGGACCAATTTGCTGTTAGGTCAATTAAAGGCAAGAGATTCATGCGGCATAAAGTAAGCCAACGTCGAATACCATTTTCTAAGTTTCAAGATAAGTATTTCTGGGGAATTCTCAGTGTATTTGATATGGCAATTATCTTTAGTCGTTCTTTTGATCTACAGAATTTAACATCTCTATGGTAACTAACCGTACGACTTGTGATTTTTAAAAAGGATTTAAGTTCTAGAAGCGGGAGGGACATCACTGGCTCCTCCTGTGCACAGAAAACATTCAAAGCCAAGAAGAAGTCACAGAAATCTTTTTTTTATTTATGGTTCCTCCAAAAATTTCTTGACACATGGAACCTCTTAATGTATATGACTCACTATTCCTTAACTGATATCCCCAACGTAATATCCTGGCTAAACCTTGAGTAAAACAATTTGTCAAGCCAAATTCCAATCTGATAGCAGATATTGGGACCGGTGTGTTAAAATTACATAATTTGCATAAAATCTGGCCTTCAATCTTATCTAGGAAACTCCACTCCTTTACTGGGATAGATTCAATGGCATATAACAGAGTAGGAGGGATTTTTGTTTTAAAAACAGTAAGCCAGTGTAAAAAGTGTCTTTGACCCATTGCGCTATAAAAAATACACAAGCCATTTGCATGTATTACCGCTTTACCTTAACTATGTTTAATATGTGGCTTATTCTTTTGTATTGCCCGTTATTACTTTCCCTAAATAGAGGAAAGAATCTACCAGCTCCAGCTTTTCAGGACCAATTTTCCAATTAAAATTACATCATTTTCTGCTTCAATTGCATTTCATAATCAAAACTTTACTTTTGGAAACATTGATCTTCAAAAACTGTGCCATTGTATACTTCTGTAATGATGTCAACTTTTTATTCAGCCCATTGGGGGTTAGATCCATAATTACTATATCATCTGCATACATAAGACGTGCAAAAGGATGGCCGCCTATCTTCGGTGCATCTCCTTCTAGAGGGGAAAAGCATTCAGGTAAATCTGCTACATACAAAGAGAAGAGTAGCAGGGCTAATAGAAAGCCTTGCTTCAGACCATTTTCTGTGGATATTACTGTTGATAAGCCTTGATTTCCTCCTATTTGCACCTGGCACCATGTTCGTGAGTGTAGGGCAATAATTAATGTTAACAGGGGGGTAGGCACTCCCATTTTATGTGATTTTTTCTAAGTAAGGGCCAGTCTACCTTATCAAAGGCTGTTGAAAAATCTATAAAGGCCACATATATATTTGATCTACGAAAAATTGTATACTTCTCCTCAATTAATTTCAGCATAAAGATGTTATCCAGGGTGGAGTGAAATACCTGCTTGTTCTACAGGAAGAACCCTCTCCTCTACCACCCATTCAGTAAGATAGTTGACCGGAATTACAACGCTGCTGTTGACTCTTTCTCTGCTTGCTCTTTATTTTTTGGAAAAAGGAAGGAAGGGAGAAAAGGAAAAAAGCTGTGCGCAAGCAGTTCTGCTGCGTCGCGGGTGTCTCTTTTGTCGGGGGTGCGGGTCTCTGAAGCGGCCTGTGGTCTGTTTCTTTCTTGGTAAAGGCCCCCCTCATCGGACCTTGTTTCATCAGAGCGGCAGGTCTCCCCTCCTCACAGGCCAGAGGAAAAGAAATTAGAAGCAGCACATGAAGGCGGATCCTTCACTTCCTCAATCCAGAAACCCTCAGTCTGCCGGGCCAGGGCAGCTCGCACTGCGCAGCAAACTCCCTCCGACATGAAAACTATCGAATGCAGCGACTGCACTCACGGACCTGTTGTGACATAGCACGTTTTTGTCCCGTTTATGCACTGCTGTCACTTGGCTCTCAGTCAGTCGTGTTTGACGACCAACAGTACTAGCCATGCCGGAATTTGTAGGCTTTTAGTACGACACGTGAAACTACAGGTCCCACAATGAATAGTGGCGCTCCCTAAAAAAACAAGAGCGACTAACATTTTTATTGCATGGGGAACGTATATTTATCAGAGCGTCTTGTTAAATAGAGTAGGCTGTGTCCGGTTTATCACAGTGTCCAATTAAATGGCACAGATTACTTTCGGTTTATTAGGCGTCTTCTTAAATGGCAGAGAATTTCGACCATTTTAACTAATGGAAACGGATATTGCAAACATAACAGGCAGCTGATCTGCTCACCCATTTAGTTGTATGTGTAAATTGCTGCTTGCTCATGTCATTCAGCTCCATACTCTGGCAGGAGCTTAAGCCCAGAGCCCTCACCTACACACAGCCGGAACGTTTCACCGAGACGCCTCGGGGTTGCCATCCACCCTGGTGGGACTACGAGTCCCAGGGTGCACCAAAGGTCACAGCCTTCCCGCTTCCGCTACCGCAGGTGAGGGGGAGGTGCTTCCATCGCGCTACATAGCGCAGCCTCTCCCCCCACGGCGCGGGACGTGCGCGGGCGAAGCCCGGGCCAAGGGCGGGCCCGTCCTTGCCAGGAAGAGGCAGGGCAGGGCCACCCCCCTTGGTTCCTGAATCATCGTTCCATCGGCACTGGTAAGACTGTCCGGGACCCTTAATTTAGTCGTTTGTCCTCAACACACTCAATTCATCCGGCAGAAGCGCTAGCTTGTTCCTTGCAACTCCTAGATGGACCTGGTGGCGAATACAGGGAACTTGTAACTCAGAGTCCCACAGGAACAACACGCGGAACTGCTCCATATTAAGTTGTTTATTAACTGAGGCACATTTCATATGCATATATTGTTTCTTATTATTTTTAGCTTATAACCTCAGTGTTATTGTTTTGGCATACACCTCGTGTATCAAATATCTTCCGTTTTAAATCCAATCTTGGTCTTGTGCCTTAGTTGGCTCTACGCCTCACTGGCTTGCACTAGGGGTGCCCCTTCCTTGAATTAAATATGGGCAAGCGCATTTGTGCAGTAAAAAAGGGCCCCAGGTCTCCATCCTGGCCCCTTTGCCCCAAACCTCAATAGATAGGATGCTCCAGAGGGCTATTGGGGTGGTGTCAACTGAAATAGAACTAACGGAGAGGCGTCTGTCTTTAACTCCAGACTTATTCAGACCAGGGCCTGAATCACCCATTCCTCAATCAACAACTCCTGGTTCTCCACTGAGACCAACAGAATCCCTGTCTAGAACAATTGAGTCATCCTCACCATCACCTAAACAACACCCAGTGAAGCCAAAACCCGTAAAGGTGGCATCTTTACCACCTCTCTTAAGACCATCAAACGCAAGACTGGAAATGGGGCAGAAACCAAGAGAAGGAAAAACCCAGATATAGCAAACAGCGCACCTGAACTAGTTAGCAGTGATAGAATGGCTGAGCCTTTTACCAACCCCCTAACAGCTTCTGACTGTCCCACTTGGGGGAGGACCCTGGTAGTGGAGTTGGAGAACCAGATGAGAGCTATTGTAAAGGAAGAGCTTGCGCTCATACTCAAACAAGTAGGTACAGGGCAACTGACTGAGATGAGCAGCAAGGGCAATTCCCCTGGTAGAACCACTCTTGTCCTAGGGAAGAGGAAAGACTGTAGCTCTCAGACAGTCAGCGTAGCCCAATCTTTCACTGGCCAGAAGGGGTCCACGATGGCTCCAAACCCCGCTGCCCAATCAAGTGCCGGAAGGGCAGAGGCTCCTAGTGCCGTGCCGGCCGTTAACATCCCGGCACGTTCTGAAAACCCTGCCATACATCTATCCCATGATCCTAGGGCGACATTCGGCCCTGCCCCTCCTAGGGAGGTCCCACATAGAAGAGGGCCCGTCCATATAGAACAGAGGGAAGGCGGGGAAAGGCTACATCCAGCAGTGGCCGAGGTTACAGGACCAGTGCAACAGATGAGACCGACCATAAACCTACCCCCAGCCTCACTCCCCTATGTCATAATATTAACAGGGGTCCCTGAGATCAATAATGGGCAGAAAGAATCGCAGCTAGATTTAAGGAATAAGTGTCTTTTTTGGTTAACCAGGCACAAGCAGTTTACCTATGACAGGGCTGGGGAAATTTTAATGGTTCGAAGAGTGGGATGGGTGGGCGAAAATCCCAAAACAATCCAAGGAGATTGCATAGTTATCAATTTTAGCAACCCCTGACCGTACAAACAATTGCAGGCCAGTTTGCTAGCACCCAAGCACTGCGCACGGATGTCCGAGCTTACACTTTGGACTTTTTCTATCCAGGCAACTACTTTCTGCCTTGGACTCCAGTATACAGGGCCCCAATAAATAGATTCCAACCTTATCCAATAGCAGCCCAACCCCTTAGACCTCTTTTTAACATCCCAGTGGCAAACAGATATGGGCCCCTCGAGGAGGTGGATTGACTCGGGTTGCAAGACAGCTATAACCCCAACACTGGGACGGGGGGGTTCAAGAGGGTAGCTGGGATGAATACTAGTGGGAAACAGGCACAGCATATCCACAATAGCAACGAAGATGAACCAGGGGACCAACAACCCTCATCTCTCTGGAGAGCCTTAGATCATTACGGGATAGGTGTATCTATGCATAATAATCCATCTTTAACTCCTTTCGATTATGTAACCCCTAGCCAAGCCAGGAGTGTTCCTATAACGAAAGAAGCCGAAGTAATTCCCATGGTTCAGCCAGATGTTATTCGAAGTCCTAGTAACAACTGTCACAATGCACACAGTGGTAATTAATCCGCCGGTCATAAGTTAAGGATCCTATCCTGGAACATCGCTGGAATGAAAAACAAACTGCACTGCCCAGATTGGGGGCAGTTTGTAGGGAAGCATGATGTGTGTATGTTTCAGGAGACTTGGGCAAGAGAGGATATAGTGAGGGGGGGCTATGCAACCTTCAACGTCCAGGCCACCTCAGGGGGAAGAGGCAGGCCCTCGGGGGCTTATGCACCTGGGTTGCCACCCACCTGGATTGTACCGCGGTTCGGTTGAACACCGCATCCAACGATATCCAATGTATTGTACTCACTTTTCCCTCTAATTTAAAACTTGCTCTCATTAACATCTATTCCCGTCCTGTAAACATCACACAGGAATCCCCGACCATAGATCTACTTAACACCTTCATCGACACAGTACCCCTAAATGTTAGACTGATTATTGGGGGAGACCTTAATTCCCAATTTGAGCCCTTGGCTGCCCCCACTGATGCCCCTTCTAGCGACGAGGATAGTCTTTGGCTAATCCCTGATCCTCAAATTCCACCAGTAAAGGCCTGGACTCCTCTGGTACTCCAGATAAATGCAGTAACCCTAACCCACTCTTTGAGGGCGTGTAACGGCCGTACCAAGTCTGACCAGCCAGGGAAGCTAACCTTTAATAGACCAGGACAATCTTCCCTGCTGGATTATATTCTAGTGGAGACAAGCATTTGGCGGTGGGTGGTTGACTTCGCTGTCATTCCAAGAATTGACAGTGATCATAACGCCCTGATAGTGGAGTTAGAGCCCCCAGAATTTTGTAATGCCATGACTATTGGCACCCTTGTAGGTACCAACTTAATTCTTGCCAACAATCGAAGAAGAATAAAGTGGGGAAAACTCAAGCAGTCACCAGACAAGTCAGCCGCATTATATTCTTTAATCATCTCACCCCTTTTGGAAATGGAGTCGGCTGCCGCAAAACTCAACACTCCACAAACCATTAGTAGATTAGAGGCACTGCATGAAGAATTGTCAACAAGCCTGACTAACATTTTTAACCCTTTGACACATTCTAAGCCCAACAAGGGTGCCAAGCAGACCTGGTTTAATAACTCTTGCCGCAAGGCAAAGGGTGCCCTTATTGACGCTATTAAACTCAAGGATAGATCCTTAATAAAATCAAGCAGGGCCCAGTATCGAGATAGTATCAAGCTAGCCAAGAAGAACTGGGAGCTTGAAAGGTGGGACGACATCAAGGCAGAGCTCTTTAATAGGGACATGAAGAAGTTTTGGTCTCTAGTTAGCGCAGACGGCAGTATAGAGAACTCAGCGTTAGAGCCAAACATCGCTGCAGCCGCATGGAAGCTGCACTTCCAAGCTCTCTATTCTACTGAGGAACCCATAGAGCCCAAAGATGCAGCGTCTCTAGCAACTATAGGGAATCCTAATGAAGACCCCCAATGGATTACTCTAAAAGAAGTTTTAAATGCAATTGGGAAGCTCCCCCTAGGTAAGGCCCCTGGGCTAGACAAGATCCCCGGGGACTTATTTAGGGAGGAACCTAATATTTGGGAACCCTATCTCTGGGCAATATTCAACGCCATTCTGTTAGGCATGAAGATCCCGGATACGTGGTTAGGGGCCGAAATCTTTCCAGTCTTTAAGAAAGGCTCACCCCTCTTGCCCTCCAACTACAGGCCAATCAGCCTGATAGATGTCACCCAGAAATTGTTCGCCAGGATCCTCCTTGAGCGACTTCACTCTTGGATGGAAGAGCGGGAAGTTCTGAGTGTGTATCAGGCCGGGTTTCGGAAGAATATTTCCACCATCGACCAGCTCTTCAGGCTCCAACTATTATTCTGGAAGACGGTGTCAATAGAGGGTGGCAGCCTCTATTTGATTTTCGTCTACCTTAAATCGGCCTTCGATATGGTCCCCCGAGCCAAACTGTGGGAGGTTCTTGAGCAGCTGGGTATCCCGCCCTACCTGTTGTCACTGATTATGCGATTGCATACAGGCAACTTTGCCCAAGTCAGGTATGGGAAATATGGAGAATTGACCCCCCGCTTCCCAGTTAACAGAGGAGTGAGACAGGGGTGTGTGCTGGCCCCTACCCTGTTTTGCCTTTTCATCAACGCCTTGGTGGCCCAACTAAACGAAATAGCGGACAATGACGCCCCGAAGCTGGCGCAAGGCAGGGTGCCAGCAATGATGTTTGCGGACGACACTTTGCTGTTATCCAAGTCCCCTATGGGCATTCAAAGGATCTTGGACAGTTTTTACTTATTTTGTAAAAACCGAGGGTTGGAGATTAACACCACGAAAACCAAATTTATGGTCTTCAACCCGGCCAAAACATCTCGCCCAAACCCCTCCTTAAATGGCACCTTGTTAGAGAGGGTGACTGTCTTTGAATACCTTGGTGTCACATTGTCCGAAACATTCGAATGGGGCCCACAATTAGACAAGGCAGGCTTGAGGCTAGCGCAGCTGGTGGGGGTTATCACTAAAACCTTTAGGAATTCCCTATACAAACCGCCTGGCCCGGTTGCTGAAATATATAAGGTTCAAGTAAGGAGTGCTGTAATGTACGGGGCGGAATTATGGGGTCACCGCCCCTCTGGCGGATTGGCCAAAATAGAGAACCAATTTATGAGAAAGCTCTTGGGCCTACCGCCCAGCACTCCCCTCATCCCCCTCATCCCCCTGCGCCTGGACCTAGGAATCAAACCCATTGCAGAGGAGATCGGACTAAGACCATTGACCTTCTGGCGCAGACTGTGGGCGACCCCTGAATTAGTATCCTACCAAAAAGAACTCAAGGGGGTCCTGGGACTTCCGGGGGCTGGAAAACTGCCATGGCTCAAGTTCATCAAAGAAGCCTGCGCTAGAATAGGCATGTTTAACCTGTGGAGCAATCCCGAGGAAGTGTCCCCGATAATATCTCGTCTTCAACTCGTAAGAGCATATAGATCGCTCAAATTAGCCGATCTGCAGGGGAACACCAAACTCGGGCACCTAACGGCTGACTTCTTCAATATAAAAGCCGAGTATCTTTTTGAGCCCTTTCTGGACGATATACAGCCCCTTATGGCTAGGAAGCTGTATATCCAGTTTAGAACAGGGACCCTCCCGGTTAACGCTTTTACGAATAAATGGTCAAAAGATCTCTTTGCTGGATGTCCCGCTTGCAACAGTCCTGAGGAGACTGATATTCATGTTTTTTCTTTTGCCCCGGCTACAAATCTGCCAGACGGCGTTGGCTCATACCACTATGTAGGAACTTGGGCTGTACACAGTGTTTGGAGGTGTATAGAATTCTAAGATTTGACACACACCCCCCCATAGTTTTTGCCGTGTCCCGATTCCTCAATTCTATGTGGCACAGGCGTAGGGCCATTTGTAATATATCCCAGCAACTGTAAAAAATGTCCCCTCCAATAATGTTGTTATTACTTTTTAAAAAAATTAAAAATTTTATCTGGTTTTAACCATCTTCGTTTTTAACTGGTGTAAAGTCATTGGACAAACTAAAATGTTTCTCTGGCCATATTTTGTAATCTGCTATCAATGAAATGTCATGATTTCTCCTAAAAGAGCTATATATGTATGTATATGTATTTTTTACTTTTTATGACCTTTTATGACCGAAATAAAGTTGAATGGAATGGTATACTTCTCCTCAATTAATTTCAGCATAAAGATGTTATCCAGGGTGGAGTGAAATACCTGCTTGTTCTACAGGAAGAACCCTCTCCTCAACCACCCATTCAGTAAGATAGTCAAGAATATTGTGAGCAAATATTTTCCCCACTGCGTCTAGTAAAGGTATCTGCTGGTAGTTACCCTGATGATGTCTATGGCCCTTTTTATATAGAGGGATTAGGATACTACCAGACCAAGATGGAGGTGTCTTCCCCTGTGTATAGCAAAAATCAAACAGCGGAGTAAGGTACGTGGCCCACAACAGAGGTTCCTTTTTAATTACTGTCATAGGGATTTCATCAGGACCCATTGCTCCTAACGCTCTCATTTTTTTAATAAGTCTACCACTTCACCCTTTGAGGGTGCATGGCAGGATTCAGGGATTTTGAAAGGATAGGGTAAAGTGAAGGCAAAACAAGAAGAATTAGGATTTGCAGATGTAATTTCAATTCTTCTTCTTTTATAGGAATGGGGAGGGATTTTACTCTTGTACCACAGCAATCAGCGATTATTATTTCCCAACATCTTTTAGAGTTATTTTTTTAAGCCGCCTCTTTTAACTGTACCCATTCATAATCTTCCTTTATTTGCTTTAGAGGACGTTTTTTCCTCTGTCTTTTCCTCTTTAAAAGATTTATTAATTTACTTCGTTCAAGGGAAAAGTTCAGGAACTGGGCCCTCACTAATTTATTTATTTCCTTATTTATAGGAAGCAATGGGTTAAGATGCGGACTCCTTTTAGCTGGTACATGCGTAGATTTACATAACGAAGCGAAAGTACTTGTATTACGACAAAAGGCTTAGAATAAATCAGTTTGAGAAGAATGGTGATCAACCATTAGTAAGTGCTGCTGATTTCCTATCAAAACTGTTAACTTCTCTTTAAGTTTAGAGGTAGCGAGGGTATTCCAATGAATTCTGCCATTTTTTATATTAAAACCTACTGAGCTATCCTTAAAATTCCAAGAACCTACCTTAGCACAGGTCATCTCAAATTTAGAACAGATCACCATATGATCGCCAAGTGCATTTTCGAAGACTTCCATACTTGAGAGCTTACAAAAACATCTGCTGAAACAATTAAGTAATCAATAATAGTTCTCCCAGTAGGCGCCTTATGTGTATAGTTTGCTGGTATATCATTTCCTAACCTCCCATTGACAATTAAAAGATCTAAACTTCTCAAGCCTTCAAGTAATAGTGCTCCTTTTTTATCAGTACGACTATTATTCGGGAACTGGGCAAGGGGAATGTTTAAAGCTTCCTTTTTTGAGGCATTAGCAAATAACCTTATACTGTGGGAAGAAACTTTGGCATTCAAATCACCAACCAGCATTAGATGCCTACAATCTTCACTTTCCATAGTAGTGGAGAAGAAAACAAATAGATCTTTTAATAAATGAGAGTTAGATGCATCAGGAGGTATATATGCATTTACAATCAGCAGGGAATCTAAATGATCTTGTCCTTCCTTAAGGTCTAACTTAATCACCTGAATTAAGTTAGAGGCGTGGGGGATTACTTTATATATCCATCTAAAACTTGTTCTAAGCAATATAGCAATACCTCCTTATGCATGTCCTCTGTTCACTGGGAGCGCAGGATGGCTAAGCACAATATAATCTTCAATGGACCAGTTCTTTCTGATCCAACACTCTTGTATACAGATTATATCAGCACTCTGTTCTTTCAAGAATAATAATTTTTTTTATTCATGCTTAAGCCAGCTGCGTTCCAAGAAATCAATTTAAGACCCTTGCTAGGAAGAATTCCCGTGTTTTAAACGAGGATCTATTTGTATTAAGAGCCCCTGCTACCCAACTCCATTTGTTATCTTCCTCATCTGCAGACAGTAAGTGGTTATTCTTTTTCTCTGCAAGGAGTGAAACTCTCCTTCCCCCTTGCCAAGGGAAACCTGCAGTATACTTTCCCTCTCCAAATAAGGCAAATTCCTTGTAGATAGATCTGGATGGGCGATAGTCTGCCGATTATAAGTCGCTTTTTTTTAGGCTATCTCCTCTTCAGGTACAAGACCATCGATACCATGGCATCGTAATTTATCACTATTTGACATTATCAGATAGGAAATCACTTTGGAACCAAACGTCACTCTAGCTCCCCAGAATTGCTATATTTTTAACCTGAACCAGGGCAAGATCACTACTTTGGATCATTTGGAGGTCTGGAATTTCAGCAAAGCACCTCAACAAAAAGGATCTGTTCATAAACGGCTCATGATCATAAATAAAATAAAAATCTAGTGTAGAAGGAACAGAAAGTAAGTGATTAGCTTGGCAAACTACCTCAGGGACAGTTCCAATAGGTTTATAGATAACATTACTGCCTAAAGAGGAGGCAAATAGCGTGGCATTGGGATTCAAGGTACTCTGGGCCATTGAAGGAGAGCTTGGATCTAGTACAATAACTTCTTGTGAAGCTGGGATTGGGGCACAGGGATTCGATAAGGGTGATCGAGGTCCCTTTGAATTGATTTCAATTTGTCCTTCTTCCTTCTTTGTAGTGTTCGAATCAGGATTCAGTGACAGATTTAAAATTGAATTAGGATCAAAACATAGACGTTTTGCTCTTTTTTTTTATTTATTCTCCGACATTTTTCCTTTTTTTCCTTCTTCTTCTTCCAGACAATTTTACTTTTGCTCTTGATATCCTTTTCCTTAGGTGGAGAAAGATCAGCTTTTAATTCCCCTGTTATAAAATGTTCAGATTTTTTAGCCCCTCTGTTTAAAAAGATGGGGAAAACTTTTCGTACTGTAGTTATTTTTTCCCTCTCAGCGCTCTGAAAGGACAAGAATGTAGGTACAGGAACAGAGTCCACACATTCAAAGAGCTGCTGTAGCGAAGGAGGCTGTATTTCATCAAAGATGTCTGCATTGTCTTCACCTTTATACTTTCTACTACAAAAAAGCATGCCAGCCTGAGTGCCAAAGTCCCGCCATTTAGCGTAAGAGACAGAACATGTTTGGGTAGATTTGAACTGATTGGAGTTATTTCTCCGAAGGAGGTAAAGAAAAAATCTCCTTACCGGATTTGAGCTTATGAGGGGATAGGCCAGCTTTACCAGGCGGGGGTCTTCGTTCAGAGATCATAGATTTAGTCAAAGACAAAAGTGAGTACAAGATATAATCAGAATTACTTACGGATTTCTCCATTAAGGCTAAAGTAGACGACAAAACTCTTTCCAGACAAAGTAAAGATTCAGACATCAACATTTTTCCCTCTGGATTATTGTTTAATGGTTGAAAACTTGAGGACAAATCGGGATTAACAGACGCCCTTGAGTTTAATCTACTTGTTCCGCTGGGTGTGCTACTAAACAACTGCATCTTAATGGAAGGACCCAGAGGAAAATCCTGTGAATTTGATGAAGGCGAGATATCAGGATTATGAATCCTAGGCGACTGAGGATTGGGCGACTGAAGGACCTTTAGAGCTGGATTCAAATAAATGTTGATGTCTGGGAGAGTAAAATCTTCCATCGGAGGGTCTCCCGCTTTTGAGTCCACGCAAATTCCACCTTCGGACTGAGTGACTCTGTTACCATGGGAGTGGACGGTGAGATTTGCCAGCAGAGATTCTTCCACTCTAAATTCAGAACATGATTTATCCCTGGGCAGGGTCTCTCTGATTTCGAGTTACAGGTTAGTAGATTTTGCTGGAAGTGATTTTCCAAGTTCTGCTCTGTCCTCTCCAGGAAGAGCTTCGGCTTTAAGCTCCACCATCCCTGCTTTATTTAGACTTGTCTCTTTTTTTGGGAAGAAGGTAGAGATGGCATTAAATCCTTTCAAGGTATTTATCTGTATTGAGTTATTCCTTAAAGAATTAGCTTTGGTTTTTTTGCAAGCTCTTATGTAGATCAAATTTTTAGAGCGCAATTTCATTGCAGTCATAACTCCGTCTTGGAAATTCTCCTTCCTCCTTCCTCAGGCCTCATGTGGCCTAGCAGTGCTTGTCCTGAACACTGGGACCCAGGTCCCAGGTCTTAGCGCCCCAAAGTCACTGACCTGGACCCCAGGCGTACACTTGGCCCCCTAAGGTGGATTGCCAGGCAAGCAAGGGGCCGGAGCTATGGAGGAAATGTTTTCTTCTCCCCTTATGTTTCCAGGCCAGGCCTGGTCAAACTTTAGCAGGCCTTGGGTGGGGGAGGGGGGTCTCCAACCCCTCCAGACTGTGCTCCTTAGCTCCTCGACTCTTCGGTGCCCAGCATCAGCTCACGCCTCCCGCAGCCTCCACAGCCGCCCTCTGCCCTCTGGGGTTTATCCCCAATCTGATGTGGGCAGAGCGGAAACCAGCCAAAGCATCAGGGATGGCCCAGGCCCACTGGCCAGCAACTGCAAATGGTGACGCACCCCACCGGCAGCGTATAAAGTCAGCCAAATCGATCAATCTAAATTAGGCCCTATTGAATCCTGTGGGAAGCCTGATTGGCTGGTAGGAGGTAGAGGTAATAACTAAGCCCGGGCGGAGTTGGGGGAGTGCCACTACGCGAAGTTCCACAGAGTTGGAAAAAAACTCAGTGGAACTCTGCTCCGCTCAGCTCTCCTCCATCCTCCCTAATTTAATTATCACAAAAAAAGGCACTTACCTGCTGTGGCATCTCTGGGCTGCCTCCTCCTCGCCGTGGTCTCTGCCTCCTCCTCGCTGTTCTCGTCCATGTAAACCCCTACGTTGTATGTCTTGCGCGCACGCAAGCAAGACGTACAACATAGGGGTTTGCGTGGACGAGGAGGAGAGAGAGACCACGGCGAGGAGGAGGCAGCCCGTAGACGCCACAGCAGGTAAGTGCCTTTTTTTGTGAAAATTAAATTAGGGAGGGTGGAGGGGCCGGCTAACTCCGCTCAGGAGTCGGAGTTTTGTCTGAACTCCGCGTTCTAAATGGATCGCGGAGTAGGCAAAACTCCGTAAACTCTGCTGGCGGAGCGGAGTTCTCCACCCGGGGTTAGTAATAACAGCTGCGGGTTGAAAACTACTCTGGCATTGTTGCTGGGATTGCTGGGATTGTGGACAAGTGGGGTGCAGGATGCCACCACAAGCCGCACCCGAACCTGGTTGGGCCGCCTCCGCGGGGCTGCCCGTCACTCACTCTCCGCAACTGCCAAATACCGGCGGTAGCACTTCTCCACCCTCCTGCTCCCACCCGCACCCACGCCCGCCCTTATTTGCACCTACTCGCTGTTCCTGATGATGAAGCCACCTTTTGCAAATTCGCCTTTTGCCGCCTTTTGCAAATTCGCTGCAATATAGGGCAATGCAGGGCCGTGCTGCGGGAGTGCGGGAGAACGGGGGTGCGGGAGTGCTGGACCACAAAAAGACAACAAAGAGACCAGTTCGGCCCAGTTCGGCCCAGTCCCGGTGGCCGGGGGCAATCCAGAAACAATCAAGGGTGGGAGGGAAGCGGGCAGGAGAACCGAGCGGCTGCAACTCGGCTCGCACACGCAGACTCCTCCCCTCTCGCCATCACTCTGTCACGTTGACCGTTGATCTCTGACCTTACGTTTGCCATGGATCCAATCCAAATTCAGCTTAAAGCAATCTATTAAGAATCCCTTTGTTGCTTATAATATTCAGTCCATTTTTATCCTATGTTAAGACCTTTGTCTCCTAAAAAAGGTTTATGCTTCAAGTGAAATCTCTTTTACATCTTTGAACAGGATCCACGACAATTTCTGTGGCTGCAGGGTCAGGCACTGCAGTGGTCTGTGCTTTACTGACAGGAGGGACTCAGACATTGGTATATTGAGTGTTGAAAATGAAATTCTGGGATATAAATCATCAACAGAAGAAAAAAGTATGAAAGAGCTTGCCCCACTTAGAGGTGAGCAGTGGTAGACCAGGGGCACCCGAGGATCCCTAACATTGTCACACTCTTGCAACTCTTTGTCCTTCTGGGCATAAGGGGTGGGGTGACCATCCGGGTGCTCCTTAAAGCCAGCAACCTGCCCCCTGCTTTCATGCGAGGGTCTCTCAGCTCCGGGGAGTGGGGTGGGGGGAGGAAAGGGGCAAGAGGCGAGTCACAAGAGAGTGACATCATTGCACAGGTTGGCACAGCAAGATGAATCAGTCAGATATGGAAGCGGCCTTCGTGGATTCGACTTTTTCCTTCCTGCAATTCCAGACTGCAGGATGCTCCAAAGACAAAATGATCACCCAACCAACCCCATGTTTTAATTTTGGGTTATTTATGATCTCATGGGGTGATAGCTATTGGCATCTGGTAAGGCGGTAAAGTAAGCTAGATCAGCAGACATTCCAATTACAGTCGATCCTCACCACAAAAAAGTTGGAATGGCACAGGGGTGGGCAGAGGACATTTACATTCCATGGAAAGTCTAACACCAAGTTGGGTGGGAAGGTCAAGGGTGCAGGCAGCAGTGTAAAGGATGGGACTGTAGCTTCTCTGCACATCTGGACCTGATGGTTGGTTGGGGTGTCCGGTACAGCAGAGGTGAGGCATCATCTCTTGGGGTGCAGGTAGTTTCACCTGCATGGATGGACGGAATGTGAATGAGTACCTGAGGAATGTGTGAGCAAGCATGCAACTAGCAAGCCCAGTCTCCTTGAAAATATGTAAAATAGTGCAGGATGATCATAACTAGCAAAGGAATGATTTGTTGATCTTAATTTGTTGTGCTAAAGATGAAGATTTGTAGTGACAATCAGACATGTTTTGGTTTGTTATGTTTTGAATAAAGATGGCCCTTGTGGTACACACTCCCAGCTAGAGTTGTCAGCTCTTGTCATTGTTTGGTTGAGGTGGAGGTGGAGGGGGGCTGGATCCGACCTGGGCCCTCCTTGGCCGATGATCTTGTACACTGGATGCACCAGTCTCCAAGCATCTGCTGATACTTGTGATTTACAAACGTGTTGAACAGCTCTCCTCTCAGTAACACATCTGATAGGACTGGTTGCACTCTAATCCTGAAACTTACCCAGGGCTATTTTAAAGTCACTCTCAATCATTTTGTTTTCACATTGCAGAGATTGTGGCACCCTCATTGTCATGTAATTTCACCATGGGATTTTGGCAAGAGAGGTAAACAGTTATTTCTATCTGATTAAAAATTGTTTTGTGGTTATCCATCTCCCTTGTTTGTCAGGGCCTATATTTAGTATCTTCGAGAAGGATACAAGTTTAAGAGAGGCACCCCTGTAATTCCAATACCACCCATTCTACGTGCAGTTTGTTTGCCTCTTTGTCACTTAGATGTGACAATATTTGCATGCAGCTTTTTCGGTGATTTAAAGATTTATACTTCTTTTGATTGGATTTTCATGTCGTTTCTGTTGCACGAGATGAATACCGGAGTCTCAATTAATGTACATGTTGAATTTGGTGCTACTTTGGTTCATAAATAACCAGACTATTAAGTGAACCAGTTCCCGAAATATAAAAATCAGGAAAACAATAGTAACCTATCAAGACTCCACTACCAGCAGAAAATATATCACAGCAACATCACGATGCAGCTTTTACATGTACGACACTTACTAAACCTGTATAACACTGCATTATATAAATAACTGTAAGCAACATAAAACATGCGGAATGCAGCACACATGGAAAGAGGAAGTAACAAGGAGAAATTACGATGTTTCTCCTTGTTATGCCCCTGACAGGTAGACGCACCATTTTGGTGCAAACACAGCTTTACAAGTCTTTGTAAATCTGGGTTTGCTTCAGAATACTTGAGTGGATGCATGGGAACGCCCACGCTCCACCCATGTAACGCTTACCCCACGCAAAGTAATGTGTGTGTGCACTATGGGGCTTATTTACAAGTCCCTTGCGCTACCAGTGCGTCACTTTTTCCCATATTAAAAGTGACGCACCAGTGGCGCAAGGGGCTTGTAAATAAGCTCCTATGTATTTTATTTTACGGCAGACGTGTAGATTCGTCAACTAGGGTGAAAGTTATTAGTGACTAAGGGAGCCATGCAGGGCCGGACTGGCCGTAGCGGGCACCGGGCGTTTCCCCGGTGGGCCGCAAGGGTGGGGGCCGGTTTTGGGCCCCTGGTGGGCCGTTTTTGTTACAGGGCCGTTTCTGCAGCATAGCTGCAATATCGACCCCTGTAACAAAATCGGCCGAAACCGGCCCTGGCAAGTGCTCGGCCGCACCCCCAACACCCGGGGGGGCCAGCCGAGCACTTTGCCAGGGCCGGTTTTGGTTCCCAGTCCGGCCCTGGAGCCATGTCCTATAGCCTGGTGTTGCCAAGCACACCTACCTACCTACCTATCTTTTGCCAGTTTGAGAGTGTCCATCAACCTGTCTGCCTGCCTGCGGATGGGCGCCTGCTGTTCCATCTGTGGCAGGTCACAGAGGGAGCATCCGATTTCTAAGTCCGTGCATTATAAGTTGTGTGCAGTGAGTTACAAGAGAATAAGACAATAATTCACTCCAGTTCTTTTGGGATCCCATTAATCATGCGCGTGCAAAACAAGCGGTTAACACATCGTCAATACGTGCAGCCCTGAGGACAGGAAGTGCTATAACATTACGCAGCTGCTGCAGATTCCAACACGAGTCTAATTGGCCACTTTACGGCATACGGGGCGCGCGTACAATGTCGTGTAGGGTTACTGACTCGATTGCTAGTCTGTTGAATACTTTGCAGTATGTTGTAATTCGTTTTAACAACAATCATGGTTAAAAGCGACATTTGCATTAAATGATGTCATGACATAATGTCCAAGAGGAAGCAATTTAGGGAAATCAATTTGCTCTACGTTGACCGTACTGTATGGCCATGTTTTTGTCGTGGTACGTAATTAGCAGAGAGTTCCTGTCCTTTACTTGATGCCTGCAGATCCGAGCGCTCCCTTCATGCAGTGCAGGCGGCTGCTCCACGTTCTGTGCTCATAAATGCCGTGTGGTGTGCGTGATTGGAAGGAAGTGGCCTTATGCTAGTGATGGGCAGGAGCCCGCCCACACGTCACCTGTCACATCCGACGAACACCCAACTGCAGGAGATGCTGTCCCTGAGGAGGGCCGACGTGGGTCTACAAGCCTCCTTGATATGAACAAAGAGAGAAGAGCCCTAAGACGTGAAAGGATTTGCAGTTTAGTTGTATAAACTACGCAATCGGCTCATATCTAAAGACTTCTCACTTCCCTCCGGCAAGTAGCTTTATACATTACGTTATGTGTTGTAGGCGTACTTTCTCCGTTCTTTTTTTTTAAGGCTCACTTGCACAGTCGGTATGCTGCATTGTCTTTCCATTGCGTAGGACAGGTAGCTGTGCCGTTTTAATTGTCGCGCCATTTTTTTTAAAGACAGTGAAAAGTAATGTATCGGTCTTACAGCGCCACCTAGTGCATTTTAGTAGACCTCTGATGGGCGTGAGGAGAAGACGATGCACTCACTGATTGGGAAAATACATTTATGAAAAAGGTGAGGAGATGGAGTCAGAGGTTAGGAGGTAAAGAACTGAAGGAGAAAAGAGAGGGAGCAGAAATGAGGACATTGTTCGCTGCGAAAAGAGGACTTGGTGACATAACAGTAACAGAAATGGGCAGATCGCCAATATCGCATTTCCACATCAGCGTCTTGTGTTCTTATTGTTGAAGATCACGTCACCGTTTTGTGCAAGGCTAACTCAGCCTCTCATCTTTCAGAGGTCGTTAAACTATCTTTGCATTTATTAATATCTAGAACGGAGACATTGCCATATGAGTGGTTATAGAAGTACAATGTATTGCTATGATCTATAGAATCCGAGCAAAATGGGGAAGGGCAGGACGAGGAATGAGACAAGGTAAGAGTTAGACTGATTGCGAGGGAGGTGTATAGAGATGCTGAAGTAGCTGACATGAGAGGCTTACACAAAATAAACAAAAACACGCTTTCTGAGTAAAGTTCTAACTTTTTGTCAAATTTGGTGAAATTCAGTTCAGCCGCTTTTCTGTATTGGAGAGCAAAGTTTCCTATGGTAATTACCTTAGGAAATTGCACTTTTGCCTCCCCTTTTTTTAGCCCCCCCCCTCCCCTCCACACTCTCGACGATTTGGCGCAAAACCTTCCATGAAGGAGTTAAGGTGGATGAAGGCTTTTTGTGCGCCACGCACCATGCAATCATCAATCATGTAATTTCAAATCTTGCAGTGATTTTGTCAATGATGTCATAGAACATGTCATGAGTGATGTAATCTGACAAGTAATTAGCAGTGCATGGCAAGGGCACAAATTATAGTTACTTTAGGGTGCAAATTACAGTTACTTGAGATAACTATAACTCATGACTTTTAGTGGTTTTGTTAGTTTAAAGAGGTATGTTTTAATTGACATTTTCATGTAACCATAACATCCTTTTAACCTTTGTTTTTCCAGTAAATTTCTAAGGTTTTCTTTAAAGTATGGAAAGATATTATTACAATACTTAACTATAACGTCACTTCAACCTTTGTTTTTTTCAGTAAAATATATATATATATATATATATATATGTATCAATAATGCCGACACAGTCGCACCGCGGCAGCAAAAAGAGCCCGCACTCCAGGGGTAATTTTCAAATGCAATTTAATGCGATGCGTTTCGACCACCAAGGTCTATGTCACTGCAATCCAAGCTAATATATATATATATTGCTCCTACAATTCTTATTTTTAGATGAAGAAATAAACTTTGAGTGTAAAGACACGCTCAATGCTTGGTTGCCAATATTTTCCTTTGTCTCTCTGTCTATAAGTCAGAATTTGAGGAATGATTTTAGCATATTGGAAGTGGATCTGTGAGCTGCCACTCGTTACTGTGCACCGGGGTCATTAGAGGTGAGTGGCAGTGGTCGGCAACACAGGTATAACAAGGATATATATATATGTATATAACATCACTGAAAAAAACAAAGATCAAAGTAATGTTATAGTTAGGTGAATATGTCAGTGACAATATTAACATTTCAAACTAAAAGAAAAACAGAGATATTCACCAGTTATAGTTAGCAGAGCTGACTATAACTTGCGCACCCACCATGCACTGCTTATGACCTCACATATTACATCACTCATGACATATTCTATTTATGATATCAATGATGACATCTCAAATAACATTATTATTAAGTCCTGGGGCCTTAATCACCCAAGGCCTTTTATCTTTTAAAAGGGGGGGCTGTGTGCCTCCTCCTCGAGCCTCATCAGGTACTGGGGGCACCATCCCCCATGGGCCTATGTATTTAAAAAGGGAGGGAGGCCACGTGGCCCTCCTCCCCGAACCTTGGGACCCCCCTACACAGGGCTGTTTTTTTAAGGGGGGCATTACAAGGCCCCCCTTCCTGAGCATATTTCGCCCCCGTGACCCCATCCCCCGGGGCCTGCATTACTTAAAGGTGGGCGCCCCAGTGCCCACCCAGGGCACCCACCATGCACAATGTTGAGGACCTGTGGGGGAGACTTGCATACTGTGGGAGCCGGCATTGCTCCTGCCAGGAGGGAGCAGCTATTTATGCTGCTCCCTCTGTGCGAGAGCAATCTGTTGATCTATTTCCCTTCCCGTATCAGTGTGAGCAGGGAAACAGATCTCAAGTCTGCTCCCAGCTGGTGGGAACATTTTTAAAGCTCCTGTCAATTGGGAGCATACTTTGTTTTCGCTCCCATTTGGCGGCATTTTAAAAAATGCTCCCACCAGATGGGAGCAAACACAAGTTTCTCTGTCTGTACCAGTGTGCTCCCTGGGACACAGTATGTGAGCTGGCCCAGTGGAATGGGGTCCCGGTGTCATTAAAGGCTCAGGTATGGGTGCTGTGTGGCCCCCCTCCTTTTTCAAAAGTTTATCCGCCCAGGGAATAGGGTCCCCAGGGGCCTTTCAAGGCACAGGGTGGGGGCCCTGTGGGTCCCCCTCTTTAATAAAATAAATTGGCCAAGGGAGATAGGGTCCCTGGGGCCTTTGATCAGCCCCCTCCCCTTTTGTACACAGTTCAGCCATGGGGGTGGGGTCCCCAGGCCCTATATTGGCTCAGGGAGAGGGGGTGTGTTCCCCCTCCCCTTATGGAATGCAGCCCCAGGGGTGGGCTTCCCGGGCCCTATAATGGCTCGGGACGGGGGATGTTTTTTTCCTGATCCCTCAGGAGTCCTGCAGTATTGCGGCAAAAATTGTCAGTTTTTTATTTCAATTCTGGCCCCAGGGACGGGTCCCTCTTGGTCCCCCCATGGGGCCTATTGTGACAGGGATCCCTACCCTGCCCCCTTATATCTTTTTTTCCCAAACTTCAGGACAGGGGACTTAGTCTCAGAGTCCTGTAATAGCTGCTAGCAACATTTTTCTGATGTTGCTGGCAGCCAATCATAGTTATTGCAGAATAAAAAAGGTGCAAGAATGCAGCCTTGAACCAGGTCATTGAATATAAACAGTGATTCAACCAATTAGTGTGCATACCCATGTATCATATGAAGTGACATTAATAATTTCAATTAGCCTGGTGACCCTTCCAACTTTAACATTTTGTTGCATAATTTGGATCTAGCCATTTATCAATGGAATCAAAATATTGATGCAACTACATAAACCAGCATCTTTTTTGCAACTCTTATAATTGTGTGATAGATCACAACATGAACAGATCATCCAGCCCTGGTGTATTAAATTGGGATTCTGATTTTTCTAGGGGAACTACACCTTTATTATTTGCCTTCATTTCTAGGAAACCCAAGATACAGAATTATTTCCTAGCTGCATCCAGCAACGCAACATGCGTATAGTCAACTGACTCATCCATGGCATCCCTTTTACGTACAGGCATCAAGATGGTTCCATGCTGCGATTCTGGTATTCCTCCTTCCTTGCAATGGTGGTTTCTCCATATGGGGGAGAGGGGGGGGGTGGGAGGGGGAACATCACCCCCTCACCTGTAGCAAGCCCCAAATAAAAAAATAAAATGGCAATTAAATTATTTCATTGACATTTTATTTTTTACCGATGTGTACGCCACAGTCTCCCCGAGCCGGCGTGTCCTCTTCTGCAGATTGACAGCATGGAAGACTGGAGCAGTGGCTGGCCAGACGCTCCAAAGTGCACATGTCAGTTTGGCCAGCTGTCTTGCGATATCCAGCTTGACATGCGCACTTTGGAGCTCTCCATCCCGAGCTGTCTTAGACAGCTGGGTGGAGAGCAAGCACAAGCCTACAGGGCCTGAAGGAGCATTTGGCCAACCTGCTCCATCCAATCCTGAAGCTTCTCTCATGCTGGGTAATTGCATGAGAGCAGATTGCATATTCAGAACACTGAGGAGGGCGTGCAGCGGTGGCTAAGTACCATTTATTCTTATATTATTTATTTTAAATGTTAGTGTAGTTGTTTTATTTGGGGCTTTTGGAGGGAGGGATTGTTTTATTAAGGCCTTTTGGAGGGAAGGGGTGTTTTATTTTGGGCTTTTGGGTGGGTGCTTTTCTTTAGGCTTTTGGAGGGAGGGGGTGTTTTATTTCGTTTTTTGGGAAGTGGAGGTGCACTTCGTTCGCCCCACCACTTTCAAAGGTTACCAGCAGCCCTCGCTTCTTTGAGAAAAAAAAATAAAGAGGAGTAGGTAAGGTTATATTCATTTAGCTCTCCATAAAATATGTAGTAAATAGGAGAGAAATAAGAGACCAGAGGCTGGCATGGCGCACATTATGAACCGCGCTACCTATGGCAATTGATAACAGTTTTATGTCATGAGACTCTTTTGCCAGAAACTATAAATAGGTAAACAAGTCATGCTGAAATTTGACAGGACGGTGCACAAGAATGTAGAAAAGGGAGAACCATCACGTTTGAAAGTAGTGTTGAGTTATTTACACACATTTCTTTTGTTTGTTTGCTCCCAGCCTTTCGTCTGCTCAATGGCACACTCCAGAAACAATGGTGCAGGTTAGGAATGCCAGCACACAGGCATGGTGTCCTCGGATAAGAGTGAAGACAAGGTGTTCCCTACTTGATTACCCAAGAGTGGATGCAAGATACTGCGCTCTGAGGGTCCTTGGTGAACTGCATCTTTTGGTGTTGGGGTGTGATAGGCCGCATCCGCTCTTGGGTATACGGGTATGGGATCTTGTCTTCAGTCCGGTCAGATATGATCTGATAAATGGCTTTCATGTGAGAACTATGTTTATAGAGTATGTCAAGTAATGTTGTTTGTGGGTCCGCGTGGCAGAGTAATGAAGTAAGATGAACAGTGGCAGTATGGTACGTTTAAAGAATCCTTATTTCGTAGTGTCTGTACTGTGCTGTGAGTGGATGGTCTATCTTATAAATACCATCTAACATTGGCCATGCACTCTTTAATGGATGAGAACTGATTTATATTCATGAAGTAAAAAAAAAACTTTGCCATATTCACAAAGTTGGTGAAGTTCTATAATAAAATCAATAGGGGAAAAAGTCCACAGAATGTAGATTTAGCATGAAAAACTCCTACAGGGCCTCCTTGATGTAGGAGAATAGACAAGTCTCCCTAAAATTATTTTTGAGGGGTATTTTACCAAGAGGAAACCTATGCGAAGATGACAATCTTCATACCTTCATGAAGAGGCAAAGTTCACTGTCGCAAACCTTTCGCTCCGGGGATTGTGTCCCCGGGGCGAAATTCGGTCCAGGGACATGGGCTGCACAGCCCCACTCCCCTATCTCTAATTGCCCCCCCCCCCCGGGTCCTTTTTTTTTTTTTTTTGAAAGGCCGGGCCCTAGGGGATGGCCTGGTCCACACTGGGGTGGCTTAGTGAGCAGAAGAATGATGATGGATTAAACCCAGATCTGTGACTGGGGGTGAGAGTCTGAAAAAATTCAGCACTCCGTCCATCATCTCATTGTGTTTGCTATGTTCGCCCTAAGTGGCCAGGGTATGTATGCCAAGACATTGGTCCCTTGCTCACTTTGCCACTGCATTCAAGCTAGCTTGGCTGATGAGGAGTGAAACTCCAAAACTGGTCCCAGGATGCTTGTTTACGGTCCAGGGAGGAGCTGGCCTGGCAGGTCAGGATGGACTGTTCCCATGAGGCACAGGGTCAAGACTGATTTGCATATGGCTGGGTTCAAACTGGGGTGGCTTACTAAGCAGAAGAATGATGATGGATTAAACCAAGATCTGTGACTGGGGGTGAGTGTCTGAAAAGTTTCAGCACTCCGTCCATCATCTTATTGTGTTTGCTATGTGTGGCCTAAGTGCCCAGGGTACGCCCAGACATGGGTCCCTTGCTCACTTTGCCACTGGATTCAAGCTAGCCTGGCTGACGAGGAGTAAAACTCCGAAACTGATCCCAGGATGCTAGTTTCCCATCCAGGGAGGACCTGGCCTGGCAGGTCAGGCTGGATTGTTCCCATGAGGCACAGGGTCAAGACTGATTTGCATATGGCTGGGTCCAAACTGGGGTGGCTTATTGAGCAGAAGAATGATGATGGATTAAACCCAGATCTGTGACTGGGGGTGAGTGTCTGAAAAGTTTTCGCACTCCGTCCATCATCTTATTGTGTTTGCTATGTTTGCCCTAAGTGGCCAGGGTATGCCCAGACGTGGGTCCTTTGTTCACTTTGCCACTGGATTCATACCAGCCTGGCTGATGAGGAGTGAAACTCTGAAACTGGTCCGAAGATGCTAGTTCCCGGTCCAGGGGGGACCTGGCATGGTAGATCAGGCTGGACTGTTCCCATGAGACACAGGGTCAAGACTGATTTGCATATGGCTGGGTCCAAACTAGGGTGGGATAGTGAGCAGAAGAATGATGATGGATTAAGCCCAGATCTGTGACTGGAGGTGAGCATCTGAAAAGTTTCAGCACTCTGTCCATCATCTTATTGTGTTTGCTATGTTCGCCCTAAGTGCCCAGGGTATGCCCAGACGTGGGTCCCTTGCTCACTTTGCCACTGGATTCAAGCTAGCCTGGCTGATGAGGAGTGAAACTCCGAAACTGGTCGCAGGATACTAGTTTCCGGTCCAAGGAGTACCTGGCCTGGCAGGTCGGGCTGGACTGTTCTCATGAGGCACAGGGTCAAGACTGATTTGTATATGGCTGGGTCCAAACTGGGGTGGGTTATTGAGCAGAAGAATGATGATGGATTAAACCCAGATCTGTTACTGGGAGTGAGCGTCTGAAAAGTTTCAGCACTCCATCCATCATCTTATTGTGTTTGCTATGTTCGCCCTAAGTGGCCAGGGTATTCCCAGACGTGGGTCCCTTGCTCACTTTGCCACTGGATTCAAGCTAGCTTGGCTGATGAGGAGTGAAACTCCGAAACCGGTCCCAAGATGCTTGTTTTCAGTCCAGGGAGGACCTAGCCTGGCAGGTCAGGCTGGACTGTTCCCATGAGGCACAGGGTCAAGACTGATTTGCATATTGCTGGGTCCAAACCGGGTTGGGTTAGTGAGCAGAAGAATGATGATGAATTAAACCCAGATCTGTGACTTTGAGTGAGCACCTGAAAAGTTTCAGCACTCCGTCCATCATCTTATTGTGTTTGCTATGTTTGCCCTAAGTGGCCAGGGTATGCCCAGACGTGGGTCCCTTGCTCACTTTGCCACTGGATTCAAGCTAGCCTGGCTGATGAGGAGTGAAACTCCGAAACTGGTCCCAGGATGCTTAGTTTCTGGTCCAGGGAGGACCTGGCCTGGCAGGTCGGGCTGGACTGTTTTCATGAGGCACAGGGTCAAGACTGATTTGCATATGGCTGGGTCCAAACTGGGGAGGGTTAGTGAGCAGAAGAATGATGATGGTATAAACCCAGATCTGTGACTTTGGGTGAGCACCTGAAAAGTTTCAGCACTCCGTCCATCATCTTATTGTGTTTGCTATGTGTGGCCTAAGTGCCCAGGGTATGCAGAGACGTGGGTCCCTTGCTCAGTTTGCCACTGGATTCAAGCTAGCCTGGCTGTTGAGGAGTGAAACTCCTGAAACCGGTCCCAGGATGCTTGTTTCCGGTCTAGAGAGGACCTAGACTGGCTGGTCGGGCTGGACTGTTCCCATGAGGCACAGGGTCAAAACTGATTTGCATATGGCTGGGTCCAAACTGGGGTGGCTTAGTGAGCAGAAGAATGATGATGGACTAAACCCAGATCTGTGACTAGGGGTGAGTGTCTGAAAAGTTTCAGCACTCCGTCCATCATCTTATTGTGTTTGCTATGTGCGCCCTAAGTGTCCAGGGTATGCCCAGACGTGGGTCCCTTGCTCACTTTGCCACTAGATTCAAACTAGCCTGGGGAGTGGCCAACAAATGGCCGAGTAGGACGTGCTCCGTGGAGCTCCGTCCCGATGCGGCGAAATCCGGCATAATCCTGCGGTACAGTTCGGCACCGACCTCGCCTTTTAATAATAAACTCGACCAGGAGTATCCCCTGAGCCGGATTGCCCCTCGAGGAGCGGTATCGCGGGCGTGTGAAGCGCCGAAACCTGGAGCGGACCTGAGGCCGGGCCGCCATCTTGATGGGTGCGGCGGCGGCGTCATACGCCGGGGGCCCGGAGTCCGGAGCGGATGGCCTTCCCAGCCTGACTACAACTAATATAAAGATCAGTACTGCGGCGGCTGCCCTGGAGGTCCTGTGATGGGGGACTTATGACCGCAGAACGTACAACGCTGTGGCCGAGGAACGGTGGGGCTGCGCGCGGCCTCACCCGAGACACACACATTCCGCCTGGGGGTCCCTGCCGGAGAGCAGGGTTTGGGAGAGAGATGCTTGGTACTGGCCGGCCGTAATAGAGTGCGCCTGAACATCCGCGCCTCGCCTGTATACCGGCTTTTTGTGTGGACGGGGAGATCTGGAATCCTGGGTCCTGTTGAACGGGGGGCACCCCGGGGACATACCACGATAGAGGAGGGCCACGCTGGACGTGACATTATAGGAAGGAGGGCTGATCTCGGAATTCGGGCATATTAGGCCACGGAAGTGGGGGATAAGGCCGGAAACATTGGTCGATCCCTAATCAGAGTGCAACCTCCGCAACAAGGTAGGAGATGACTGGGTTGCTTACTACTACCACGCTGGACCCTGGAAGATAGACAACGGGGGCCGCCCAGGGAACGGATTGTGAGGCGGCAGGAGGCGGTGCCCTGGGGAATGTGAGGGCCTGGTGTCCTTGAGTAAGGTGCCGGGGGTGCATACTGAAGTTTTCCTGGAGGGGGTCCTTTGCATATATTATCCAACCCAGCCGGCCAGCAGACACCAGTGGCGGCAGCGGCGGTAGGATTAAACCTTTGAAGCCCGGTTGCTATTTGTGTAAAGGCGGAGGACAGCCGGCACAACCTCTGTCCCAGCATCTGGCTATTGATGGCCATGGATGCCTGACAGCGGGGAAGGAAGTGTGGACTGACCCGTGGTGCGCTACAGCTCCTGTGTGCGACCTGGAGGTATCTGGCACCTGAAATGAGCACCGAGTGAAGGCTCCATAGGTATACCGGCTAGGGCCCCGTGTGATAAAGTTGCTGGAGCGCTGAGAGTAGAGGGCATAACTGGTAACGCCCTCAGGACTTACTAGTACCGATCAGCCCTGAGGCAGCGGGACATTTTAAGTCAGCATGGGGAAAGATAAGGGCACCAGAGCGCAGACCAATAAAATATCAAATTATGCACAGCCCCTCCTCCACAGCCCTGATCGCCAGACCGCACGGGGTAAAGATGATGTCGAGGCGGCATCGGGAGAGGAACAACGGGACCCCTCTCTGAGCGACATCCTGACGGCCGTATGGACTGCAAGAGACGAGATGGTGACCAGGATCGATACAGTGCCGATCGATGCTAACCTCCTCAGATGTGACCTGCGTAAGGTCTCACATAGGGTCACCACGACAGAACAAAATGTAGAAGTCCTTCAGACGGAGGTCAAATCCCTGCGGGACACGGTCATGGACCTCCAGAGGAAGACGAACAAGCTGGATGAGCGTGCTGAAGACCAGGAGGGGCGCTCACGAAGGAACAATTTAAGATTCATGGGATGTCCGGAACGAGCGGAGGGGCACTCTCTGGAACTGTTTTTGGAGGACTGGATAACAAAAGTGCTGGCTCCAGGCAAACCATCTAAGTTCTTCAGCATTGAGAGGGCTCACAGGGCACTGATCCCTCCCCCAAACCCGGGGGCGCCGCCGAGGGCCATCATAGCACGGTTTTTTAATTACCGGGATCGAGATATGCTTCTGCAATCTACCCGCACCAAGCCGAACCTGCACTATGAAGGGCATCACATTGCAATTTTTCCGGACTACACGCAGAGAGTGCCGGACCAGCGACGCACCTTTCTTGCGGTAAAGAGACGTATGAGGGAAGCTGGGATGAAATACAGCCTCCTGTACCCAGCCAAGCTCTGAATTAAACATAAAGGCAGGGCTTTGTTCTTTGGGTCGGTGGAGGAAGCCTCGGATTGGATGGACACTGCAGAAGATCGAGGGCCTCGATGGAAGACGCAGATACAGATTCACTCAGGACCACTCGCGGACCCCGCGGATCGAATGGGAAGGCAACAAAGACAGTCCGGAAGACATCAGCCAAGAGACACGAGTGACTCTGGGAGGGTCCGATTATGTGAGGACGGAACCTTGCAGGTGGTGGAGGGATCGCCGGACTCTAAACTGACCTCATCAGAGGTCATTCGGACACGAATGTTGACTGAGTCTTAAGTAGGGGACGGGAGAGCTGGTTCGGGGTTCTAAACACTCAGATAAGTGACTTTAAGAAATCATTATACAAATGTTGGTTCATTCATTTCTATCTCTGTGATATTGGGCGAGGAATACACTGTGTTTATGAGCCACGGGTGGGAGGGGACACGCCCCCACTAGCGGCTGCTGGGACTGGTTCCAGGGTCTGGAGGCATAGACCTCGCACCGGATCAGGGTCTCAGTCACTTGCCTGGCACCAAGACAGAAGGTCCTGTTCAGCGCTTGATCCAGCAAGTTATCACCTGTGTACTGTACTTGTGGGCATTGCTGCAGAACCTCACAGTATTATTGGAGACTCCTGAGGGGGGGTGGTTTAGGGCGGAGGATGGCGCTGTTCACTCGCTATGATGGCGGGAGGGATAGTCTTATTACACTGCCCAGTGGGAGGGGGAGTTATGGGTGTTCAGATTGTTCCGTTTGTACAACAGGGTTTAGGGGTTACTTGTCTGGGTGGTGAGTCACTACAGTTCGCTCAGTCTAATATCGAAATGGCGGGATGGGAACGGCAGTGGGACGCTAACCGTACAGGCTTATGGCTCCCTCTCTGACGAAACTCCTTACCTGGAACATACGGGGGATGGCAATGCTGGAAAAGCGTAGAAGGGTACATTCCTACCTACGGCGGTATAAAATAGCAATAGCGGGCCTTCAGGAGACACATGTTTGGGGTGATACATTGCCATACATTAGACGCAGGTGGCAAGGGCAGCTATACGCCACTTCAGTCTACAGATTTGCACGTGGGGTATTGATTTGGGTGGCCCCCGGGACACCCTTTCAACATCTACACCACATGCTTAACCCTGAGGGACGCTACGTGATCTTGCTTGGCAGGCTGGATGGCCAGGAGATGTGTCTTATAAATGTGTATGCCCGGAACTCCGACGCCCACAACTTTTTCTACGAAGTATTGACAGCGGCGACCCCCTACCTGGGTGGGGACATTGTCCTTTATGGGGATGTTAAATGTGTAATGGACGGGACGCTGGACCGCGAACCCCCTCGGGCGAACATCACGCTTTGCATGATCCGGGCTTTGATAGATGCAATGAGGGAAATGGGACTCCTAGATGCATGGAGAGTCAGACATCTGGACACTAGGACGTTCTCCTGTCACACACCCGCGACCAATACGTTTAGCAGATTGGATCAGTTCCTCTTGTCCTCAAATCTGATGTCCCGGGTGGAGGAGATAGTGTACCTCCTGAGACATATTTCGGATCCCTCCCCAATGCTCTTAACCTTAAGCACCGCCAGGCCCAGGGCGGCGATTCCCACGTGGCTTCTCCCGACGGAGGCACTCACTGACCCACCCTTTGCCAGGAAGCTGGAAGAGGAGATCTCTAATTATTTTGCAACGAATTGGGGCTCGGCGTCCTCGAGAGGTATAGAGTGGGAGGCAATGAAAGTGGTGGTACAAGGGTTCTGCTTAAGTATGACTTACGGGGTTCAAAAACAGCTCGAGGAGGACATCCGGGTCATCGAAAGGAGGTTGGCTGAGCTGGAAGCGGCTCTTGACCGATTGAATGAGTGGCGGGAGGCTCGGGAGGAATTATTAGCGGCTATATGCAGACTCGAAAAGTTCCACTACACCGCGTACCGGCAGCGACCGGCAGCGACTGCATGCAGAGGGGGATCATTCCGGGGCGTTGCTTGCTCGATTGATTTGTAACGAAACACGGTGTCACCGATCGTGCAGTTGAGAACCGCTGATGGCCGCACGGTGTACAGCCAGCAAGCAATTTTAGACTCCTTGGGGGATCACTTGGCCGGAGTATACGCGGGGCGCCCGACCCCGGTCCTTGACAAGATGACTAGGCTCCTTACTACCTTGAATCTACCCTGTTTGGGCAATGAGGCCAGCAAATTGCTGGATGACCCGATCTCGAAGGAGGAAATATTAGGGGGTATTAAGTCCCTGAAATCTGCAAAGAGCCCGGGGAGCGATGGCCTACCACCCGAGTTCTATAAGAAATTTGCACCCACCCTGGTGGATCGCCTTCTGGAGGTGTACAACGAGGTGTTCCAGAACCGGGCACTCCCACCATCCATGAATGAAGCCATGGTGGTTATGCTTCCTAAGGCAGACAGGGACACTCAGTTACCGGGGTCATACGGACCCATTTCCTTGTTGAACATCGACATGAAAGTCCTCAGTGGAATCTTGTCGGCACGATTGCAACCACATATGCAGCGCCTGATTCCCCCAGATCAAACTGGGTTTATCCCCAAACGTAGCACAGCTCATAATTTATGGCGGCTGGCCCACGTATGGAACTCACCCGTAACACAACAGGAGGGGTGTGCTCTAGCGCTGTTGGACATCGAACAAGCGTTCAACTCCGTCGGGTGGGTGTATCTATGGGAAGTGCTGAGGGTGATGGGGATTAGAGAACAGTTCCTGAATTGGGTGCAGCTATTGTACTCGGAACCCAGTGCCAGGATTAGAGTGGGGGGGCTAGTATTGCAGGCCTTCAGGGTGCAGCGTGGCACTAGGCAGGGTTGCCCTTTATCGCCACTCCTATTTGCCATGGCAATGGAGCCCCTAGCGGCGGGTTTGCGGAAAGAGATGGAAGCCTTTGGGATCGCAATAGGCAGGACTAACCATGTGGTGTCAATGTACGTGGACAACACCTTAGTGTATGTCTGAGACCCTGCCCGGGCGATGCCGACTCTTTTGGATGTCCTGGATAGATTTGGGCACGTGTCGGGGCTACGGATTAACTCGGGGGAAGTCTAAATTGATCCCACTGGGAAGACTGGCTCTACTCCTAGACGAGAGACTGCCGGAGGTGGGGCTCCCATGGGTGAGGGCCGCACCCCGATACCTGGGGGTTAGACTGGCGGAGACGGCCGAACAATATCTGGCGCTTAACATAGGTAGAGTGGTAGCGGGATTACGAGGGTCAGTACGCTTCTGGCGGGAGCTGCCTCTCTCACTTATGGGGAGGATTGCTCTAACCAAAATGGTTGTCCTGCCTAGATGCCTATACTCGATGCAGCACTCTTTTTTCAGGCTACCCAGACATTTCTTTATAACACTGGACAGGCTACTAACAGACTTATTATGGGGGTCCAAGCGCAAACGGGTTAGTTTGGCCACTCTGCAGAGAACCTGGCAGAGCGGGGGTCTGGAAGTTCCGTGCCTGGAATTTTATTATGCGGCTTCACAGCTACAGCACGCGGTACATTGGTTAGACGGGGATGACAACTGGGAGAAGGCCCTGCTGGCGGGGACCTTCGGAAATAGAACTTTGCCTGAGCTGCTGATGATGGGAGCACAGGTACCTTTGACAAGCCCCTATATAATCCGGCATGTGGCGGGAATCTGGGAGTTGGTAATCCGGAAAGTACTGAAACAGGCTCCCTATGCCCCAGACCCTTTCACCAAATTTCTGCGTCTATGTTGGTGCATAGGTGGCGGGAGGGGGGATGTCTGAACATGGGGGACCTATACGACAACAAACAGTATGCCACGCGTGAGCAGGCGATGGAAACTTTCGCGCTGGGCCCAGGACAGTTCCTACACTATGGGAAAATAGCCCAGGTAGCGAGGGAGCTGTGGCCAATGTTCCCCGACGAACCCCCTGTTTCTCAGGTGCTACAGACCCTGATAGGGATGGCTAAAGGGAGCAGACTGATATCTCACCTATACTGGGCAATCCGGGATGACGGGGCGATCAGGGTACTACCAGTCCAGGCGAAATGGGAGGCACTGACGGAGGGTCCCATCACAGAGAGGGACTGGTCCAAAATTCATGAAGGGGTTAAACAGGTGAGCGCGAACACTAGGTTCAAGCTAATTCAATTCAATTACGTACACCAAGACATATCTGACCCCCAAGATGCTACACAGGATTTACCCAGAGCAATCGGGGCAGTGTCTCAGATGTGGGGAGCCGGAAGCTACATTTATCCACATGACTTGGTCCTGTCCAGAAATTCAAGTATACTGGACGGATGTCCTGACTGTGTTATGGGGAGTGACGGGGTGGGAAATAGCGGGAGAGATCTGGGTGGTGCTGCTCGGTTTACTGCCCCGACCTAAGAACAAGAATCCTAGTAGGAAGTTCGTCATCTTGGGCCTAGTGCTGGCAAAACGACGGATCGCCATTTCATGGCTGAGCCGCAGACCGCCCAAAATGCTACAATGGGTGCGAGACATGAAGGAATGGGCGACAGCTGAGGTGATCCGAATGCAGCAGACCAGGCACGACGAAAAGTTAGAGGATGATCAGCAGGCGTGGAGGGCGATGGTGGGATAGTTGACGAGCGAAGGGGTGAACAGGGAAATACGAGAGGAGACCAGAGGGACCGCACAACCGGGTAGTGGACGGGAGAGTAATTAGGAAGAAAAAAAAAGGGGGAGGCCGACCATCAGGGATATCCTGGATAGTACACTGATGTGGACTGCAAGGGCAGAGATAAAGCTTACGATACATGACGAACACCAGACATGAGGGGGTGTTTTAGTTTAGGGTGGGGGGTCTAGAGAATAAGAGTTGTTGACAATGGTTTACTTTATAAGTTTAATTAGGAGACCTGGACCAAGGGGGACACCCTTGGGGTTAGAATCCAACAAGGTAGCATGCATGATATTGGGACTAAGCTCTTTCTGGCTGGGTCATTATACCTGTGTGGAATGTATACAATTAACTCAATTTGGGATCTGCGAAGCTTCAATGATCATTAATGTTTGACCATGGAACTATGCATGCTGATATTGTAAGGTTGTTTCAAATGTTAATAAAGATATTCAATCCCAAAAAAATAAAAAATAAAAATAGATTCAAACTAGCCTGGCCGATGAGAAGTGAAAGCCCAAAACCGGTCCCAGGATAGTTGTTTCCAGTCTAGGGAGGACCTGGCCTGGCAGGTCGGGCTGGACTGTTCCCATGAGGCACAGGGTCAAGACTGATTTGCATATGGCTGGGTCCAAACTGGGGTGGCTTAGTGAGCAGAAGAATGATGATGGATTAAACCTATATCTGTGACTGGGGTGGGTGTCTGAAAAGTTTCAGCACCCCGTCCATCATCTTATTGTGATTGCTAGGAGTGCGGTGTTAAAGCAACAAGGCTAACGCCGCGCTCCCTCCCTTCATTGTGAATATGCCCCGCAATTTTTAATTAATCGGAATCATGTCTATTGCTACCACTAACAACACAGATGCTATAATATTATTTGGTTGTTTGAAGTGGATGCTGAGGTTGAATTACACAGTTTGTTTTATGTGAAATGAGAGACCCATTTTTGTGCTGCATTCTGTGGCTTGGTAAAATTGTATTGCTCATTCTGGAAACCAACTGTTGGATCATTTGTCTTTAGTTACTGTCCTACATTACGACTTCTGCCAAGTCATTTTAAAACTCTTTGTAACTGCTTTTATGGGCCACATAAAACATTCCCTGGACGTCATTACCATGGTTTGTGCTGCCCTAGAAAAAATTAAGTATCTTTAAACCTTAAAACCAGCAAATACCATCTTCTAATCCACAGGCCCACTCCATTTCAGGCAGTAGTCCAGTGACTTTCCCTTGCAGGTGCGGAATTGTGTCTTCAACCTGTTCGCAGTAGGCATGCCCAGGGTGGGTATAAATCCTATATGACGATTTTGCCTCCATATGTGGCCAGTCCTTGTGTCTTGTGCTGTTGCCTCCAGAAGTCTAATACAAAAGGGTTTGGCAAAGACAGAAGATCAGGCTTTTATGAGCTAAAGGATGCATACACAGGTATAAACGAACAGTAGCAGCCGTTGTTAGAGGAGAGTGGGAGGGTGGGGCGGGGGAGACGACAACAAAAAAGGGGGAAAAAAGAACTTACCTGCCGCCTGCAGCCTGCCACATCACCAGTTTTCTGCTCCTCTTGTGGCTCCACTGCAGGCACAGGCTCCTAGACTCCCCTGCGACCAATCCTGAAGCTGCTCTCATACATGGGCGGTACGGCGGCAGTAGAGATTTTTTTTTCACTGTCAGGGTGAGGGAGAGCCAGATAGAGACCGGTCTCTGCACCTGCTTTTTAGAACTGCCGGTGCTGAGCACCGTCAGGATCCGGCCCACTTAAAGCCCTGCATGTAGCAAAACGTCGTTGCAAAGCAAAGTAGCCACTTTTGAAAAGTTTGAAGTACTGGTGTGAACTAGCAGTGCGTCCCCTCATGCTGCTGCGGGGAGCAGTCCAAAGTAGGAGCCATTCATATTACAATGCAAAAAGTGGAAAACACGAACGCTGCTCACTATGGCGCAGAAACGATAAAAATATGAGTCTCACCGGCGCAGTCCAGGCACTGTGACACCCGGTGGAATTAATGGAAAATCAACAGGCATATTTGCATCCTGGGAATGTTGAGAGGGCTTTCTGTACATAGTAAAACACATGTTTTACGATGCTAGGTAATATAAGACACGAATGCAGTGGTGCATCGCAAAGAGAAATACAAGCGGTACAATAAAACGCAAAACAGCCAACAAATGTTAACCTATGAACATCTATATATCCCAGGCCGGGGTTTACGGCACCACCATAGCCTCTTTTGGGAAAGTCCAAGCTGCATTTTTCAGGGGAGGGAAGATGTAAGTCTAAAAATGTATATGGCAAAGACCTGCTATTCGTTTTAACTGCGATTTGATTCTATTGCAATGTAAATAGAAACTGTGGAATTTCGTATGTTCGCCCGTAGGTAGCGCTAAATCTTTTAGAATAATAATTAGTTTTTTATATGTCGACTGCTACCGCAGAATTTTGCCAATTCGAAGTGCAGACATCAGGTACCATCACCTACCCCGATTGTGTTCATTTGATAACCTCAGATGGAGCAAGACTGTTTAAGAGAAGTGTTTTGTATTTAAAACTCTAATTAAGACCACCCTCATATTCAAGGTCTGAGGTGTGTTATAATTAAGGCTCTCAGTTTTCAGTTTTCACTGATTTTTACAGATAAATACAGACATCTTCTCAGTGACTCTCTTTGTTGTTGTCCATGAATTCCCAGCCAATAGTCGTGTAGATTAAGAGCATGTGGAGTCAAAAAAGACATTATATTTCCTTAATTAACTGCATATCTTAACCTATGTGTTTGCTATTATGGAAATCATTGTATGTGGCTTTATAGTTTTATTATGTTTGGCTGCTGAATGAGCTAAAATCGGACAGGCATCAAAGTATTAGTGCACATTTATTGGTTATACAAATGTGGATAAATAGTTACTAATTATATAGAGTTACTGTTTCATTTCTTCGCAAAATAAAAATGAATACATAGAGATAATATGGCCTAAAAAATAAATAAGGATAAATACAGGTGGAAATGTTAAAAATATGAATACCATAGAACTGGGATCCTTAGTTGTATTAGCAGCCGCCCCGAGGCATGCGTTCTCAATCTGTCTTTGAAATTCCAGACAATGGCATCTCACGCGCGGGAGGGGCTTTGAGAGGGTAGTGGCAAAGGGCTGACTGTCTTGGGCTGCCCACTACTGGTGTCAGGAAGATTTTGCAGGGGAAGTGGATCTGGTGGAGCAATTGGATCACTGACAAAATATCGCCTCTGGAAATTTCGCCATACTAAAATATCGTCACATAAATATCATTGTCAAAAATATCGTCATGCTATCTTTATAATGTAAATTACAAAAATCTCGAATTGAAAATATCGTTGTCATTAATATTGTTATACAAAATATTGTTTTTTAAAATATATGCACATATAAATATCAAACATTAAATATATTAAAAAGTAACACTAATATAATACAAATTAAGCATCTTTAATTAATTTTGAAATAAATATAACTATTAAATTTATTCCAAAAATGACAACACACATATATATTAGTATATATATTTAGTTACATATATATAATTACAAATATTATTAAACTAATATTTTCAATTTATATTTTAATTTTAAAAACCAATTTTCAATTTAATAATTTATATATATATATATATATATATATATATATATATATATATATATATATATATTCACTGAAAAAACCATAGGTTTCAGACACGTTATAGTTAGAAATTAGCATTTAAAAAACCTTTGAAATTCACTGAAAAAACCATAGGTTTTAGGGACAGTTATAGTTAGTTGGACATTTCACTCGTACAAAACCCGTGAAATTCCCCTGTTATAGTTAGTTCAGCTAACTATAACTCGCGCCCCGCAATGCACTGCTGATGACGTCACATATTACATCACTCATGACATGGTCAGTGACATCACTAATATTTTCAATTTATATTTTCATTTTAAAAACCAATTTTCAATTTAATAATTTTATATATATATGTGTATATATATATATATATATTATTAAACTAATATTTTCAATTTATATTTTAATTTTAAAAACCAATTTTCAATTTAATAATTTTATATATATATGTATATATTATCTACTGGCGGTCGCCAGTAGATAGTTATAGTTACAACCTATTATCCATAGGAAATCCGCGACATTCTATTTGAAATAACTCTCTTGCCGGTTGACGTATCTTCGCAAAATTTTCAAACTTTGTGGGGCGCTCCGGTCCGCTCCTACCCTGAAAGTCTCGGGGGATTCGTCAAGCGGGGGCCGAGAAAAAGGGGGGTCCCAAAACGCGTTTTCCCCATGCAATTTTCCATAGGAAACTTTAGACACGGCTACAGCCCGAACTGCTGAACGGAATTACACCAAATTTGGCAAAGAGGTAGTTCTTGGTTCAGAAAGAACCCTTTTTGTTAAATTGTGTAAATCCGTTCAGTAGTTGCTGAGAAAATCAAAAGTAAAAAGATAGATATATCTAGGGCCGCGGATCCTCCCGAGCACGAGCTTTATGTTAATTGGCTCCTACCCTGAAAGTCTCGGGGGGATTCGTCAAGCGGGGGCTGAGAAAAAAGGGGGGTCCCAAAACGCGTTTTCCCCATGCAATTTTCCATAGGAAACTTTAGACACGGCTACAGCCCGAACTGCTGAACGGAATTACACCAAATTTGGCAAAGAGGTAGTTCTTGGTTCAGAAAGAACCCTTTTGTTAAATGGTGTAAATCCGTTCAGTAGTTGCTGAGAAAATCAAAAGTAAAAAGATAGATATATCTAGGGCCGTGGATCCTCCCGAGCACGAGCTTTATGTTAATTGGCTGTCAACACTCAAAATCAGGAAGTGTTGGCAGCCATTTTGTCCCTCGGTAGAACCGAGGGACAGAAACAAGTGCGCAAAGCGCACAAAGGGGGCAGGGTAGAAACACCCTGACCCCTAGGTCTGCTCAGGGGGTCCCACAAGGACCCACTGGGCAAAAAATTTTTTTTTTTTTTTAAAAATCGGCAGGATGCGCTCAGGGAGCGCGAATCCTGCCGAAAATCGAAGCGCGGTCTCCCGCGCTCGATGTTAATTGGCCCCCGGGTGGGCCAAGTCCCGGGGGCGGGTTAATTTTATGTGTGGGGGCCTCTAAGGCCTCCAAGCCCGGGGACCACCACACCCGGGGCTTTATGTATAATGGTGCGGGAGGGCTCTGAGCCCTCCCGCAGCCCCGGGACCGCCACCTCCCGGGGCTTCTTTTTTTAAATTAAAAACCTGTGTGGGGGCTCCAGCCCCCACACGCCCGGGACCACCACCTCCCTGGGGCACTAAGAAAAATTAAAATGGGGGTCCGTTTTGGACCCCCAAGCCCCGGGGACCACCACCTCCCCGGGGCTTTCAAAATGTAGGGAGGGGGCCGCGCGGCCCCCTCCTGGAGCCTGTTGTGGCCCTGGGGACCGCCACCCCCAGGGCCGGCTCCTGCAGTGTCCCGGGGTGCCTACCCCCGGGACACTGCTGTTTGCAATGACAGGACGGGAGCCTCGCGGCTCCCGTCCTGTCATTGCAAACTGCTTGGATATTGGAAGAGAGAGCAGGGAAACCTGCTCTCTCTTCCAATATCCAAAGCTGATTGCTTTCCACATGGGGAGCTGCATCTTAGCAGCTCCCCATGTGTAAAGCAATGCCGGCTCCCGTAGGACACGGGGAGCTGGCGGGACTGTGGGGGGCTTGGGGACCCCCCACAGTCCCCAACGAGAGGCCAGGCCCCGGGGATGGGGTCCCCGGGGCCATAAGTGGCCACGGAGGGGGCCTCGCAGCCCCCTCCCCAAAGTAAAAAAATGGAAAAAAATTAAAAAAAGTGCAAGGCCGGCCCGGGGATGGGGTCCCCGGGGCCTTAAATGGCCTGAGGAGGGGGCCACGCAGCCCCCTCCAAATAAAAAAAAAGAGGCCATGCCCCGGGGATGGGGTCCCCGGGGCCAATACAGGCCCAGGGAAGGGGGCCACGCGGCCCCTTCCCCGTTTTTTTATTTTTATTTTAATTAAAAAAAAGGGGTAAGGCCCTGGGGGATGGGGACCCCAGGGCCTAAAAATAGGAAAAGGAAGGGGGGCCACACAGCCCCCTTTCAGGAAAAAAACAAAAAACGATCGGGCCCGTAGGCCCCGCCCCTTCCTTCACCACTCTGCAAACGCGCCCCTGGCGCGTTTGCAGAGGGGAACGATTCCCCTTGAATACTGGGGGTCCCTGGGGGCCAACTAGCCCACCAGGAACCTCCAGTATGCGCCAGGGAGCTGCCTTGCAGAGAGGTGTACAGAGGCCACGCCCTTTTTACACCTCTCTGCAACGCAGCTCTATGGCGCTTTTGGAGGTATATGGTGGGCTAGTTGCACCCCAGGGACCCTCAGGATTCAAGGGAGTTAATCCCCCGACTTAAAACGCGCCACGGGGCGCGTTTGCACAGTGGTGAAGGGAGGGGCGGGGCTTCAGGTGACATGTGTGCAAACAGGCCCCGTGGCGCGTTTTAAGATGGGGAATTAAATCCTCTTCAATCCTGAGGGTCCCTGGGGGCCAACTAGCCCAACAGGTACGTCCAGAAAGCGCCACAGAGCTGCGTTGCAGAGAGGTGTAAAAGGGGTGTTGCCTCTGTACATGTCTCTGCAACGCAGCCCCTGGCGCATACTGGAGGTTCCTGGTGGGCTAGTTGGCCCGTAGGGACCCTCATGATTCAAGGGGACTTAATCCCCCAACTTAAAACGCGCCACGGGGCGCGTTTGCACAGATGTCACCTCAGGCCCCGCCCCTCCCTTCACCATTGTGCAAATATTCCTCTAAAATCAGCCGAAATACGAATTCTGATTTACTCACCTGTTATCAGGAGAGACCTCAGTGCTGCATCTTTCAGCCCAGTACTAATCCTGAAAAGTAATTTTAACCGTACTTACCAGTAACTTGAATTTCCTTCCATAGGCTAACATTGACTGGTTTCACTTGGAAATTCTTCTAAGTGTGGAGTTTTGGAACTTTAAAATATTCCTCTAAAATCAGCCGAAATACGAATTCCGATTTACTCACCTGTTATCAGGAGAGACCTCAGTGCTGCATCTTTCAGCCCAGTACTGATCCTTAAAAGTAATTTTAACCGTACTTACCGGTAACTTGAATTTCCTTCATAGGCTAACATTGACTGGTTTCACTTGGAAATTCTTCTAAGTGTGGAGTTTTGGAACTTTAAAATATTCCTCTAAAATCAGCCGAAATACGAATTCCGATTTACTCACCTGTTATCAGGAGAGACCTCAGTGCTGCATCTTTCAGCCCAGTACTGATCCTCAAAAGTAATTTTAACCGTACTTACCAGTAACTTGAATTTCCTTCCATAGGATATCATTGCCTGCTTTTTGCTGAAAAAGTTTCTAAGTGTTGATTTTTGAAACATACAAATATTCCTCTAAAATCAGCCGAAATCCGAATTCTGATTTACTCACCTGTTATCAGGAGAGACCTCAGTGCTGCATCTTTCAGCCCAGTACTGGTCCTGAAAAGTAATTTTAACCGTACTTACCAGTAACTTGAATTTCCTTCCATAGGCTAACATTGACTGGTTTCACTTGGAAATTCTTCTAAGTGTGGAGTTTTGGAACTTTAAAATATTCCTCTAAAATCAGCCGAAATACGAATTCCGATTTACTCACCTGTTATCAGGAGAGACCTCAGTGCTGTATCTTTCAGCCCAGTACTGGTCCTGAAAAGTAATTTTAACCGTACTTACCGGTAACTTGAATTTCCTTCATAGGCTAACATTGACTGGTTTCACTTGGAAATTCTTCTAAGTGTGGAGTTTTGGAACTTTAAAATATTCCTCTAAAATCAGCCGAAATACGAATTCCGATTTACTCACCTGTTATCAGGAGAGACCTCAGTGCTGTATCTTTCAGCCCAGTACTGGTCCTGAAAAGTAATTTTAACCGTACTTACCGGTAACTTGAATTTCCTTCATAGGCTAACATTGACTGGTTTCACTTGGAAATTCTTCTGTGTGTGGAGTTTTCGAACTTTAAAATATTCCTCTAAAATCAGCCGAAATACGAATTCCGATTTACTCACCTGTTATCAGGAGAGACCTCAGTGCTTTATCTTTCAGCCCAGTACTGGTCCTGAAAAGTAATTTTAACCGTACTTACCGGTAACTTGAATTTCCTTCATAGGCTAACATTGACTGGTTTCACTTGGAAATTCTTCTAAGTGTGGAGTTTTGGAACTTTAAAATATTCCTCTAAAATCAGCCGAAATACGAATTCCGATTTACTCACCTGTTATCAGGAGAGACCTCAGTGCTGTATCTTTCAGCCCAGTACTGGTCCTGAAAAGTAATTTTAACCGTACTTACCGGTAACTTGAATTTCCTTCATAGGCTAACATTGACTGGTTTCACTTGGAAATTCTTCTAAGTGTGGAGTTTTGGAACTTTAAAATATTCCTCTAAAATCATCCGAAATACGAATTCCGATTTACTCACCTGTTATCAGGAGAGACCTCAGTGCTGCATCTTTCAGCCCAGTACTGATACTCAAAAGTAATTTTAACCGTACTTACCGGTAACTTGAATTTCCTTCATAGGCTAACATTGACTGGTTTCACTTGGAAATTCTTCTGTGTGGAGTTTTCGAACTTTAAAATATTCCTCTAAAATCAGCCGAAATACGAATTCCGATTTACTCACCTGTTATCAGAAGAGACCTCAGTGCTGTATCTTTCAGCCCAGTACTGGTCCTGAAAAGTAATTTTAACCGTACTTACCGGTAACTTGAATTTCCTTCATAGGCTAACATTGACTGGTTTCACTTGGAAATTCTTCTAAGTGTGGAGTTTTGGAACTTTAAAATATTCCTCTAAAATCAGCCGAAATACGAATTCCGATTTACTCACCTGTTATCAGGAGAGACCTCAGTGCTGCATCTTTCAGCCCAGTACTGATACTCAAAAGTAATTTTAACCGTACTTACCGGTAACTTGAATTTCCTTCATAGGCTAACATTGACTGGTTTCACTTGGAAATTCTTCTGTGTGTGGAGTTTTCGAACTTTAAAATATTCCTCTAAAATCAGCCGAAATACGAATTCCGATTTACTCACCTGTTATCAGGAGAGACCTCAGTGCTGTATCTTTCAGCCCAGTACTGGTCCTGAAAAGTAATTTTAACCGTACTTACCGGTAACTTGAATTTCCTTCATAGGCTAACATTGACTGGTTTCACTTGGAAATTCTTCTAAGTGTGGAGTTTTGGAACTTTAAAATATTCCTCTAAAATCAGCCGAAATACGAATTCCGATTTACTCACCTGTTATCAGGAGAGACCTCAGTGCTGTATCTTTCAGCCCAGTACTGGTCCTGAAAAGTAATTTTAACCGTACTTACCGGTAACTTGAATTTCCTTCATAGGCTAACATTGACTGGTTTCACTTGGAAATTCTTCTAAGTGTGGAGTTTTGGAACTTTAAAATATTCCTCTAAAATCAGCCGAAATACGAATTCCGATTTACTCACCTGTTATCAGGAGAGACCTCAGTGCTGCATCTTTCAGCCCAGTACTGATACTCAAAAGTAATTTTAACCGTACTTACCGGTAACTTGAATTTCCTTTCGCAGGCTAACATTGACTGGTTTCACTTGGAAATTCTTCTGTGTGTGGAGTTTTCGAACTTTAAAATATTCCTCTAAAATCAGCCGAAATACGAATTCCGATTTACTCACCTGTTATCAGGAGAGACCTCAGTGCTGTATCTTTCAGCCCAGTACTGGTCCTGAAAAGTAATTTTAACCGTACTTACCGGTAACTTGAATTTCCTTCATAGGCTAACATTGACTGGTTTCACTTGGAAATTCTTCTGTGTGTGGAGTTTTGGAACTTTAAAATATTCCTCTAAAATCAGCCGAAATACGAATTCCGATTTACTCACCTGTTATCAGGAGAGACCTCAGTGCTGTATCTTTCAGCCCAGTACTGGTCCTGAAAAGTAATTTTAACCGTACTTACCGGTAACTTGAATTTCCTTCATAGGCTAACATTGACTGGTTTCACTTGGAAATTCTTCTAAGTGTGGAGTTTTGGAACTTTAAAATATTCCTCTAAAATCATCCGAAATACGAATTCCGATTTACTCACCTGTTATCAGGAGAGACCTCAGTGCTGCATCTTTCAGCCCAGTACTGATACTCAAAAGTAATTTTAACCGTACTTACCGGTAACTTGAATTTCCTTCATAGGCTAACATTGACTGGTTTCACTTGGAAATTCTTCTGTGTGTGGAGTTTTCGAACTTTAAAATATTCCTCTAAAATCAGCCGAAATACGAATTCCGATTTACTCACCTGTTATCAGGAGAGACCTCAGTGCTGTATCTTTCAGCCCAGTACTGGTCCTGAAAAGTAATTTTAACCGTACTTACCGGTAACTTGAATTTCCTTCATAGGCTAACATTGACTGGTTTCACTTGGAAATTCTTCTAAGTGTGGAGTTTTGGAACTTTAAAATATTCCTCTAAAATCAGCCGAAATACGAATTCCGATTTACTCACCTGTTATCAGGAGAGACCTCAGTGCTGTATCTTTCAGCCCAGTACTGGTCCTGAAAAGTAATTTTAACCGTACTTACCGGTAACTTGAATTTCCTTCATAGGCTAACATTGACTGGTTTCACTTGGAAATTCTTCTAAGTGTGGAGTTTTGGAACTTTAAAATATTCCTCTAAAATCATCCGAAATACGAATTCCGATTTACTCACCTGTTATCAGGAGAGACCTCAGTGCTGCATCTTTCAGCCCAGTACTGATACTCAAAAGTAATTTTAACCGTACTTACCGGTAACTTGAATTTCCTTCATAGGCTAACATTGACTGGTTTCACTTGGAAATTCTTCTGTGTGTGGAGTTTTCGAACTTTAAAATATTCCTCTAAAATCAGCCGAAATACGAATTCCGATTTACTCACCTGTTATCAGGAGAGACCTCAGTGCTGTATCTTTCAGCCCAGTACTGGTCCTGAAAAGTAATTTTAACCGTACTTACCGGTAACTTGAATTTCCTTCATAGGCTAACATTGACTGGTTTCACTTGGAAATTCTTCTAAGTGTGGAGTTTTGGAACTTTAAAATATTCCTCTAAAATCAGCCGAAATACGAATTCCGATTTACTCACCTGTTATCAGGAGAGACCTCAGTGCTGTATCTTTCAGCCCAGTACTGGTCCTGAAAAGTAATTTTAACCGTACTTACCGGTAACTTGAATTTCCTTCATAGGCTAACATTGACTGGTTTCACTTGGAAATTCTTCTAAGTGTGGAGTTTTGGAACTTTAAAATATTCCTCTAAAATCAGCCGAAATACGAATTCCGATTTACTCACCTGTTATCAGGAGAGACCTCAGTGCTGCATCTTTCAGCCCAGTACTGATACTCAAAAGTAATTTTAACCGTACTTATCGGTAACTTGAATTTCCTTCATAGGCTAACATTGACTGGTTTCACTTGGAAATTCTTCTAAGTGTGGAGTTTTGGAACTTAAAATATTCCTCTAAAATCATCCGAAATTGCTGCATCTTTCAGCCCAGTACTGGTCCTGAAAAGTAATTTTAACCGTACTTACCGGTAACTTGAATTTCCTTCATAGGCTAACATTGACTGGTTTCACTTGGAAATTCTTCTAAGTGTGGAGTTTTGGAACTTTAAAATATTCCTCTAAAATCAGCCGAAATACGAATTCCGATTTACTCACCTGTTATCAGGAGAGACCTCAGTGCTGCATCTTTCAGCCCAGTACTGGTCCTGAAAAGTAATTTTAACCGTACTTACCGCAACTTGAATTTCCTTCCATAGGCTAACATTGACTGGTTTCACTTGGAAATTCTTCTAAGTGTGGAGTTTTGGAACTTTAAAATATTCTCTAAAATCAGCCGAAATACGAATTCCGATTTACTCACCTGTTATCAGGAGAGACTCTAGTGCTGCATCTTTCAGCCCAGTACTGGTCCTGAAAAGTAATTTTAACCGTACTTTACCGGTAACTTGAATTTCCTTCATAGGCTAACATTGACTGGTTTCACTTGGAAATTTTTCTAAGTGTGGAGTTTTGGAACTTTAAAATATTCCTCTAAAATCAGCCGAAATACTTGAATTCCGATTTACTCACCTGTTATCAGGAGAGACCTCAGTGCTGCATCTTTCAGCCCAGTACTGGTCCTGAAAAGTAATTTTAACCGTACTTACCGGTAACTTGAATTTCCTTCATAGGCTAACATTGACTGGTTTCACTTGGAAATTCTTCTAAGTGTGGAGTTTTGGAACTTTAAAATATTCCTCTAAAATCAGCCGAAAAACGAATTCCGATTTACTCACCTGTTATCAGGAGAGACCTCAGTGCTGCATCTTTCAGCCCAGTACTGGTCCTGAAAAGTAATTTTAACCGTACTTACCGGTAACTTGAATTTCCTTCCATAGGCTAACATTGACTGCGTTTCACTTGGAAATTCTTCTAAGTGTGGAGTTTTGGAACTTTACAAATATTCCTCTAAAATCAGCCGAAATACGAATTCTGATTTACTCACCTGTTATCAGGAGAGACCTCAGTGCTGCATCTTTCAGCCCAGTACTGGTCCTGAAAAGTAATTTTAACCGTACTTACCGGTAACTTGAATTTCCTTCCATAGGCTAACATTGACTGGTTTCACTTGGAAATTCTTCTAAGTGTGGAGTTTTGGAACTTTAAAATATTCCTCTAAAATCAGCCGAAATACGAATTCCGATTTACTCACCTGTTATCAGGAGAGACTCAGTGCTGCATCTTTCAGCCCAGTACTGATCCTCAAAAGTAATTTTAACCGTACTTACCAGTAACTTGAATTTCCTTCCATAGGATATCATTGCCTGGTTTTAGCTTGAAAAAGTCTTCTAAGTGTTGATTTTTGAAACATTACAAATATTCCTCTAAAATCAGCCGAAATCCGAATTCTGATTTACTCACCTGTTATCAGGAGAGACCTCAGTGCTGCATCTTTCAGCCCAGTACTGGTCCTGAAAAGTAATTTTAACCGTACTTACCGGTAACTTGAATTTCCTTCCATAGGCTAACATTGACTGGTTTCACTTGGAAATTCTTCTAAGTGTGGAGTTTTGGAACTTTAAAATATTCCTCTAAAATCAGCCGAAATACGAATTCCGATTTACTCACCTGTTATCAGGAGAGACCTCAGTGCTGTATCTTTCAGCCCAGTACTGGTCCTGAAAAGTAATTTTAACCGTACTTACCAGTAACTTGAATTTCCTTCCATAGGCTAACATTGACTGGTTTCACTTGGAAATGTCTTCTAAGTGTGGAGTTTTGGAACTTAAAATATTCCTCTAAAATCAGCCGAAATACGAATTCCGATTTACTCACCTGTTATCAGGAGAGACCTCAGTGCTGCATCTTTCAGCCCAGTACTGGTCCTGAAAAGTAATTTTAACCGTACTTACCGGTAACTTGAATTTCCTTCCATAGGCTAACATTGACTGGTTTCACTTGGAAATTCTTCTAAGTGTGGAGTTTTGGAACTTTAAAATATTCCTCTAAAATCAGCCGAAATACGAATTCCGATTTACTCACCTGTTATCAGGAGAGACCTCAGTGCTGTATCTTTCAGCCCAGTACTGGTCCTGAAAAGTAATTTTAACCGTACTTACCAGTAACTTGAATTTCCTTCCATAGGCTAACATTGACTGGTTTCATCTTGGAAATTCTTCTAAGTGTGGAGTTTTGGAACTTTAAAATATTCCTCTAAAATCAGCCGAAATACGAATTCCGATTTACTCACCTGTTATCAGGAGAGACCTCAGTGCTGCATCTTTCAGCCCAGTACTGGTCCTGAAAAGTAATTTTAACCGTACTTACCGGTAACTTGAATTTCCTTCATAGGCTAACATTGACTGGTTTCACTTGGAAATTCTTCTAAGTGTGGAGTTTTGGAACTTTAAAATATTCCTCTAAAATCAGCCGAAATACGAATTCCGATTTACTCACCTGTTATCAGGAGAGACCTCAGTGCTGCATCTTTCAGCCCAGTACTGGTCCTGAAAAGTAATTTTAACCGTACTTACCAGTAACTTGAATTTCCTTCCATAGGCTAACATTGACTGGTTTCACTTGGAAATTCTTCTAAGTGTGGAGTTTTGGAACTTTAAAATATTCCTCTAAAATCAGCCGAAATACGAATTCCGATTTACTCACCTGTTATCAGGAGAGACCTCAGTGCTGCATCTTTCAGCCCAGTACTGATCCTGAAAAGTAATTTTAACCGTACTTACCGGTAACTTGAATTTCCTTCATAGGCTAACATTGACTGGTTTCACTTGGAAATTCTTCTAAGTGTGGAGTTTTGGAACTTTAAAATATTCCTCTAAAATCAGCCGAAATACGAATTCCGATTTACTCACCTGTTATCAGGAGAGACCTCAGTGCTGCATCTTTCAGCCCAGTACTGGTCCTGAAAAGTAATTTTAACCGTACTTACCAGTAACTTGAATTTCCTTCCATAGGCTAACATTGACTGGTTTCACTTGGAAATTCTTCTAAGTGTGGAGTTTTGGAACTTTAAAATATTCCTCTAAAATCAGCCGAAATACGAATTCCGATTTACTCACCTGTTATCAGGAGAGACCTCAGTGCTGCATCTTTCAGCCCAGTACTGGTCCTGAAAAGTAATTTTAACCGTACTTACCGGTAACTTGAATTTCCTTCCATAGGCTAACATTGACTGGTTTCACTTGGAAATTCTTCTAAGTGTGGAGTTTTGGAACTTTAAAATATTCCTCTAAAATCAGCCGAAATACGAATTCCGATTTACTCACCTGTTATCAGGAGAGACCTCAGTGCTGCATCTTTCAGCCCAGTACTGGTCCTGAAAAGTAATTTTAACCGTACTTACCAGTAACTTGAATTTCCTTCCATAGGCTAACATTGACTGGTTTCACTTGGAAATTCTTCTAAGTGTGGAGTTTTGGAACTTTAAAATATTCCTCTAAAATCAGCCGAAATACGAATTCCGATTTACTCACCTGTTATCAGGAGAGACCTCAGTGCTGCATCTTTCAGCCCAGTACTGGTCCTGAAAAGTAATTTTAACCGTACTTACCGGTAACTTGAATTTCCTTCCATAGGCTAACATTGACTGGTTTCACTTGGAAATTCTTCTAAGTGTGGAGTTTTGGAACTTTAAAATATTCCTCTAAAATCAGCCGAAATACGAATTCCGATTTACTCACCTGTTATCAGGAGAGACCTCAGTGCTGCATCTTTCAGCCCAGTACTGGTCCTGAAAAGTAATTTTAACCGTACTTACCAGTAACTTGAATTTCCTTCCATAGGCTAACATTGACTGCTTTCTACTTGGAAAGTCTTCTAAGTGTGGAGTTTTGGAACTTTACAAATATTCCTCTAAAATCAGCCGAAATACGAATTCCGATTTACTCACCTGTTATCAGGAGAGACCTCAGTGCTGCATCTTTCAGCCCAGTACTGGTCCTGAAAAGTAATTTTAACCGTACTTACCGGTAACTTGAATTTCCTTCCATAGGCTAACATTGACTGGTTTCACTTGGAAATTCTTCTAAGTGTGGAGTTTTGGAACTTTAAAATATTCCTCTAAAATCAGCCGAAATACGAATTCCGATTTACTCACCTGTTATCAGGAGAGACCTCAGTGCTGCATCTTTCAGCCCAGTACTGATCCTGAAAAGTAATTTTAACCGTACTTACCAGTAACTTGAATTTCCTTCCATAGGCTAACATTGACTGGTTTCACTTGGAAATTCTTCTAAGTGTGGAGTTTTGGAACTTTAAAATATTCCTCTAAAATCAGCCGAAATACGAATTCCGATTTACTCACCTGTTATCAGGAGAGACCTCAGTGCTGCATCTTTCAGCCCAGTACTGGTCCTGAAAAGTAATTTTAACCGTACTTACCAGTAACTTGAATTTCCTTCCATAGGCTAACATTGACTGGTTTCTACTTGGAAATTCTTCTAAGTGTGGAGTTTTGGAACTTTAAAATATTCCTCTAAAATCAGCCGAAATACGAATTCCGATTTACTCACCTGTTATCAGGAGAGACCTCAGTGCTGCATCTTTCAGCCCAGTACTGGTCCTGAAAAGTAATTTTAACCGTACTTACCAGTAACTTGAATTTCCTTCCATAGGCTAACATTGACTGGTTTCACTTGGAAATTCTTCTAAGTGTGGAGTTTTGGAACTTTAAAATATTCCTCTAAAATCAGCCGAAATACGAATTCCGATTTACTCACCTGTTATCAGGAGAGACCTCAGTGCTGCATCTTTCAGCCCAGTACTGGTCCTGAAAAGTAATTTTAACCGTACTTACCAGTAACTTGAATTTCCTTCCATAGGCTAACATTGACTGGTTTCACTTGGAAATTCTTCTAAGTGTGGAGTTTTGGAACTTTAAAATATTCCTCTAAAATCAGCCGAAATACGAATTCCGATTTACTCACCTGTTATCAGGAGAGACCTCAGTGCTGCATCTTTCAGCCCAGTACTGGTCCTGAAAAGTAATTTTAACCGTACTTACCAGTAACTTGAATTTCCTTCCATAGGCTAACATTGACTGGTTTCACTTGGAAATTCTTCTAAGTGTGGAGTTTTGGAACTTTTAAAATATTCCTCTAAAATCAGCCGAAATACGAATTCCGATTTACTCACCTGTTATCAGGAGAGACCTCAGTGCTGCATCTTTCAGCCCAGTACTGATCCTCAAAAGTAATTTTAACCGTACTTACCGGTAACTTGAATTTCCTTCCATAGGCTAACATTGACTGGTTTCACTTGGAAATTCTTCTAAGTGTGGAGTTTTGGAACTTTAAAATATTCCTCTAAAATCAGCCGAAATACGAATTCCGATTTACTCACCTGTTATCAGGAGAGACCTCAGTGCTGCATCTTTCAGCCCAGTACTGATCCTGAAAAGTAATTTTAACCGTACTTACCAGTAACTTGAATTTCCTTCCATAGGCTAACATTGACTGGTTTCACTTGGAAATTCTTCTAAGTGTGGAGTTTTGGAACTTTAAAATATTCCTCTAAAATCAGCCGAAATACGAATTCCGATTTACTCACCTGTTATCAGGAGAGACCTCAGTGCTGCATCTTTCAGCCCAGTACTGGTCCTGAAAAGTAATTTTAACCGTACTTACCAGTAACTTGAATTTCCTTCCATAGGCTAACATTGACTGGTTTCACTTGGAAATTCTTCTAAGTGTGGAGTTTTGGAACTTTAAAATATTCCTCTAAAATCAGCCGAAATACGAATTCCGATTTACTCACCTGTTATCAGGAGAGACCTCAGTGCTGCATCTTTCAGCCCAGTACTGGTCCTGAAAAGTAATTTTAACCGTACTTACCAGTAACTTGAATTTCCTTCCATAGGCTAACATTGACTGGTTTCACTTGGAAATTCTTCTAAGTGTGGAGTTTTGGAACTTTAAAATATTCCTCTAAAATCAGCCGAAATACGAATTCCGATTTACTCACCTGTTATCAGGAGAGACCTCAGTGCTGCATCTTTCAGCCCAGTACTGGTCCTGAAAAGTAATTTTAACCGTACTTACCGGTAACTTGAATTTCCTTCCATAGGCTAACATTGACTGGTTTCACTTGGAAATTCTTCTAAGTGTGGAGTTTTGGAACTTTAAAATATTCCTCTAAAATCAGCCGAAATACGAATTCCGATTTACTCACCTGTTATCAGGAGAGACCTCAGTGCTGCATCTTTCAGCCCAGTACTGGTCCTGAAAAGTAATTTTAACCGTACTTACCAGTAACTTGAATTTCCTTCCATAGGCTAACATTGACTGGTTTCACTTGGAAATTCTTCTAAGTGTGGAGTTTTGGAACTTTAAAATATTCCTCTAAAATCAGCCGAAATACGAATTCCGATTTACTCACCTGTTATCAGGAGAGACCTCAGTGCTGCATCTTTCAGCCCAGTACTGGTCCTGAAAAGTAATTTTAACCGTACTTACCAGTAACTTGAATTTCCTTCCATAGGCTAACATTGACTGGTTTCACTTTGGAAATTCTTCTAAGTGTGGAGTTTTGGAACTTTAAAATATTCCTCTAAAATCAGCCGAAATACGAATTCCGATTTACTCACCTGTTATCAGGAGAGACCTCAGTGCTGCATCTTTCAGCCCAGTACTGGTCCTGAAAAGTAATTTTAACCGTACTTACCAGTAACTTGAATTTCCTTCCATAGGCTAACATTGACTGGTTTCACTTGGAAATTCTTCTAAGTGTGGAGTTTTGGAACTTTAAAATATTCCTCTAAAATCAGCCGAAATACGAATTCCGATTTACTCACCTGTTATCAGGAGAGACCTCAGTGCTGCATCTTTCAGCCCAGTACTGGTCCTGAAAAGTAATTTTAACCGTACTTACCGGTAACTTGAATTTCCTTCATAGGCTAACATTGACTGGTTTCACTTGGAAATTCTTCTAAGTGTGGAGTTTTGGAACTTTAAAATATTCCTCTAAAATCAGCCGAAATACGAATTCCGATTTACTCACCTGTTATCAGGAGAGACCTCAGTGCTGCATCTTTCAGCCCAGTACTGGTCCTGAAAAGTAATTTTAACCGTACTTACCAGTAACTTGAATTTCCTTCCATAGGCTAACATTGACTGGTTTCACTTGGAAATTCTTCTAAGTGTGGAGTTTTGGAACTTTAAAATATTCCTCTAAAAATCAGCCGAAATACGAATTCCGATTTACTCACCTGTTATCAGGAGAGACCTCAGTGCTGCATCTTTCAGCCCAGTACTGGTCCTGAAAAGTAATTTTAACCGTACTTACCAGTAACTTGAATTTCCTTCCATAGGCTAACATTGACTGGTTTCACTTGGAAATTCTTCTAAGTGTGGAGTTTTGGAACTTTAAAATATTCCTCTAAAATCAGCCGAAATACGAATTCCGATTTACTCACCTGTTATCAGGAGAGACCTCAGTGCTGCATCTTTCAGCCCAGTACTGATCCTGAAAAGTAATTTTAACCGTACTTACCGGTAACTTGAATTTCCTTCCATAGGCTAACATTGACTGGTTTCACTTGGAAATTCTTCTAAGTGTGGAGTTTTGGAACTTTAAAATATTCCTCTAAAATCAGCCGAAATACGAATTCCGATTTACTCACCTGTTATCAGGAGAGACCTCAGTGCTGCATCTTTCAGCCCAGTACTGGTCCTGAAAAGTAATTTTAACCGTACTTACCAGTAACTTGAATTTCCTTCCATAGGCTAACATTGACTGGTTTCACTTGGAAATTCTTCTAAGTGTGGAGTTTTGGAACTTTAAAATATTCCTCTAAAATCAGCCGAAATACGAATTCCGATTTACTCACCTGTTATCAGGAGAGACCTCAGTGCTGCATCTTTCAGCCCAGTACTGGTCCTGAAAAGTAATTTTAACCGTACTTACCGGTAACTTGAATTTCCTTCCATAGGCTAACATTGACTGGTTTCACTTGGAAATTCTTCTAAGTGTGGAGTTTTGGAACTTTAAAATATTCCTCTAAAATCAGCCGAAATACGAATTCCGATTTACTCACCTGTTATCAGGAGAGACCTCAGTGCTGCATCTTTCAGCCCAGTACTGGTCCTGAAAAGTAATTTTAACCGTACTTACCGGTAACTTGAATTTCCTTCCATAGGCTAACATTGACTGGTTTCACTTGGAAATTCTTCTAAGTGTGGAGTTTTGGAACTTTAAAATATTCCTCTAAAATCAGCCGAAATACGAATTCCGATTTACTCACCTGTTATCAGGAGAGACCTCAGTGCTGCATCTTTCAGCCCAGTACTGGTCCTGAAAAGTAATTTTAACCGTACTTACCGGTAACTTGAATTTCCTTCCATAGGCTAACATTGACTGGTTTCACTTGGAAATTCTTCTAAGTGTGGAGTTTTGGAACTTTAAAATATTCCTCTAAAATCAGCCGAAATACGAATTCCGATTTACTCACCTGTTATCAGGAGAGACCTCAGTGCTGTATCTTTCAGCCCAGTACTGGTCCTGAAAAGTAATTTTAACCGTACTTACCGGTAACTTGAATTTCCTTCCATAGGCTAACATTGACTGGTTTCACTTGGAAATTCTTCTAAGTGTGGAGTTTTGGAACTTTAAAATATTCCTCTAAAATCAGCCGAAATACGAATTCCGATTTACTCACCTGTTATCAGGAGAGACCTCAGTGCTGCATCTTTCAGCCCAGTACTGGTCCTGAAAAGTAATTTTAACCGTACTTACCGGTAACTTGAATTTCCTTCATAGGCTAACATTGACTGGTTTCACTTGGAAATTCTTCTAAGTGTGGAGTTTTGGAACTTTAAAATATTCCTCTAAAATCAGCCGAAATACGAATTCCGATTTACTCACCTGTTATCAGGAGAGACCTCAGTGCTGTATCTTTCAGCCCAGTACTGGTCCTGAAAAGTAATTTTAACCGTACTTACCAGTAACTTGAATTTCCTTCCATAGGCTAACATTGACTGGTTTCACTTGGAAATTCTTCTAAGTGTGGAGTTTTGGAACTTTAAAATATTCCTCTAAAATCAGCCGAAATACGAATTCCGATTTACTCACCTGTTATCAGGAGAGACCTCAGTGCTGCATCTTTCAGCCCAGTACTGGTCCTGAAAAGTAATTTTAACCGTACTTACCGGTAACTTGAATTTCCTTCATAGGCTAACATTGACTGGTTTCACTTGGAAATTCTTCTAAGTGTGGAGTTTTGGAACTTTAAAATATTCCTCTAAAATCAGCCGAAATACGAATTCCGATTTACTCACCTGTTATCAGGAGAGACCTCAGTGCTGCATCTTTCAGCCCAGTACTGATCCTGAAAAGTAATTTTAACCGTACTTACCGGTAACTTGAATTTCCTTCATAGGCTAACATTGACTGGTTTCACTTGGAAATTCTTCTAAGTGTGGAGTTTTGGAACTTTAAAATATTCCTCTAAAATCAGCCGAAATACGAATTCCGATTTACTCACCTGTTATCAGGAGAGACCTCAGTGCTGCATCTTTCAGCCCAGTACTGATCCTCAAAAGTAATTTTAACCGTACTTACCGGTAACTTGAATTTCCTTCATAGGCTAACATTGACTGGTTTCACTTGGAAATTCTTCTAAGTGTGGAGTTTTGGAACTTTAAAATATTCCTCTAAAATCAGCCGAAATACGAATTCCGATTTACTCACCTGTTATCAGGAGAGACCTCAGTGCTGCATCTTTCAGCCCAGTACTGGTCCTGAAAAGTAATTTTAACCGTACTTACCGGTAACTTGAATTTCCTTCATAGGCTAACATTGACTGGTTTCACTTGGAAATTCTTCTAAGTGTGGAGTTTTGGAACTTTAAAATATTCCTCTAAAATCAGCCGAAATACGAATTCCGATTTACTCACCTGTTATCAGGAGAGACCTCAGTGCTGTATCTTTCAGCCCAGTACTGGTCCTGAAAAGTAATTTTAACCGTACTTACCGGTAACTTGAATTTCCTTCATAGGCTAACATTGACTGGTTTCACTTGGAAATTCTTCTAAGTGTGGAGTTTTGGAACTTTAAAATATTCCTCTAAAATCAGCCGAAATACGAATTCCGATTTACTCACCTGTTATCAGGAGAGACCTCAGTGCTGCATCTTTCAGCCCAGTACTGGTCCTGAAAAGTAATTTTAACCGTACTTACCGGTAACTTGAATTTCCTTCATAGGCTAACATTGACTGGTTTCACTTGGAAATTCTTCTAAGTGTGGAGTTTTGGAACTTTAAAATATTCCTCTAAAATCAGCCGAAATACGAATTCCGATTTACTCACCTGTTATCAGGAGAGACCTCAGTGCTGCATCTTTCAGCCCAGTACTGGTCCTGAAAAGTAATTTTAACCGTACTTACCGGTAACTTGAATTTCCTTCCATAGGCTAACATTGACTGGTTTCACTTGGAAATTCTTCTAAGTGTGGAGTTTTGGAACTTTAAAATATTCCTCTAAAATCAGCCGAAATACGAATTCCGATTTACTCACCTGTTATCAGGAGAGACCTCAGTGCTGCATCTTTCAGCCCAGTACTGGTCCTGAAAAGTAATTTTAACCGTACTTACCAGTAACTTGAATTTCCTTCCATAGGCTAACATTGACTGGTTTCACTTGGAAATTCTTCTAAGTGTGGAGTTTTGGAACTTTAAAATATTCCTCTAAAATCAGCCGAAATACGAATTCCGATTTACTCACCTGTTATCAGGAGAGACCTCAGTGCTGCATCTTTCAGCCCAGTACTGGTCCTGAAAAGTAATTTTAACCGTACTTACCGGTAACTTGAATTTCCTTCATAGGCTAACATTGACTGGTTTCACTTGGAAATTCTTCTAAGTGTGGAGTTTTGGAACTTTAAAATATTCCTCTAAAATCAGCCGAAATACGAATTCCGATTTACTCACCTGTTATCAGGAGAGACCTCAGTGCTGTATCTTTCAGCCCAGTACTGGTCCTGAAAAGTAATTTTAACCGTACTTACCGGTAACTTGAATTTCCTTCATAGGCTAACATTGACTGGTTTCACTTGGAAATTCTTCTAAGTGTGGAGTTTTGGAACTTTAAAATATTCCTCTAAAATCAGCCGAAATACGAATTCCGATTTACTCACCTGTTATCAGGAGAGACCTCAGTGCTGCATCTTTCAGCCCAGTACTGGTCCTGAAAAGTAATTTTAACCGTACTTACCGGTAACTTGAATTTCCTTCCATAGGCTAACATTGACTGGTTTCACTTGGAAATTCTTCTAAGTGTGGAGTTTTGGAACTTTAAAATATTCCTCTAAAATCAGCCGAAATACGAATTCCGATTTACTCACCTGTTATCAGGAGAGACCTCAGTGCTGCATCTTTCAGCCCAGTACTGGTCCTGAAAAGTAATTTTAACCGTACTTACCGGTAACTTGAATTTCCTTCATAGGCTAACATTGACTGGTTTCACTTGGAAATTCTTCTAAGTGTGGAGTTTTGGAACTTTAAAATATTCCTCTAAAATCAGCCGAAATACGAATTCCGATTTACTCACCTGTTATCAGGAGAGACCTCAGTGCTGCATCTTTCAGCCCAGTACTGGTCCTGAAAAGTAATTTTAACCGTACTTACCAGTAACTTGAATTTCCTTCCATAGGCTAACATTGACTGGTTTCACTTGGAAATTCTTCTAAGTGTGGAGTTTTGGAACTTTAAAATATTCCTCTAAAATCAGCCGAAATACGAATTCCGATTTACTCACCTGTTATCAGGAGAGACCTCAGTGCTGCATCTTTCAGCCCAGTACTGGTCCTGAAAAGTAATTTTAACCGTACTTACCGGTAACTTGAATTTCCTTCATAGGCTAACATTGACTGGTTTCACTTGGAAATTCTTCTAAGTGTGGAGTTTTGGAACTTTAAAATATTCCTCTAAAATCAGCCGAAATACGAATTCCGATTTACTCACCTGTTATCAGGAGAGACCTCAGTGCTGCATCTTTCAGCCCAGTACTGGTCCTGAAAAGTAATTTTAACCGTACTTACCGGTAACTTGAATTTCCTTCCATAGGCTAACATTGACTGGTTTCACTTGGAAATTCTTCTAAGTGTGGAGTTTTGGAACTTTAAAATATTCCTCTAAAATCAGCCGAAATACGAATTCCGATTTACTCACCTGTTATCAGGAGAGACCTCAGTGCTGCATCTTTCAGCCCAGTACTGGTCCTGAAAAGTAATTTTAACCGTACTTACCAGTAACTTGAATTTCCTTCCATAGGCTAACATTGACTGGTTTCACTTGGAAATTCTTCTAAGTGTGGAGTTTTGGAACTTTAAAATATTCCTCTAAAATCAGCCGAAATACGAATTCCGATTTACTCACCTGTTATCAGGAGAGACCTCAGTGCTGCATCTTTCAGCCCAGTACTGGTCCTGAAAAGTAATTTTAACCGTACTTACCAGTAACTTGAATTTCCTTCCATAGGCTAACATTGACTGGTTTCACTTGGAAATTCTTCTAAGTGTGGAGTTTTGGAACTTTAAAATATTCCTCTAAAATCAGCCGAAATACGAATTCCGATTTACTCACCTGTTATCAGGAGAGACCTCAGTGCTGCATCTTTCAGCCCAGTACTGGTCCTGAAAAGTAATTTTAACCGTACTTACCAGTAACTTGAATTTCCTTCCATAGGCTAACATTGACTGGTTTCACTTGGAAATTCTTCTAAGTGTGGAGTTTTGGAACTTTAAAATATTCCTCTAAAATCAGCCGAAATACGAATTCCGATTTACTCACCTGTTATCAGGAGAGACCTCAGTGCTGTATCTTTCAGCCCAGTACTGGTCCTGAAAAGTAATTTTAACCGTACTTACCGGTAACTTGAATTTCCTTCATAGGCTAACATTGACTGGTTTCACTTGGAAATTCTTCTAAGTGTGGAGTTTTGGAACTTTAAAATATTCCTCTAAAATCAGCCGAAATACGAATTCCGATTTACTCACCTGTTATCAGGAGAGACCTCAGTGCTGCATCTTTCAGCCCAGTACTGATCCTGAAAAGTAATTTTAACCGTACTTACCGGTAACTTGAATTTCCTTCATAGGCTAACATTGACTGGTTTCACTTGGAAATTCTTCTAAGTGTGGAGTTTTGGAACTTTAAAATATTCCTCTAAAATCAGCCGAAATACGAATTCCGATTTACTCACCTGTTATCAGGAGAGACCTCAGTGCTGCATCTTTCAGCCCAGTACTGGTCCTGAAAAGTAATTTTAACCGTACTTACCGGTAACTTGAATTTCCTTCATAGGCTAACATTGACTGGTTTCACTTGGAAATTCTTCTAAGTGTGGAGTTTTGGAACTTTAAAATATTCCTCTAAAATCAGCCGAAATACGAATTCCGATTTACTCACCTGTTATCAGGAGAGACCTCAGTGCTGCATCTTTCAGCCCAGTACTGATCCTCAAAAGTAATTTTAACCGTACTTACCAGTAACTTGAATTTCCTTCCATAGGATATCATTGCCTGGTTTCTACTTGGAAAAGTTTCTAAGTGTTGAGTTTTGAAACATTACAAATATTCCTCTAAAATCAGCCGAAATACGAATTCCGATTTACTCACCTGTTATCAGGAGAGACCTCAGTGCTGCATCTTTCAGCCCAGTACTGGTCCTCAAAAGTAATTTTAACCGTACTTACCAGTAACTTGAATTTCCTTCCATAGGATATCATTGCCTGCTTTTTGCTGAAAATTTCTAAGTGTGATTTGAAACATGCAATATTCTCAAAATCAGCAAATAGAATTCGATTTATCACTGAAAGTGTCGATTTTCACAAACTACAAATATTCCTTAAAAATCGCCTGTATGACTTAAACGCATTCTTTCAACTGTTTACAGGAGATGCACCAGTGCTGGATACAGGATCCAACACTGAGTAAGAAAAAGTAACGATAACAGTTTTTACCTGCTAAGTGAATTTCCTTCCATAGGATAACATTGGTGATTCTATGAGAAAAAGTTTCTAAGTGTCAACTTTTAAAATACAATAATATTCCTTAAAAATCACGACTGTAACCAAAACGCTTTTACTCAACTGTTTACAGGAGATGTACCAGGACTGAATCTAAGATCCAGTCCTGTGGTTAGAAAAGTAATCCATAAAGTAACTAATTGCATTTAACTAGAAATTCACATTGAGCTGAATGTTGCATTGTGTTTGAAAATGTGTTGCCCATTGCAACAACTGTAACTACTGTACTTAAAAGTCTATTGCCTATGTGCAAAGTATTTAAACTAAAGTAATTCATTCTGAGAAAGTATTTTTGTAATGTAATGTATAATGTAATTACAATGTAATTTAAAAAATAAAATATGTAAAAGAAATTGTTTCTAAAAATGTAGTAAATCAGTATGAAAAAAATTAATATAAAAATTAATACATTTAAAAATTGTCATTTAAAAAACCTTTGAAATTCACTGAAAAAACCGTAGGTTTCAGGCACGTTATAGTTACAAATTAGCATTTTAAAAACCTTTGAAATTCACTGAAAAAACCATAGGTTTCAGACACGTTATAGTTAGAAATTAGCATTTAAAAAACCTTTGAAATTCACTGAAAAAACCATAGGTTTTAGGGACAGTTATAGTTAGTTGGACATTGCACTCGTACAAAACCCGTGAAATTCCCCCGTTATAGTTAGTTCAGCTAACTATAACTCGCGCCCCGCAATGCACTGCTGATGACGTCACATATTACATCACTCATGACATGGTCAGTGACATCACTGATGACATCTCAAATGACATCACTGATGACATCATCCACGTGATAATCTGATGCAGCTCCTCACACCCTAATATAACCTTTGATACACCCAATCTAAATTACAGAGTGCCATTCGCAAAACCATAGACACTCCAACACCAATAACTACATACCCACTCACTGATTCTTAGGTCTACACACACACATCCACTCACTCACCCGTACAGTCACTCATACTTATGGTCACTCAGTACAGGACTATCATATGCACTCTTACTCCTATATAGACACTCAAACACCACCACTCATCCATAGAGGTACTCACACACCTAGTCAGTCATGCAAATAATTAAACACACTGCCATTTACTCACCTATACAGTTATACACACACCAGCTCACTTAATCATACAAATACTAGCACATTGTTACGCTCTTATACAATCACTGATACAAGCACACACTCATCCATACAGCCACTATCACAATCACTCACTCTCGCTTATAGCTATTTATATACTCCAATACACATATATACTGCCTTTCACATATGTAGTTACTCACACATGTACCACTGGGACATACATTCACTCACTAACACACTCTTACACACACTTACCCACCCATACAGTCTATCACAGATGCACTCTTGAAACCATCCACCCAGTGAATCACCCACTCACACATCTATGCACAGTCGCGCACACCCCATCCACACAAACACTCAGGCACCCATACAGATACTCATAGAACCAATCAATAACCCATATAGACACTCATGTAGCTATTCGCAAATCCATGCATCCACTTACACACCAACAGACGGATACAGACATTCACACAGTTTAGTCACTAACCCATGCATTCAGTAAGATACGTTTAATCACTCACTTGTAGAGTCAGTCACGCACGTACTAAATCACCCACTCATTCTTCAATACGCCTTTCCCTATATATATTAAACATATTTAAACTTTACAGAAACACACAGTCACTGGATGATGTCATCAGTGATGTCATTTGAGATGTCATCAGTGATGTCATCAGTGATGTCACTGACCATGTCATGAGTGATGTAATATGTGACGTCATCAGCAGTGCATTGCGGGGGCGCGAGTTATAGTTAGCTGAACTAACTATAACGGGGGAATTTCACGGGTTTTGTACGAGTGCAATGTCCAACTAACTATAACTGTCCCTAAAACCTATGGTTTTTTCAGTGAATTTCAAAGGTTTTTTAAATGCTAATTTCTAACTATAACGTGTCTGAAACCTATGGTTTTTTCAGTGAATATATATATATATTACGTGCAAAGGAATCCTAGGATCGTTCGGTGCGCACAACATCGGGTGCCTCGCGTAGGGGCCGGATTCAGGCCCTAATTTCAATTTTCTGAACAAAGGACGCAGCACTCCGGAGCTTAAATTTCAACAGCTTTAATCCAACAACCCACCACCTGTTGGTGTGTTGTTGGATTAAAGCTGTTGAAATCTAAGCTCCGGAGTGCTGCGTCCTTTGTGCAGAAAATATATATTATCTACTGGCGGTCGCCAGTAGATAGTTATAGTTAGGACCTATTTTCCATAGGAAATCCACAACATTCTATTTGAAATAACTTTGGCGCCGGTTGACGAATCTTCGTGAAATTTTCAAAACTTATGGCCCGCTCCGGTCCGCTCCTATCCTGAAAGTTTCTGGGTGATTCAGCAAGCGGGGGCCGAGAAAAAAGGGGGGTCCCAAAACGTGTTTTCCCCATGCAATCTTCCATAGGAACCTTTCATCGCAGCTACAGCCCGAACTGCTGAACGGAATTACACCAAATTTTGCCAAAAGGTAGCCCTTGGTTCAGAGTTGTGCCTTTTGGTTAAATGGTGTAAATCCGTTCAGTAGTTCCTGAGAAATTTGAAAAAGAAAACACATAAATCTGGGCGGAGCCTAACCACACATGTCATCGTGAGATCTGATTGGCTGTCAGCACTTCATCCTGGAATTGCTGGCAGCCATCTTGGGACCAATATAAATGATAGTACCCCATTGAAATGCATTGTAGTGAATCGAAGATTTTGAGGGTTACCAAAAGAAGAACTATAAAGGGTGATAACAGACTTTAGTTACATTCGAATTCATTTGTTGATGGTACCATACTAATTTCAGGAATTGTGGTGTTTTCTAAGGTGATTTTACCCTGTGAAAAATCTTCTGCTGGGATATCATGAATCATGTTTGAGAGAAAACTATTTTCACATGCTTGTCCCATACAGTTTTGGAAGGTGCTCCAGAAGCTAAAATGAGAGCATATTTTCTGTAAATTCACATTATCTTTCTCAGTCATGTGAGAATGAAGTCTGACATTCTCAGTAAAACATGTACATCCAACAAGGGCAGAGACTGTCAGTTGATTCCTTTGTGTTCTACTGCAGCTTCCCAGAGTGTTCTAAAGAACAACTAGAGTGCTAACAGCCTTACTTATGACAAAAGTATGGCACACCTGAAGCCATCTTGATTGGAATAAACTGGTAACACTGAAAACATTTAATTTAAAAATGATGGGGTTCATTTTGTCATAGAAATTATGGTTAGTGCTGTAGAAAGAAAAATTAGGACATGTTTCAAGTGTGATCTCAAATATCTTCCTGTTATATTTCAACAGGAGCAGCCTGTCAGTTGATGCCTTTGTGTTCTACTGCAGCTTCCCAGAGTGTTCTAAAGAACAACTAGAGAGCTAACAGTCTTACTTATGACAAACGTATGGCACACCTGAAGCCATCTTGATTGGAATAAACTGGTAACACTTAAAACATTTAATTTAAATTGGAACAAAATGAGGGGGTTCATTTTGCCATAGAAATTATGGTTAGTGCTGTAGAAAGAAAAATTAGGACATGTTTTAAGTGAGATCTCAAATATCTTCCTGTTATATTTCAACAGGAGCAGCCTGTCAGTTGATGCCTTTGTGTTCTACTGCAGCTTCCCAGAGTGTTCTAAAGAACAACTAGAGTGCTAACAGCCTTACTTATGACAAAAGTATGGCACACCTGAAGCCATCTTGATTGGAATAAACTGGTAACACATAAAACATTTAATTTAAAAAGGAACAAAATGATGGGGTTCATATTGTCATAGAAATTATGGTTAGTGCTGTAGAAAGAAAAATTAGGACATGTTTCAAGTGTGATCTCAAATATCTTCCTGTTATATTTCAACAGGAGCAGCCTGTCAGTTGATGCCTTTGTGTTCTACTGCAGCTTCCCAGAGTGTTCTAAAGAACAACTAGAGCGCTAACAGTCTTACTTATGACAAAAGTATGGCACACCTGAAGCCATCTTGATTGGAATAAACTGGTAACTCTTAAAACATTTAATTTAAAAAGGAACAAAATGAGGGGGTTCATTTTGTCATAGAAATTATGGTTAGTGCTGTAGAAAGAAAAATTAGGACATGTTTTAAGTGAGATCTCAAATATCTTCCTGTTATATTTCAACAGGAGCAGCCTGTCAGTTGATGCCTTTGTGTTCTACTGCAGCTTCCCAGAGTGTTCTAAAGAACAACTAGAGCGCTAACAGTCTTACTTATGACAAAAGTATGGCACACCTGAAGCCATCTTGATTGGAATAAACTGGTAACACTTAAAACATTTAATTTAAAAAGGAACAAAATGAGGGGGTTCATTTTGCCATAGAAATTATGGTTAGTGCTGCAGAAAGAAAATTTAGGGCATGTTTTAAGTGAGATCTCAAATCCTCTTCTATTGCATTAGAAAATTCTGACATGCAGACTGAAACAATCACTTTCAATACCAGCAGTAGACTTCCAGTTAACTCCCTGGTGAGCAGTAGCTTTACTACAGTGATCTAATGAACAACTAGAGTGCTAACATTCTGATATATGGCAAATGTGTGACACATCTGAATGCCTTCTTGATGGAATCAAAGTAAAAAACTGAAAGCATTTCCTACTGAGGAGACTCCAGTAAATGACGAAATTAGGAAACTTCATAACAAATAAGTCTCCCAAGATGGCCACCAGAGAAAAAAGAGCCCAAATGTAGCACAAATATCACCCAGATGTAGCCCACATATAGCCCAATGACAGAAGTGTGCAAAACACTTTTTATGTTTAGTTTTTCTGCAGTTTTATATAGTGCAAACTGGTCAGGTATTGGAGCGTTACATCTTACTTGGACCCCTTATTGCGTATTTTGCACGAAGTACATGAGATTGATCTTGCGAAACATTGAACTTTACGATTCTGTTAACCTGAGGTTGCTCTGAACCTGGGCTTTGTAACACCCGTTTTTACCTACTGGTTTTAATTAATTCTCACTGTATTGTATTAGGAAAGAGGATTTACTGTTTTTATGTACACTTTTATGATCTATGTTTCTAAATCAGATCAAATAAAGTTTAATGAATTCTATGGCAGGACGGAGGCGAGGATTATGCATATCTTTCCTCACTTTATTTGCATAGCAGTTCAAAGAAAACGTAACACAACAATCATTAAACAAAAGACTACACAACCCATGAACCATTAGGGGGTAGTCTCCAAGGCAACTATAGTCCAATCATATCACAGTCCATCGTATATAATATCGTGATGTCCCTTCCGCTTCCTCTTTCTTCACTGCTCGTCAGTTAAGTGCATTCCTTACATTCTTGGCTTAATCTGACGTTGTTGCTGTTTGTATAGCGGTTTCTTGTGCACGTTATTAGCATTATTGCCTTGGTATTGTTTCATATTCCCTGCGCAGCAGGCTCTTGCCCGAGCGCGTTCTCCCCCTCGCAGTTTCTCCCGCTGTGTGCTCTGCGCGCGGTGAGATCCTGTCAGGCGCGTCTGGTCCGAGCGAGGCAGCTCCGTCGAGCGCTCCCGCTGGTCTTTACGCGCGTTTGGGAATCCGGTCACTCCTTTAGTGTCCGCTTGATTCCCGACCAACCCTCGCCTAATTTTGACACCGCTACGCTGTGATTTCCCCACACAGCCACGTTAGTGACCAGCGCCACCTGGTGGTGGTAATTGGTATTGCGCCTCAGTCTATTCTTATAACAGCTTCGGGGAAAGCCCAGCTGTTGGAGCACCGGCGAGGGGGCTGTCTTAAGGATTTTAAGGGCATTTGTTCTGTGCTCACACCCTCTGCTATCATGTCTTCTCCAGAAGACCATTTTTACTCCTCCTACCAGGAAGTGGAGGAGGAATGGCCCCCCAACTTCTCCCTCCAGCAGTGGACCAAGCCCTCTCTCTGGCTATTTCTAGGGCGCTGACTCCTCTTAGGGATCAGGTTGATAAGCTGGCGAAAAGCATCCCTGGTGTGTTCAGTGACCCAGATCTGGTGGTGGCGGGTCCTAGTAGCTCCCAGATGGGGAATAAAAGGGCCGTTAAGCATAACGCGGGGCACTTGGAAGGATTTGATAAACTTACGGAGACCTTCCTCAAGAGTGCGCGAATGCTAAAACATGCACCCTGCCGGGAGGAGGAGGGGCCCGGAGTAAATTGCGACACTGTCACCACTATTGTAGACCCCGACGGCGCGTTTCCCTTAGAGGGAGAGGGTGTATCGGAGGACGATTTCTCCTCCGATGAGGATAAGGACTCGGGGCGTCCCTGGCGTCCAGAGTCCCACTCCTCTCAGTCCCCAGTTGGGGACGAGGTCCACTCGGACATGTTCGAGCCTACCCAAACTTACCATCCTAGGTCGGCAGAGTGGACACCTGACGCCAAAGTGGCAGAGTATGTGGTGGGGAAAATCCATCAACCCCTTGAAAGGGAGGTCAGGAATAGGATGAGGGGAGAATGCCCCAGGCCCTCACTGAAGGGGAAGGTGGCACACACGCCGAAATTGATGAGAAACTATGTACCTTTTTCTCCAAGTATATGAGGGATCGCAAGAAAGGAATTGATAGGTCTTGGACGTGGTAGGGCCCTTGACCCAAATTATTCAATTGACGGAGCGTTCCAAAGAGTCAGGATCCCCTTTGTCCACGGATATTGTGGCTGGTTGGGCGCACTACCCTAAACCCTAAAACACTACCCCTCCACTACCCAAACACCACTGCACTACCCTAAACCCTAAAACACTACCCCCAGCACGACACCCTACACTACCCAAACATAACTGCACTACCCTAAACCCTAAAACACTACCACCAGCACGACTCCCTACACTACCCAAACACCACTGCACTACACTAAACCCTAAATATACCCCCAGCATGACCTCCCACACTACACAAACACGACTGCACTACCCTAAACCCTAAAACACTACCCACAGCATGACCCCCTTCACTACACAAACACCACTGCACTGCCCTAAACCCTAAAACACTACCCCAGCACTACCCCCTACACTACCCAAACACCACTGCACTAACATAAACCCTAAAACACTACCCCCAGCACAACCCCCTACACTACCCAAACACCACTGCACTACCCTAAACCCTAAATCTACCCCCAGCACGACCCCCTACACTACCCAAACACCACTGCACTACCCTAAACCATAAAACACTACCCCCAGCATGACCCCCTACACCTAACAAACACCACTGCACTACCCTAAACCCTAAAACACTACCACCAGCATGACCCCCTACACTACTCAAACACTGCTGCACTACCCTAAACCCTAAAACACTACCCCAGCATGACCCCCTACACTACCCATACACCGCTGCTCTACCCTAAACCCTAAAACACTACCCCCAGCACGACCCCCTACACTACTGCACTACCCTAAACCCTAAAACACTACCCCCAGCACGACCCCTACACTACCCAAATACCACTGCACTACCCTAAACCCTAAAACACTACCCCCAGCACGACCCCCTACACCACCCAAACACCACTGCACTACCCTAAACCCTAGAAAAGAAACCCCCACCCCATGCCCAATCCCCTTACCTCTCACTCCTCATGGTTACTCTCTCCTCGTGGTTCCTGCTTCACGTCATCTCTGAGGGCGGTGCACGTCGTTGTGAGGAAACGGAACAGCCTCTGTTTCCTTACAACGACATGGATCATCTACATGTTTTTAGAACGCATGGTCATTTACCATACATACCTTTACAACAAAATTCGTTGTAAAGGCATGCGTGGTAAATGACCATACGTTCTAAAAAATTCGTAGTAATGACTTCGTGATGTACAACGCATGCGTGGTAATGCATGCGTTGTAATGGTATCGCAAAGTAAAAAAGTCGTTGTAACGGCTGTTTACCGATCGAAGCTGGCCCCCGTTCTTCAGTGAGACGTTTATTTGATTAATTAGGAGGAAGGAATGTGGTTTTTACCGAAAAGTGCATTCCCGGCTGTTGTATTGTGAAAGTGTCCGCGTGGCCTGGTTTCGCTTCCGGTGAGAGAGTGGAAGAGTCTGTTTGGATCTAAAGGAGTTCTGTTGTTGGACGGGGCCGGCGCGACATGTCATCAGAAAACATAGCTAATGGAAAGCGTCCTCCCTGAAGTGTGGAGCAGTGCCATGAGAGGTCAACGAGTGTGCGTCCCACCGCAGTATGACCGTACCGCGTGACCCATGTGCCGCCTCCAGGGTACGGGAGGCAGAAGCGGCATCGCAGGTCCTCTTGAAGACCGTTGTAGCACTAATTCTACATTTTGGTACTAGGGCATTTTAACTTCGTTGTTCCTGCCAGATACAAAGAGAAGATCCTGTGTTATTCAGTACCCTCGTTACCTTTTTTGTGGGTTGTGGTGCTTGTCACTTCGCTGCCCCGCCGGTGCACACGACTGGGCACCCCACCTCGTGTGCCATCTGCAGGGCCTCTGCCCTCGGATCACTGGTTTCGGTTTCTGGAGTGGCAACATAAACAGTTGCTCCCAAAGGACTAGCCTGAACACTTAGGTGAATATTCCCTGCACCAGCATTCCACAGAAATTCTTTCCTAGCTCTCCCACGTCAACAAGCACGGCTCCGCTCGCGACACCGTATGACGTCATCGGAGCCATAAGAGGACCTCGTCGGCGTGCTGACGTCAGTTCCACCCATTTTTTCCGTGCCACCGAGGCAAACAGGGGACCGAGACATTTTCACATGTATACATAGTATAATAAATATATATATATTCACTGAAAAAACCATAGGTTTCAGGCACGTTATAGTTAGAAATTCGCATTTAAAAAACATTAGAAATTCACTGAAAAAACCATAGGTTTTAGGGAAAGTTATAGTTAGTTGGACATTTCACTCGTACAAAACCATAGAAATTCCCCCGTTATAGTTAGTTCAGCTAACTATAACTCACGCCCCGCAATGCACTGCTGATGATGTCACATATTACATCACTCATGACATGGTCAGTGACATCACTCATGACATCACTGATGACATCTCAAATGACATCACTGATGACATCATCCAGTGACTGTGTGTTTCTGTAAAGTTTAAATATGTTTAATATATATAGGGAAAGGCGTATTGAAGAATGAGTGGGTGTATAAGTGTCTGAATGGATGATTTAGTAGGTGCATGACTGACTCTATAAGTGAGTGATTAAACGTATCTCACTGAATGCATGGGTTAGTGACTAAACTGTGTGAATGTCTGTATCCATCTGTCTGTTGGTGTGTAAACGGCTGCATGGGTTTCTACATGAGTATCTATATCGGTTATTGATTGGTTGTCTGAGTATCTGTATGGGTGCCTGAGTGTTTGTGTGGGTGGGGTGTGTGTGACTCTGTGCATAGATGTGTGAGTGGGTGATTCACTGGGTGCATGGTTTCAAGAGTGCATCTGTGATGGACTGTATGGGTGGGTGAGTGTGTGTATGGGTGTGTTAGTGAGTGAATGTATATCTCAATGGTACATGTGTGAGTAACTACATATGTGAAAGGCAGTATATATGTGTGTTGGAGTATATAAATGGCTATAAGTGACAGTGTGTGATTGTGAGAGTGGCTGTATGGATGTGTGTGCTTGTATCAGTGATTGTATAAGAGCATAAGAATGTGCTAGTATTTGTATGAGTAAGTGAGCTGGTGTGTGTATAACTGTATAGAAGAGTAAATGGGAGTGTGATTAATTATTTGCATGACTGACTAGGTGTGTGAGTACCTCTATGGATGAGTGGCGGTGTATGAGTGTCTATATAGCTGTATGAGTGCATATGATAGTCCTGTATTGAGTGACCGTAAGTATGAGTAACTGTACGGGTGAGTGAGTGGATGTGTGTGTAGACCTAAGAATCAGTGAGTGGGTATGTAGTTATTGGTGCTGGAGTGTCTATGGTTTTGAGAATGGCAGTCTGTTATTTAGAGTTGGTGTATCAAAGGTTAGATTAGGGTGTGAGAAGATGCATCAAATTATCACATGGATGATGTCATCAGTGATGTCATCAGTGATGTCATTTGAGATGTCATCAGTGATGTCACTGACCATGTCACGAGTGATGTAATATGTGACGTCATCAGCAGTGCATTGCGGGGGCGCGAGTTATAGTTAGCTGAACTAGCTATAACGGGGGAATTTCTATGGTTTTGTACGAGTGAAATGTCCAACTAACTATAACTTTCCCTAAAACCTATGGTTTTTTCAGTGAATATATATATATATATATATATATATATATATATATATATATATATATATATATATATATACATACATACATATATTGTTCTATTCCCACTCCAATCCATGCAAGAATAGGGAAATTGTTGGACGCATGAGGGGTAAATTTAACTATTTGCACTGCACAAATTGCAACAGTAGGAAAAGTGTTGGATTACAAAAGGGCCATGAAGCTTGCACCAAGTGGTTGTGTACCGACTGGACTGTACTAGCTCTGCTACAACGGGGCTTCTTTGATCTGTGAAGCTTGTATCTGGCGGTGGTGAACCAGTTGGGCGTACTAGCCCATTCACAGCTGGAAGCATTCGGCCAGCGAAGCTGGCATCTGATGGTGTACCAGGAGGGCTTTACTAGTCTCTCTGCAGCCACGTGCCTTGAATCCATCATACTTATACCCAGTGGTGGTTTAATAACCAGGGTGTGCTAGTTGCTCCACAGTTAGGCACCTTGAGTCTATGAAGCTTGTACCCGGTGTTGGTGTAATAGTCGGGCGGTACTAGCCCCTTTGTAGCATGGCGCCTTGGGCCGATGAAGTTTGCAACCAGTGGCAGTGTACCAACCAAACAGTACTAGCCTCTCTAAAGCCTGCTCCTTGGGTCCGTGAAGCTTGCATCTTGTGGTGCTGTACCAGGTGGGTGGTACTAGCCCCTCAGCAGCAATGCACCTTGGGTCTGTGATGCTTGCACCCAGTGGTGGCGTACCGACCGAGTGGTACTAGCCTCTTTGTATCTGGGCACGTTGGGTCCATAAAGCTTGAACTCAGAGGTTGGGTACTGGTCAGACAATGCTAGGCCCTCTGCGGCCGGGCCTCTTGGGAGCATGAATCTTGTACCTTGTGCTGGTGTAGTGGTTGGGCAGTATTAGCACCTCCATAGCCCAACCCACTGCTCATGGCCTACATAATAGTGTTTAGCCGCAGGGTCTGTTCTATGAAAAGGATCTTCTATCTTTTTTTAAACTTTCTATTAGATTTGAAGATCCAAACCAGGGTGCCCGAATCCACACATGAGAGCCTTGCTAAGATCCACAAATCCAGTTGCTGGATCCTGAGATCTCATGACAAAATTGTAAATTTTTGTTTTTATTTTCAAAGATGGGAGTCCCTTTTGGACACCTCACATGGGACCGAGTCCCCATATCCCGTAATCTCTGACACAACATTTTCTTACAGTGTTGCGGCAGCTATTCAGAACCTTTTGCTCAAGGCTCGCAAATCTGAAATTCACCAAAAGGAGAAAAATCTACCTTGGCCAATAGGTTTTGTTTATTTTTTACATTTTGGGATCAAAGTGTATCCGTGGATCTTCATCTGTCAAGATATCTCAACATTTTTCTTAAATTAAACCCTTTTATGCCCACCTAAGCCTCTCTTTAAAAACTAATTTCTCTAAACAAATGGAATGGATTTACACCCAACCAAGAGAAGCATAATCCTTGAATGCAATTGTAACTTTCTGCCGAGTTTGGTGTAACACTGTTCAGCTGTTTTTTTCTGTATCAAAAAAACAAATCTTCTGGGATCCCCCCTCTCTTTCTTTGCCCCTGCTTAACAGATTGGCATGAACATTCTATGAAGAAACCAAATTGGGTGAACGTTGTTTTGGAAAGTTTCATGAAGATTTGTATAACGGCACTAAATGTGTGTGGGTATTTATTTTAGGTGGAGAGCAACTGTAGAAATGGCAAAATACTTTGAATTATAATGGGTGCACCCTTGTGTCTGGACAAAGCTAAACCTCTGTGAAGAGCTGTAATGACAACAAAACACGTGTCAAGGGTTGCTTTTCATCATTCCAGGTTAGCTTGTATTGTATTTTACCAATCCAAAACTGTAATACTGTGCATGGAGTGGTAAAAGGCTTTTGTCATTTTACAACTCGGCATGGATGGCACTGGCTAATCCGATGCTTAAAGACTTTGCTGTGGAAATTGAAAAAAACGTTGTCCCTTTCTAGCTTGGCATGGATGACACTGTGCTAATCCTGTACTAAAAATCTTTGCTAGAAAAACAGACAATTGAGGAGACCAGATTCAGAGTGTTGCTGCTGTTTTAGGGTGTTCTATATATGAGTTGCTCTCCCCCTATACTTGGGAACTATCCAGAGTTCTCTGCTTCCTTTTTTGCATAATTCATGTGGCACTCTAAGCCTGAAAGGTTATTGTTTTGACTTATACTGGGTGCTTCCTTGTGGCTGGATAAAGCTGAACCTCTCTGAAGAGTTGTAATGGCAGCAAAACACATGTCAGGGGTTGCTTTTATTCATTCCAGGTTAGCTTGGATTGTGTTTTACCAATCTAAAGCTGGAACACTGTGCCAGGAGTGATAAAAGGATTTTGTAATTTTACAGCTCGGCATGGATGACACTAGCCAATATGAAACTTAAAGACTTTGCTGTAGAAATGGCACAAGACTTTGTCCCTTTCTAGATCTGTGTGGATGGCACTGTGCTAATTCTATGCTTACAAATTTTGCTAGAAAAACAGAAATTTGAGGTAGGCAGATTCAGAATGTGACTGGTGTTGTAGGGTGCTCTAAGTCCGTATATGAGCTGCTCTTCACCTAAACTTGGGAACTACTCAGAGTTCTTTGCTTCATTTTTAGGTCTCGCCTAGCGCAGCGCGCATGCGCTGCTCTAGGAGATGATCTCTTGGAATCACTCCAGCTTTGCAGCAAACTCGTGCGTGTGGCTTTTTTTTTTTGCACACATTGTATCGGCCATTGCGTGTGGCTTTCAAAAATGAAAGCACGCAATTGGCCAAAGGCGGGTGCATGTCCCACCTTTCCCAGTAAATGTTTCCTCCCACGGCCTACAGCTGTCGGGAGCGAGCAGTGGCGCGCAGGGTGCCATCTGTTCTGGGTCAGATTACAAAGGTCGCTTTCGTTTTTATTTTCACGGCCGCGCGGGCGCGCTTGTTAGAACTATGTCACATTATCCTATAGTATACGATTATATAATTATACGATGTTGGCTTTTTCACCCTGTTATCTGATGATCTGCTTTCGATTTCTCGCTATGCAGAGCTCGCGCCCCCATTGCCTGCTTCATAAGCAGGCATATTAGAAAAGGTATTTGCAGCGAAATCAAGTACCAGTTCTAACAAAAGCCACATGTTTGTTCAATACCTCCAAAGGAAATATATTACTGCAAATGTTTCTACAATTGCTCTGTCCTGCTCGTGTCATACCATATCCGTTAAACAGCTAATGGATTTTATATTTTTAAAATACCACTTCCCCAAATTAATCGATATTACAAACGCAACATTCAGCAGTAAATACATGCTTGCAAAGCTGTTGCTACGCACTGGAGTGCGCCGACAGCTGTCGTAATTAAGTATCGAAAATAATATAAGATGGATACCTATATTCTCTGAAGGGCGGGTTTGTTAGCCGCACCCCTTTCCCTTCATAGCCGTCCCTTCGGGGCGGGACCGCCTCCTCCTCGGGAGTGAGTGACTTCACACTCATTTGAAGATTACTACCGGCCGTGAGCGGGCGCCGTGGCGAAGAGTGGCCGGGCGTTAAGGAAAGTGATCACCGGCTTGGTGGAGTGCCCAGCTCATGGCAGGGTGATGGCTGTGCGGCGCGCCTCTTTTACTGGGTATTTTGATCTATCTTTGCGTTTATAGACGAGCCTTTGTTAGTAGAAAGTGTCTGGTGTATTTATACTGACACCTCCTTGTCTCGTGACTGTAAGAGAGCCCCTCGCTGTGTGTGAGATTGCAGTGTCCAAGCAGGTTTTAATGCGGGCCCGGAGGTATTTCATGTTGGTAGGAGACGCTTTACTGTCTGAGTATAGATTTGGTGTAGGCGCTCTCTTGACTGGGGGAGGGTGCACACCGCATATGAATTGATAGTTGCGCTCCTCACAGACCGGTGTACTTTATGTGGGTGTGTGGTGGGTAAAGAGTCTTGCTTTAATTGGAGGCGCAGGTGACTGAAACCTTTAAACTTGAGCCGGGAGGGGACTGGTAAGGAATAATGGCCATGAATATTCTAAGGCATAGCATTTCACAGGTCACTTTGTCATGTTACCAGAGATTTGTGTCCCGCTGCATTGACCGTACACACTGGCAGAGCTAGGGGCTCGGATAACAATCTTAACCCTCAAGTCTTGATGTATCCTTTACCTACTAGCGACGGCTTTCAGTTTCACTAGGCATATCGGCGGGGTCAGTGCTGTTAATATGTCTTCTATATTTTTGGTTGTGTATCTAGCTGGTGGGTTTTACGTGGCTTTTGAAGGACTGGTATGTGTATTGCCCGACGCACGGTGTGTTAAGGGCGACCAGGACCAGATGACTCCATGTCACTGGGACGCAACTTATCGAGTTCTGGGTTTTGAGTTAACATATCAGTGCTTTCATTTTAATTGAGCCAGTTGGACAAACACACCTGACGACAATGATGGGTAAAAGCAAAGTCCATCAATAGTCAAGTGGTGTCCCTGTGATATGGAACCATCTGGTCACTCTGGGTATGCGCATGGATAGCTGTGATTAGTGTGTTCCTGCCCACACAGTCCTCTTAAATCTACCTAGCTGTGTGGTGTTGCTGTAGTATGTTGTGTGTTGTCTGTGGAAAGGGATATTTTCTTTTGAAGAAAGAAGTACTACTGTTCGCTAACTGAATTCCTTTAGAGGTTGTGATTGATTACTTGTGATTCAGTGATACCTAGCTATATGGTATATTGCATCTGAGTTCGATATGTATTCAGTGTTATGTTTAATGTGTTCTGTTGGTGGTGTTTGCTGCCTAAAAGAACAGTTGTGCCAGCCTCAACTTAAAAGTAACAGTAACAACCCTAACATCTTCGTGGCTTGTACACACAGGTGTAGGTGCTGTAATTGTGCAGTTGTATTCCATTTATGCCACTGTTTCCCAAAATGTGAGTCGCGGACCACTGGTGGGTCGCAAGCTGGCTTTTGTTGGTTAGCAAAAGTCCAAGCAAAAAATAAAGAGGTATTCAAATTTGGTATTTCTCTTGTCGCATATGCTGCACTTCAAAGACATAGGCCAGATGTCAGGCTATGTCTTCTCCCTGTGTATGCTTGCGTATCTATCTATACCTGTCCCTCTCTCACTGTCTGTGTCTTGCTCTCTCTGTTTGTATACACAACTATTTATGTTGCTCATTTGTGTTTGCTTGTTCGTACGTTTTTCCCTTTCCATTTCTTTCTGTGTGCACTTTTCAGGGCATGCTAAATGTACAACGTTGAGAGCATAAACAACCCTCCGGATACGCATGAAAATCGCTCTTTTTTTTATATAGTTATTTTATTGCAATAGTTTGGAATGGAACCCTGTTTTCTGCAAGTAAGGTTTATTTGCAAGATGAAATAAATGTTGCTAAGTGTTCTTGTGTACGCCTATGCTAAGGTAAAGTTGGTGACAAGCAGAGGCGTGGCCCGCAGCCTCTGTTTGGGAATCACTCTTAATAATACATATGTTAAAGCTTCCACCCACGATAATGTAAAGCATAACTAAAAACTTATAAGGTCCCAAAGGCGAGACCTATTGGCTATGCCAATGCTTGTTTGCATAATTAATGCGGCACTCCAAGCTTGAAATGCCATTGTTTTGACTTATACAGGGTGCACCCTTTTGTCTGATTAAAGCAAAACCTCTCTGAAGAGCTGTAATGACAGTGATACACGTCTGGGGTTGCTTCTATTCATTCCAGGTTAGCTTGGATTGCATTTTACCAATTGAAAGCTGCAACACTAGACCTGGAGTGGTAAAAGGATTTTGTCATTTTACTGGTTGGCATGGATAGCACTAGTTAATCCAATGCTTAAAGACTTTAATGTAGAAATATCAAAAGACTTTATCCTTTCTAGCTTGGCGTGGATGGCACTATGCCAATCCTAACCTTAAAAACTTTGTAAGAAAACGGACATTTGAGGTGAGCGGATTCAGAGTGTCGCTGGTGTTTTATTGTGCTCTAAATACGAGTTGCTCTCCACCTTAACTTGGGAACTACCCAGAGTTCTCTGCTTCCTTTTTTGCATAATTCATGCGGCATTCTAAGCCTGAAAGGGGATTGTTATGATATATATGCATATACATATTTTACATATTTATATATATATGTACATATATATAACTATGACAATAGAATTTCTAATGTTTTTGTAGTTTAAGTTGGTTTTCTATACAAATAATTTATTATGTTTTCCTACCTACAAATTATCCTCAACCTTGGCTTTTTCATTGAATGTCAATGATTTTTTTCATTAAAATGTGTTTGAAATCATTTAATGTTGTTTAATATGGTATTATTTGCTTTACATTTTTTTGGGGTACAGTGGTACTTTTGCAAAAGTTCTTCATCAGGGGTGTTGTGGCGTACACTGGAGTGCGGTAGTGTGGAGTGGTGTAGAGTGGTGTGTTGTAGAGTGAAGTGTAATAGCGTGGAGTAGAGTGATGTAGAGTGGATAGTTGTTGAGCGGAGTGTTGTACAGTAGAGTGGAGGAGTGTCATTAAGTGGAGTTTTGTAGAGTGGAGTGTTGTAGAGTGGAGTACAGTCATGTAGAGTGGAGTGGTGTAGAGTGAAGTAAAGTATCATAGAGTGTGGCATAGTAGAGTGGCTTAGAGAGTGTCGTAGAGTGGAGTAATATAGAGAAGCGTAGAGAGGAGTGGCATACAGTGGAGTAAAATGTAGTAGTGTGTCATAGAGGAGAATGGAATGCCATGGAGGGGCATAGAGGGAGTTTTGTAGAATGTGGTAGGGTGTGGTAGGGTTTTATAGAGTAAAGTTAAGAGTTGTAGCATTGCATAGAGCAGAGTAGAGTGTTGTACAGTGGAGTGGAATAGAGTGGAGTAGAGTGTCGTAGAGTGGGGGGCATAGAGTGTCATGGCGTATAGTGTCGTTCGGTAGAGTGTTAAGGCGGAGAGTGGAGTGGCGTAGAGTGAAGTAGCGTGGAGTGGAGTGGCATGGAGTGGAAAGGCATAGAGTGAAGTAGCATGTCGTAGAGAAGAGTGGGGTGGTGTAGAGTAGCGTGTCATAGAGTAGAATGGAGTAATGTGTCATAGAGTGGTGTGGGGTACAGTGGTGGAGTGGCATGTCATAGAGTGGAGTGGTGTGTCACAGAGTGGGGAGAAGATGTGGCCTAATGGCTAGGGCAGTAGACCTTGAACCTGGGGAACTGGGTTCGAGTCTCTGCAGGGATGCTCAACATCCTGTGATTCTGGGCAAAATCACTTTATCTCCCCGTGCCTAACAAAAAAATGAATGTGTCTATCTGTAACGCAACTGATGCTCATGTAAAGTGCTCTGATTCCTTTGTGTCTAGTTTGTGCTATATAAAACGCCGGAAAGAAAAGATGGAGTGGTGTATGGTACAGTGGAGTGGCATATCATAGAGTGGAGTGGCATAGAGTGTCGTAGAATGGAGTGCAGGGTTGCAGACTGGAGTGGCGTGTTGTAAAGTGGAGTGGCATGTCATAGAGTGTTGCGTAAACTGAGTCTCTGGCTCAGCTGTACAAGGTTTATTTTCACACCCACTGGTGACATGAGTGAACTTACTCAAGCGGAGTGTTTTAGAGTGGAGTGGTGCATCATTGAGTTGAATTAAGTGATGTGTCATAGAGTGAAATAGACCAGTGTAGAGTTGAGGGGATTGTGGTAGAGTGGACTGGCCTGTGGTATAGTGGAGTGGCGTGTCATGTCATAGAGTGGAGTGGTGGGTAATAGAGTGGAGTGGTGTGGAGTGTCAAAGTCTGGATTGTCAAAGTGGAGTGTCGTGGAGTGGAGGAGAATGTTGTAGAGTGGAGTGTCATAGAGTGGAGTGTTGTAGACTAGAGTGGAGGAGAGTGTCATACAGTGGAGTATCATAGAGTGGAGTGTCATAGAGTGGAGTGGCTTAGAGTGGAGGGGCATGTCGTACAGTATCTGAGAATGGAGGGGCGTAGAGTGGAGTGGCATGTCATATCAATCAATCAATCAATCAATCAATCAATCAATCAATCAATCAATCAGGGGTTGGTAAAGCACAACTACTCACCCGCAAGAGTGTCAAGGCGTGGGGGGGCTCCGTTGAGTGCTGGGGTCATCCGAAGAGCCAGGTCTTGAGGTCCTTCCTGAACTGGGGCAGTTTGGGGGCTTGCCGGAGGTGTAGGGAGGTCGTTCCAGTACTTGGCTGCGAGGTAGGAGAAGGATTTTCCTCCTGTTGTGGTCTTGTAGATGCATGGGACTCTGGCCAGAGAGAGGTCGGCTGATCAGAGATGTCTTTTGGGTGCGTAGAAGGACGGCGGTTGTTCAGGTATGTTGGTCTGGTGTTGTGAAGGGCCTTGTATGTGTGGGTGAGGAGTTTAAAGTCTATTCTTCTTTCTACTGGGAGCCAGTGGAGATCGCGGAGGTGTTAGGTGATGTGGCTGCGGCGGGGGATGTCGAGGACCAGACTGGCTGCGGCGTTCTGGACGGTCTGGAGTCTGCGAAGGAGTTTCTTGTTTATTCCGGCGTAGAGAGCATTGCTGTAGTCCAGTCTGCTACTGTGAGAGTGTGAGTGACAGTTTGTCTGGATTCAGATGGGATCCCTCTGTACGTCTTTCGAAGCATGCAGAGGGTGTTGAAGCAGGTCGCTGATACAGCGTTGATTTGGCGGTTCATTATGAGCAAGGAGTTTAGTATGATTCCGAGGTTTCATGCATGTTCCGTCTGGGTGGGGGGGATTTCCGAGGGTGGGGGGCCACCAGGAGCCGTCCCATGTGGAGGGGGTGGAGCCAAGGATGACGACTTCTGTTTTCTCTGAGTTGAGTTTCAGGCAGCTATTCTTCATCCAGGTGGCGACGGCTTTCATCCCTTCTTGGAAGTTGTGTTTGGTGATGTTGGGTTCATTGGTGAGGGAGAGAATAAGCTGGGTGTCATCAGTGTGCGAGACGACGTTGAGCCCGTGGTTCCTGATGATAGTTGTGAGGGAGGCCATGTAAATGTTGAAGAGGGTGGGGCTGAGGGAAGAGCCCTAGGGCACTCCACAGTTGGTCTCTGTCGGTTCTGAGAGGTAGGGCAGGACTCTGACTCACTGAGTTCTGCCGGTGAGGAATGAGCAAATCCAGTCGAGGGCCTTGCCGGGGACACCAGCTTCGTGTAGTCTGGTGGCTAGGGTGCGGTGGGAGAGGGTGTGGAAGGCAGCCAAGAGGACCAGGAGGATGAGGGCTGCCATTTCGCCCTGGAGCGAGCAGATGTCATCGGTGGTGGGGAGTAGGGCGGCCTTGGTGCTGTGGTTGCTGCAGAATCTGGATTGGGAGATGTCCAGGATGTTGTTGGCTTTGATGAAGTTTGCTAGTTGGGTGTTGACGGCCTTTTCGATTACTTTAGCTGCGAAAGGAAGCAGAGAGATGGGTCCGAAGTTTTTGAGGTCCGTCTGGTCTGCAGAGTTTCTTCAGCAGGGAGTTGACTTCGGTGTGTTTCCAGTCATCGGGGAAGGTGGCGGTTTTGAAGGAGCAGTTGATCGTCTGTCGTAGTTCGGGTACAATGGCCTAGGCAGCTCGGTGGAAGATGTAGGCTGGGCAGGGGTCTGAGGGTGCTCCAGAGTGGATGCTTTTCATTTTTTTCAGAGTGTCTTCTGTCGTGAGAGGGGTCCAGTTGAGCAGGGTCTGTTGGGTGGCGTTGCTTGGAGGGAGAGCAGGAGCGGTGAGGAGGTCTTGGTTTTCGAAGTTGTCGTAGATAACCCTGGGCGGAGTTCGCGGAGTTGCACTACGCGGAACACCGCGAAGTGCATAAAAAACTCTGTCGCACTACGCAGAGCTCCGCGAGCGGCGGAGTATGATAGAAAAATGCTGTTTGCAGTGATTGCACAGTGCCGGATGCTTGTCCGCACTGTGCAATCATTGCGAACGGCACCATGCACAGCGCAAGCTTTCCTTTTCTGCCGCTCAAGTAGATTTTTACTCGAGCGGCAGCTTTCTCAACGTGAACGGGCAGTTTCTCAACGCCTGCGGTTGCGAGCATACGCCACCACTCGCAATGAGAAACCTGACCCCCCCGCGTTGAGAAATCTCGCCGGGATGTTGTTTTTCCACGCTCGCGCTCGCCAACTTGATGTTGACGATCGCGAACGAGGAAAAATCTCGCCAGTTGGTTGATTTTCCTCGGTCGCGGTCGCCAACTTGACATTGACGAACGCAAACGAGGAAAAATCTCGCCAGGAGGTTGATTTTCCTCGCTCGCGGTCGCCAACTTGACGTTTTCGAACGCGAGCGATGAAAAAAACTCTGCTCCGCACTGCGAAGCGGAGTTTTTCGGAACTCCGCGATCTCTGCGTAATGCGGAGTGCAGAAAACTCCGCAAACTCCGCGAGCGGAGTTCACTGCCCAGGTCTAGTCGTAGATCATCTTAATCTTAAGGTGGAAGAAGGTGTTGAGTCTGTTGCAGAGGTCTTGGGAGGGTGACATGTCTGTTGTTTTGCTGCAGGGTTTGGAGAATTCCTTGATGATGGAGAAGAGTTCTTTGGTATTGTGAGCGTTGGTGAGGATTCTGTTTTGGAGGGATTTGTTCTTTGTGTATTTAATGAGGTGGTGGTGTGCGGTGGTGGCTGCTCTGTAGGTGGCATGTGTTTCTGGGGTTTTGTTGTTCCGCATGTCTTTTCGACTGGAGTGTTTGGATTCTTGGAGTTCAGGGATGAACCAGCTTGCTTTCTTGATGTGTCTTCCTGTGGCTTTCTTGAGGACGCGAGTGTGTCGGCGAGGTTCGTGATCCAGCGGTGGAGGTTGCGTGCTGCGGTGTTAGCTTCCGGCGTAGTCAGTGGTGGGGTGCTGATAAGGGTGGAGGTGAGCTGGTCTTTGACTTTGTTCCAGCTTCTACAGGGGAGGCGGTGGGCGTGCTTGTGCAAACTGTGGTTTTTTTGAAGGAGCAGTGGATGCAATGGTGATCTGTCCAGAGGAGCTTCGTGGTGTGGCTGTAGGAGAAGCTGTTTCCTTCTGCGAAGACAGGGTCAAGTGTCTGTCGTGCTGTGTGCGTAGGTGCGGTGACCAATTGCTTCAGTCCTGTGTTGGTGAGGTTCTCTAGGAGGAAGGTGGTGTTAGGCTCGTCATGGTTGTCCAGGTGGAAGTTTATGTCTCCGAGTAGTATGTAGTTTGTGGAGGCGAGGGCATGAGGTGTGATGAGGTCGGTGATGGCATTGGTGAAGGGAGGGCGGGGCCGGGCAGCCTGTAGATGAGGGTTCCGCATAGAGTCGTTTGAGGGTTGGTCTAGATCTGGAAGTGGAGGTGCTCCATGATGGTCGTTATGTCGTCCGGGCTGGTGGTCGTCATGTGGAGGGTGCTTTTGGGAATGATGGCGATGCCTCCTCCTGGGCGATGGGGCGGTCCTTGCGCAGGATCTTGTATCTTTCGGGGATGGCAGTGGCGATGTCGGGTGCAGAGTTGGCATTGGTCATACAGTGTCTTAAAGTGGCATGGCGTAGAATGGAGAGGCATGGAGTGGAGTTGCATGTCGTAGAGTAGAGTGGCGTGTACTGTCATACAGTGGAGTTGCATGGTGTGTAATAGAGTGGAGTGGCATAGAGTATCATACAGTAGAGTGGCGTGTCATACAGTGGAGTGGCATCTCGTAATGTGGATCGGCGTGTCATGGAGTGGAGTGGTGTACACTGGCATGAAGTGGCTGGCCGTAGAGGGTCTTTTGTCATATATTCTTTTTCTTTTTAGGATTTCAATAGGTACTGAAGTACTTTCTAGATATTTTCATGAGAGTACTGATGTACTCCGTAAACGTTTTTAAAAATGTATAAATCAATAAAAATCCTTTGTCCTACCTCCACAGAGTTTCCTAAACTGCCTCATTTCTTCCTCTACATTAAAACACAGAACAAAAAGAAAGAGTGGTCTAAACAATATGGATGCCTTTTATTTTGCAAGACCTTTGATTCACCAATAATATTGCGTTTCGTCATCGCCATGTACTGCGATATATCATGAAGGTATCGCGGTTTACTGCAGCCTAATATATCACTAAGTGTTCTGTCCCTTATAACATAAAAACTACCGAACAAATTCAGATCAAAAAACAAAAGGAACCCTTTCCACACCATAAAATATATTCCTGCCAAATTTCATGTAAATCCGTTTATCCACTTTTTATCTAAAAAGTCTATGAAAAACTGCATTGGTGGAAAAATGGATTTTGGAACCCCCCTCTTTTCTTTGCACCCCCTTAACTAATCACCATGAAAGTTTGCATCATCATCCAATGTAGAAAAATGAATAGGTCTTCAAAGTTACATGGAGATTCATCAAACTGTGGCAATGTTATTAGCAAGTATATATATATATATATATATTTATATACTGAAAAAAACCACAGGTTTCAGGGACGTTATAGTTAGTTGGACATTTCACTCATACAAAAACAGAGAAATTCAGCTGTTATAGTAACTAACTATAACTCACCACCCCAGAATGCACTGCTGATGACGTCACATATTACATCTCTCATGACATGGTCAGTGACATCACTGATGACATCTCAAATGACATCACTGATGACATCATCCAGAGACTGGGTGATTTTGAAAAGTTTAAGAATGTTATATATAGATACGCAAAGGTGTATTGAAGAATGAGTGGGTGTATGAGTGTCTGAATGGATGATTTAGTGGGTGTGCGTGACTGGCTGTATAAGTGAGTGATTAAACGTGTCTTAGTGAATGCATGGGTGAATGACTAATCTGTGTGAATGTCTGTATCAGTCTGTCAGTTGCTGTGTAAGTCGCTGCATGAGTTGGTGAGTAGCTACATGAGTGTCTATATGGGTTAATGATTGGTTGTCTCAGTGCCTGTCTGTGTGGGTGGGTGGGGGGTGTAACTCCCCGCATGGATGTGTGAGTTTGTGATTCAGTGGGTGTATGGATTCATGAGTGCATCTGCGAGGGGTTGTATGGGTGAGTGAGTGTGCGTATGCCTGTGTTGGTAAGTGAATGGATGTCTCAGTGGTATATGTGTGAGTAACTACATATGTGAAAGGCAGTATATGTGAGTGTTGGAGTATATAACTGAGTATATGTGAGAGTGAGTGATTGTGAGAGTGGCTGTATGGATGAGGGTGTGCTTGTGTCAGTGATTGCATAAGAGAGTAAGTATGTGTTAGTATCTGTATGAATAAGTCAGGTGGTGTGTGTATAACTGTATTGGTGAGTAAATGGCAGTGTGATTGAGTCTTTGGGTGACTGACTAGGTGTGTGAGTATCTCTGTGGATGAGTGGCAGTATGTGAGTGTCTGTATGGGTATATGAGTGCATATATCAGAGGCTGTATTGATGAGTGACTGCGTGTATGAGTGACTGTATCGGTGAGTGACTGGATGTGTATAGACCTATGAATCAGTGAGTGGGTATGTACTAACTGGTATTGGTGTGTCTATGGTTTCGAGAATGGTAGTCTGTATTTCAGAGTGGGTGTATGAAAGGTTATATTAGGGTGTGAGGAGTTGCATCAGATATTAAGTGGATGATGTCATCAGTGATGTCATTTGAGATGTCATCAGTGATGTCACTGACCATGTCATGAGTGATGTAATATTTGACGTCATCAGCAATGCATTGCGGGGGCGCGAGTTATAGTTAGCTCAACTAACTATAACGGTCGAATTTCTCTGGTTTTGTACGAGTGAAATGTCCATGAAACCTGTGGTTTTTTTAGGGAATTTCTATGGTTTTTTAAATGCTAATTTCTAACTATAACGTCCCTGAAACCTATGTTTTTTTTCAGTGAATTTCAAAGGTTTTTTAAATGCTAATTTCTAACTATAACGTCCCTGAAACCTATGGTTTTTTTCAGTGAATTTCAAAGGTTTTTTAAATGTTAATTACTAACTATAACGTCTCTGAAACCTATGGTTTTTCAATGAATTTCAAAGGTTTTTTGAATGCTAATTTCTAACTATAAGGTAGCAGCTTCGCCAGCACCCGCCCCGCCAAACCACCACCCAGGAAAGAACCCAACTACCTCAGATGCATCCTCCTCAACACCCGCTCCGCCCGCAAACACGCCATCGAACTCTGGGACCTTCTCGACTCAACCTCCCCAGACGTCGCATTCCTGACGGAGACCTGGCTGAATCCCGCTTCAGCCCCCGACATCGCCATTGCCATCCCGGACGGATACAAGATCACCCGCAGGGACCGCTACAACGGAGTCGGAGGAGGCATCGCCATCGTCCACAGGAACACCCTCAGAGTCTCAACCAACACCGACGACACCCTCAGCACCGCCGAACACATGCACTTCCAGATCCACACCGATCCCAACACCACCCTCAGAGGAACCCTCATCTACAGACCCCCGGACCCCGACCACAGTTCAGCGATTCCATCGCTGACTTCGTCAGCACACACGCCATCGCCTCCATGGACTACATCCTCCTCGGGGACCTGAACTTCCACCTCGAGAACAACAAGGACACCAACTCCACCACCCTGATCGACAACCTCGCCACCCTCGGACTCAGACAGCTCGTGACTACACCCACCCACGCCGCCGGCCACACGCTAGACTCCATCTTTTCCGCAAGCCCACACGTCTCCTTCAACCACACCTCCGAACCCCACTGGACTGACCACCACTGCATCCACTTCACCTACAGGAAGCCCACCACGCACCACCGCACCGAACAAATGCCTCGCCGCTGCTGGAGCAGAGTCACGGAAGACCAGCTAACCACAACCCTCGCCCTGAGCCCACCCGCCGAACCCTCCGACCCCGACACCGCCGCCCGCAACCTCAGACAGTGGATCGACGACTGCGCCAACACCCTCGCCCCGCTCAAGAATCCGCCCAACGGCCACACCAGCAAGAAAGCCACCTGGTTCACCGAAGACCTCCAGGCCTCCAAACGAACATGCTGAAAACTGGAGAAGATCTGGCTCCACGAACGGACAGCGGACAGCTACGCCGCCCACAAGAGCGCCACCCGCAGTCACCATCACCTCATCAGATCCGCCAAAAGGGCCTCACTCAAAGACCGCCTAGACAACAACGCACACAACAGCAAAGAGCTCTTCAACATCATGAAGGAACTCTCCAACCCCAGCTCCAACACCAACGACATCCAGCCGTCGCGAGACCTGTGCGACTCACTGGCCACCTTCTTCCACCGCAAAATCGCCGACATCCACGACAGCTTCAACACCACGACCGCCCCGGCAACCACCGAGACCACTGCCCCCACAACCACCAACCGCCTGCTCTCCTGGACCAACATCAACGACGAGGACACCAGCGAGATCATGAACACCATCCACTCCGGTTCACCGCTAGACCCGTGCCCTCACCACATCTTCAACAAAGCCAGTACAGCCATCGCGCCCCATCTCCGGAAAATAATCAACATCTCCTTCGAGACAGCAACCTTCCCGGAAAGCTGGAAGCACGCCGAGATCACCGCCTTACTCAAGAAACCCAAGGCAGACCCCAAGGACCTCAAGAACGTCCGACCCATCTCTCTGCTCCCGTTCCCCGCGAAGGTCACCGAGAAAATCGTCAACAAACAACTGACCTGCTACCTCGAGGAGAACAACATCCTGGACCCTTCCCAGTCCGGCTTCCGCAGCAACCACAGCACCGAAACCGCCCTCATCGCCGCCACCGATGACATCAGGACCCTGCTAGACAACGGAGAAACAGCAGCCCTCATCCTCCTGGACCTATCAGCCGCCTTCGACACGGTCTGCCACCACACACTACGAACACGCCTTCACGACGCCGGGATCCAAGAGAAGGCCCTGGACTGGACCACATCCTTCCTTTCCGGCAGAACACAAAGCGTCCGCCTCGCCCCCTTCCGATCCAAGGCCACCAAGATCATCTGCGGCATACCCCAAGGCTCCTCCCTCAGCCCAACGCTGTTCAACATCTACATGGCACCCCTCGCCCACGTCACCCGACAGCACAACCTCAACATCATCTCCTACGCCGACGACACCCAGCTGATCCTCTCCCTCACCAAAGAGCCTCACACCGCCAAAGCCCACCTCCACGAAGGAATGAAGGCCGTCGCCGAATGGATGAGGACCAGCCGCCTGAAGCTGAACTCGGACAAGACGGAGGTCCTCATCCTTGGTTCCAACCCTTCAGCCTGGGACGACTCCTGGTGGCCAACATCACTGGGAACAGCCCCGCCACCCACCGACCACGTACGCAACCTAGGGGTCATCCTCGACCCCACCCTCTCCATGACTAAGCAGGTCAACGCCGTTTCCTCATCCTGCTTCAACATCCTCCGAATGCTCCGCAGGATCTTCAAGTGGATCCCCACCGAAACAAGAAAAACAGTCACCCAGGCCCTCGTCACCAGCAGGCTGGACTACGGAAACGCCCTCTACGCAGGAACGACGGCTAAGCTCCTGAGACGGCTGCAACGCATCCAGAACGCCTCTGCACGTCTTATCCTCGACATCCCCCGACGCAGCCACATCACACCCCACCTGAGAGACCTGCACTGGCTCCCTGTCAACAAGAGGATAACCTTCAAGCTCCTCACCCACGCACACAAAGCACTCCACAACTCCGGACCAGCCTACCTCAACAGACGACTCAGCTTCTACACCCCCACCCGCCAGCTCCGCTCGACCAGCCTCGCCCTCGCCACAGTCCCCCGCATCCGGAAAACGACCGCCGGCGGCAGATCCTTCTCCCACCTCGCCGCCAAGACCTGGAACACCCTCCCCACCAACCTCCGACAGACCCAAGACCTACTGGCCTTCAGAAGACTCCTCAAGACCTGGCTCTTCGATCAGTAGCAGCACCACTCCCCTCTTCCCCCAGCGCCTTGAGACCCTCGCGGGTATGTAGTGCGCTTTATAAGTGACATGATTGATTGATTGATTGATTGATTGTAGTCGCGTTTGCAGAGTGGTGCAGAAAGGGGTCTGGGCCTCCGACCAGCGCTCAGGAATTCCGCTGCGTAGGACTTACAGGAGGTACCAGGAGGGCTTCTTGCCCCCAAAGTCCCTCAGGAGTGAAGTGGACTTCATCCCCCAACCCGTAGTGTGCCAGGTGGCGTGTTTGCAGAGTGGTGGAGAAAGGGGGGGCGTGGCCTCCGAAGACCTCTTATCAATGCCACTGTGTGGGACTTACTGGAGGTAACAGGAGGGGTAGTTGGCCCCCAAGGACAACCTTGGGGGCCAACTAACCCTCCTATTACCTCTAGTAAGTCCCACACAGCAGCATTGGTAAGTTCTCATAGCAGGCCACGCCCCCTTTGCCCACCAGTCTACAAACACGCTCCCTGGCGCGCTCTTGAATGGGGATTAAAGTCCCCTTCGCTGCTAGGGGTCCTTTGGGGCCAACTAGCCTACCTGACACCTCCAGTAATCCCCAGATAGTGGGATTGCTGAGAGGTCGACACAGGCCACGCCCCCTTTCTCCACCACTCTGCAAATGCGCTCTTGGTTGGGGGATAAAGTCCCCTTGCCTCCTGAGGGTCCCTGACAGCCAACTAACCCTCCTGTTATCTCTAGTAACCCCCACACAGCTGGATTGCTGAGAGTGTTCCGAGGCCATGCCCCCTTTTACACCACTCTGCAAACACGCCTCCTGGCACACTGCTGCTCGGTGGATGAAGTCCACTTTAGTCCTGAGGTCCTCAAGACACAAGAGGACCTCATCGCCCCACCAGCAGTGCGCCTAGAGGTGCATTATCAGTGTGGTGTAAAAAGGGGTATAACCTCAGACCACCTCTCAGCAATCCCATGGTGTGGGGCTTACTGGAGGTACCTGGAGGGCTAGTTGGCCTCTAAGGACCCTTAGGATTCAAGGGGACTTAATCCCCCAATTCAGAACGCACCAGGAGGCGCGTTTGCACAGTGGCGCAGGGAGGGGGCGGGGCCTCCAGCGAGATGCCGGCTTCTGTTTTTTTAAATTATTGTTAGAAGGGGGCTGTGTGGCCCCCCTTCTCTTAATATTTTGTGGGCCCTGGGGACACCATCCTCCAGGGCCTGACTCATTTAAAAAAAAAAAATTAAAAACAGGAAGGGGGCTGCGCGGCCCCCCTCCCAAGGCCGATTTTGGCCCTGAGGACCCCATCCCCCAGGGCATGGCCTTGGATTTTCTTTAAAAAAAAAATATTTATACAGGAGGGGGCCGCATGGCACCCCTTCCCTGGGCCACTTTTGACCCCGGGGACCCCATCCCCCAGGGCCTGGCCTCGTTTTTTTTTTAACATTATTTATACGGGAGGGGGACTGCATGGCCCCCCTTCCCTTGGCCACTTTTGGCCCTGGGGACCCCATCCCCCGGGCCTGGCCTCAACATTGGGGACCGTAGGTGGAGCCGGCATTGCTTTTGGACAAGGGGAGCTGCTGACATGCAGCTCCGCTTGTCCAAAAACAATACTGCTTCGCTTCATGGAAGCGAGAGCAGGTTTCCTGCTCTCGCTTCCATGAAGCAAAGCAGAAGTTTGCAATGGCAGGGCGGGAGCAGTGTTCCCGCCCTGTCATTGCAAACTGCAATGTCTCGGGGATGGGCACCCTGGGACATTGCTGGAGCCGGCCCTGGGGGGTGGCAGTCCCCAGGGCCAAGGAGGGCTCCAGGAGGGGGGCCGCACGGCCCCCCTCCCAACGTGAAGATAGCCCCAGGGAGGTGGTGGTCACCGGGGCTGGGGGTCCGCAACGGACCCCCGTATTTCAATAATTAGTGCCCCGGGAAGGTGGTGGTCCCTGGGGCAGTGTGGGGGGGTTTTAACTCCCCCACACGTATTATTAGTAATAGCCTCAGGGAGGTGGCGGTCCCCGGGGCTTGGGGGGGCACATGAGGCCCCCGCACCCATAATTAAACAAAGCCCCGGGCAGGTGGCGGTCCCCGGGGCTTGGGGGGGCCCGCGAGGCCCCTTCACCCATAATTGAACAAAGCCCTGCAGAGGTGGCGGTCTCCGGGGCTTGAGAGGGCCCGCGAGGCCCCCCGCCTATAATTAATAAAGCCCCGGGGAGGTGGCGGTCCCCGGGGCTGCGGGGGCTTGCACGGCCCCTGCATATATTTTGCACATTGCCCCCAGGACCTGGCCCACCCGGAGCATATTAAAACAAAGCGCGGGAGCCCGCACTTCGTTTTTAAAAAAAACAATTTCGGCGGGATTCATGAATCCCGCTGATTTTTTTTTTTTTAAATGCTTTTTTGGGCCCTGGGGGTCCCTGTGGGACCCCCTGAGCAGGCCTAGGGGGTCAGGGTGTTTCTACCCTGCCCCCTTATCTTGTTTTTTGACCTTTTTTCTTGTGACTCGGTTCAACCGAGTCACAAGATGGCTGCCAACACTTTCTGGTTTGAAGTGTTGGCAGCCAATCAGAATCAAGCTCGTGCTCGGGAGGGTTCGCGAATCCACCGCGGTCACCAGATATATAAATTTTTTTAAATATGAATATTTCTGAAACTACTGAACGGAGTTACACCATTTGAAAAAAAGAACGCTTTCTGAACCAAGAGCTACCTTTTTGCCAAATTTGGTGTACTTCCGTTCAGCAGTCCGGACTGTAGCCTGTTCCAAAATTTCCCATGGAAATTAACATGGAGAAAATGTGTTTTGAGACCCCCCTTTTTTCTCAGCCCCCGCTTGATGAATCATCCCGAAACCTTCAAGACAGGAGCTGACCAGAGCGCCCCATTAGTTTTGAAAATTTTGCGAAGATCCGTCAAACGGCGCCAAAGATATTGACGATTCAAAAAATGCTTTTCCTATGGAAACTAGGTCCTAACTATAACTACCTATATTGCAGCTCCACAACTTCCCAAAGGAAGAGACAGCACTCACTGAAGAGGGAAGAAAGCCTTGTTTAATCGCACAAGTTACACGGACGTGCTTCGGCTGACGCCTTTCTCAACGTTTAGCCAACAAGCGCCATTCAGTTAATTTTTTTCACAGTTCATTGGTTCAACTTTCAATGACATCACAAATTCAAAAACATAGAAGAGTGACACTTCAGAATGTCTCATCTGAGACTTTGAAATTGTGCTGCCATTTTGTAGCATGTACCATCTATATAAATCATTGTGATCAAGGCTTCAGGACAGCCTAAATGCATCAGGGTAGCACAAGAGCACTTTAATAAAGTCACTGAATGAATAACACTCCAAAGTGTCGGTAATTCTTGCTTGGAGTTGGAGCGAGGTGTTGGGGAAGAAGTAACGCAGACTTTGCTGGCTCCGCTTTGTGACCGACGTGCCCTCCGATTAGGTGCACGTCGGGGGTCAGCATTTGGAAAATGTATATATATATTTATATATACATACACAGTTGACCACTGACTTCTGATTTTGGCTCTGTTGGAAAACAAGGCAGTATCTGTGAGGCCTGCACAAATAACACGACCACGTTTGTCCTTCACTGGGAACCAAACACCCCATTGTAGCGCTTGACTCTCAGAGGGTAGCGTTGCAGAGCAGTCTAAGGCTTACTCAAGGGAGGTGGTGTGGGCTAGTAATCGCCATTTACCAGTACGCAGAAATAACACTCAATAATTGATTGTCCAGTCTGTACTTTGCTTTATAAAAGGAAGAGTACATTTATTAAACACACACACTACTCAATACTATGCAACAATTTACAAATAATTCCCAAAAATAAGGGAGGTACCCTGATACTTTAGAAAAGGGACGGGTCAGTGTAACACAAAAAAGAGAGAATTCCCTTTTCAATGAGATCAGATTTTAAACAAGATGAAAATACAAGTGGTTATAAAAACCTACCTCCAACTTGGACCATGTGATATAGATGTTAATATTAACACAAACAAAAACTTCAGGTATTATAACAACAAAGAGGGGACAGAGAAAACCACCCACAGAATTATTATCCACGTTGCTGAAATATGTCACAGTAATGGCTAAAAAATACAATCACTCCAGAAAACAATCAACAATCATGTACTCATACACAAGTTATTTATTTAAAACCATAATACATGCAAAAAAACCAAAACGGCTTATTTCAAAAAACCATTTCAAATATCCATTCGTAAAATACAAATTCATGTATTTATCGGTGCGTTTTATAAGAGAAAACTTTTTTTCTTGATTACATGAATTACATCTCTATTCATTTCGTTGTTCCAAAACAAACTATCAAATACAAATTAAAATTATTCCAAAGAATGAAAATTTTGGCGACGCAGCGTTTCGGCACAAAGTTTATTCGCCTTCTTCAGGACAGAAAATATTTCAATCTTATCAGATGAAAGAGACTGCATGTGGATTTTACTGGTATCCCCCTGGTGAGAGTAGGCCGCTGCGCTGCAGCCGGAGTAAGGGGCACCGGTCTGGTTACATGCAGACAGGTGTGTACATGCGTGTGCACACGTGTAGGGGCTGCGCTGGGGAGATTCCTGGCAGACACAGCCCAGGAGCAGGTGCAGATAGAATGGTGTGGCAGGAATTATGCAGAGTTGGGTGGTAACATGGAATAGGCTTTATACTATGGGAAGAAACATGTAAGGGAAAGTCAGTGTGCTTTACTGTTTTCACTGAGGGAACACTCCATTATTCTCTTATGAAGATGGGGATCACATGGGGTAGTTTCACTTCCCTAGGGCCTACAAATTCCAGACATGCACCAAAGTATACTGTAACTTAAGTGAGAAGAAGTATTCTGCAGAGTCCAAAGCCATATCTGTACTGCTTATGGGTCATCCAGAAATGTCACATTCCTCTGACTCAGCTCATGGCCAGAGCCTGGCTAGGTGTGACCCTGCCAGGCTGGATTAATGACCTTCCTCCCCAAGCTGGAGCATCAGAGGCCTAGCCCTTCACGTCAAGCATTCCAAGGGCGAAGATCTCCTCTACAAGAGGGAGAGAAGGTGGGTGGAGCTGCAGGTTATCCATCAGCAGCTGTAACCTGGTGCCAGGCACCAAGCTGCTCTGGAGAGAAGGCAGCACAGGGGGAAGAGGGCTTTTTCAGAGACCATGTGGCATGAGACCCCTGGACGACGCCATTTTGAACTATCCCAGAGGCCTGGGCAGGAAGGAGGGAGCAGGGGCAGAGAGGTGATGTGTCGCTGCAGTATAGGTCAGTGGAGCCTCCTGCCGGCCCCCTCCAAATTCATTTAAAAGGTCTTGCACAGGAAGAGGAGCTCTCTCTGAGGTGTGGTCTGCTGAGGAAGACTGGTGCTGGAGCCTGGCACCATGGCCAGTTAGAAGGAAGTACCCCCTGACTGTCTCAGGACCCGGGATTGCACCAAAAGGGGAGACCACGACCAGTTAGCAGAAGCCTGGGCCTCTGCGCAAGGAGAAGAGAGGCCCAGGAGGAGAGCCAGGTGAAAGGCTGGCACAGGGAGCCAGTGAAGACAGCTCCCTGCTGAGTTCACCCTCCTTGAGACCAGTAAGGCAAAAGAAAGTGCTCCCAGTGCCTGGGGCGCGCCACCAGGAGCAAGAAGAGGCCAAGCTGGTGAGAATTGGTCCCCTGGGGGCTGAGATATGCACCCCAGAAGGTAGGCGACCTTTGACCTCTAGCGGACTGACGACGAAGGGCGTGGGGCTCAGCCGCCAGTCTTGACTGGGTCCCGGGGGTGGATCAGGTCCCGGGGGCTGACCCCACAAGAATTTAAGTCGGGGAGCGCCGTCGCGCTCCCTGTGAAAATGCCCACACGGGGTGCCAGGAGCCCACCCTGGCCCCCGACGAAAATGGGGGCAGGGGAGTGCCGTCGCGCCCCCTGGGAATGGGGAGAGGGGCCCGGGACCCCCAACTCCAGGCCCGCTGAAGTCAGGGAGTGCCGTTGCGCCCCCTGCAAAGAAGCCAATTCAGGGAGCGCCGTCATGCCCCCGCAAAGAAGCCAAGTCGAGGAGCGCCATCGCGCCCCCCGTGAAGATGCCCTGGGGCCCGGGATCCAAACTCCGGGCCCGATGTGGACCACAAAGGTTGGGGGAGTGCCGCCACACTCCCCCGTGGCAGTAGAAAGGTAGGGGGAGTGCCATAGCACTCCCCCGAGGTCCCGTCGGACCGGAGGCAGCCTCGTGTCTGATCAGGACAGAGGGGCCGGCTCCCGCAGCAGCACACGAGGGTGCTGGCCAGACGGGGTGCCGGCGGGAGCCACCGGAGGTGGGCTCCCCAAGCAGCTCCCCAACAAACCAGACAAGCGGGGTGCCAGGGTGGGACCGGGCCCCCGGAGAAGCAGCAGGAGAGGCCGGGGTGGGCTCCCCGAGCCGCGTAAGACGTACCTGTGCGCAGCAGGGGTCCGGGTGGAACTGGGCCCCCCAACGAGGGGCTAATGCGGCACAGGGCTGCCATCACGGGCAGCGCGGCTCTCCCCGGAGCAGCGGGAGAGCCGCTCATCAAAAATGCACGCAATGGGGGAAGAGCGCCCCATAATGCTTTGCAGGCCCGGACCGGCCTGCAAGGAAAGCGGATTGTGCTCTGTGTAGGGTGGCCCCAGGAGGACGGGGTCACCGCCAGGTGTGTGACAAGGTGCAGGGGGAGCTGCAGGAGCAACGCAGTCTCCCCCAGCATGAAGAGGAAAAGTCCCCCCTAAGTCTCTGGGGACTCAATGGAAATAGCCCCTCAAGTGCTCAGCTGTGCGTCAACAGCATCCTGTAGCTGGAACTTTTGTTGAGGAATATTGCAGGTTGGATGCATACCAACCTGTTAAAACTCAACGGCGAGAAAACGGAAGTGCTGATTGTGGGCAGAAATAAAGATCTGTGGGGCCCCCAGCATTGGCCCACTGAAATGGGTCCTTTACCCCAGCCCAAACACCAAGTCCAAAATTTGGGCGCCTTAATTGACGACCAACTGTCTATGAAGCAGCAAGCAGTGAGAGTAGCCTCTACTTGCTTCACAATCCTTAGATGGCAAAAAAAAATCTTATGGATGTTGCCTTTTTCTACCCAACGTACTGTGGTCCAGGCCCTCATCACCTCTAGACTGGACTACAGTAACATTTTGTATTTGGGTGCCACCAAGGATGTGTTACTCAAGCTTCAGTTAGCACAGAATGCTGCTGCGAGGCTGCTCTGTAAGATTCCTAAAACTGTTTCCATCTCTGGATCACTTCGAGATCTCCATTGGCTCAGGATTGAGAGCCGCATTAAGTTTAAGGACATTGAGTCTTATGTTTAAGGTAAAATCTGGAAAGGCACCTCCCTACTTGAAGACTCTTGTTCACCCCTATGTACCATCTCGTGCACTCCGCTCAGCCACTCAGGCCAAGTTTATTGTTCCTAGGACGAGACTAGTGTGTATGGGCGATCGCTCCTTTTCGCATCTGGGTCCTTCTTTATGGAATTCCCTTCCCGCAGGTCTCCGAAGTGAGCTTTCTTATGAGAATTTCCGGAGGGGCATAAAAACTTGGCTATTTAATATGTAGATCTCCTTCCCTTTTGCTTTTGGCTCCTTTCATGCGGCGCCGGGAAACCCTAGGGTAGCTGTGCACCTTATAAAATTAAAATAACAATAACAATTACAGGGATCCCAGACTCCCTAAGAACCCTCCGGGCTCTAGGTTAGATACCTCTAGGTCATTCACGGTCTACATGAACTGAGCCTAACTAGGCCTACCCTTGCCCTTGGTCATGCAACACTACGCTTACCACCTCTCTGGACAAGGGTACAGTGCCTCAGCACTGATGCGGTCACCGGGGATAGGTCTACACCCCATCCCCTGGGTCACGAGCTGGTCCCCCTTCCGGAGATTATTCCAACCAGAAATGAAATGAAAATAGGTACTTATAAAGCGCACGGCTACTCCACAGAGTGTCCCAACGCTGGAAAGACCACCAAAAGACAGGAAACAGAGCTTGAAAGCCAAGTGAAGCCAGAAAAAAACCTGAAAAAAAAACCCCTCTCTCTCTTGGTCCTTGCACCCTAAAGATGCAACCTCTCCGGACCCTCACCCTCAGCCTGCCGCTGGGGTCATTCAGCTGCCACCACCCTTTCGGGATGACTGTCTTCCCTAAAGAAAGCACAGCCACTTGTGCTCTCACTTACAGAGAAGCACCCTTGGCCCCTGGCCTGGCTCCCTGATAGGACCTCAGACCCGTCTCACTACCACACTGGCAGTGCCAGGGAGGAACACTGAGGGTGCCTCGTCAGACATCCTACAGCTCATGCCCCCGTTAGTAGCTCCACATGGAAACTACCCTGGGAACCTAGACCCCTGCCTTGTTCTCCGCTGCGAGAACAGGGCCTATGCACCCTTTCCTCCGAGAGGCGCTCTCCTCCTGGAGTACCCTTAGAGAGCCCGTGGGCCCCGAGTCAGCTACACTCAGGCCCACTTCTCAGAGCCCTCCTTGGTCTCCCTGCAGCGCCTTGGGAGACCGTCCAGGGACCCTCATGATCCCTGGATGGCCTGCACCACACCCTTCTGAAGCGCAGGGTCCCGTCACTTAAGATAGGCCCCACCTGCCTTCAGGGTGGTACTACCACACTCAGCCAGGGACCCTCAAGATCCCGGCTAGGCCTGCACCACCCTCCTCTGAAGCACAGGGTCCCTTCACTTAAGATGGGCCCCACCTGTCTTCAGGGCGGTACTACCTCCATCAGCCAGGGACCCTCAAGATCCCGGCTGGGCCTGCACCACCCTCCTCTGAAGCACATGGTCCCTTCACTTAAGATGGGCCCCACCTGTCTTCAGGGTGGTACTACCTCCATCAACCAGAGACCCTCAAGATCCCGGCTTGGCCTGCACCACCCTCCTCTGAAGCACAGGGTCCCTTCACTTAAGATGGGCCCCACCTTTCTTCAGGGTAGTACTACCAAGCAGAAGTGCTCCTCCTGCATCGAGCTAGGGGAACACCCCCATGCTCCTGATCCTGGGGTCCAACCCCCCAGGATCTACCTGACTGGTCACCGGCTGGGCATCGCCCCAGCCACCACTTCAGGTTCACAATACAAGCTCCAGAAGGACATCCTGTTGCTTCCTTGGGTAACCACCTACCCGACCCTGACACCTCAGGGTCCACAACTAACCCTTCACCTGGAATCTAGGGAGCACATCACCCCCTCTCAGATCTCCACAGGGTCAGTTGCCTAGCCCACCTAGAGTACCTAGGGGCTACCACTACACACCCTAGCTCGAGAACTACCCTCCTCTGGGTCCACCCACTACCATGGGCCACCCCTGGGTTGCTCACCTTCCCCATCAGATAACCTGGGGGGCCTGCCCGACACACAACTCTACCGCACCCTCCTCCCACCGTGGGAAACGTTTCTTGGGGTCTCCCCCATGGGAACCCCTGGGGTGTTACTATCCGGGGTTAAGAAACCTCCTGCCCCACCCTTCCAGTGGTTTTGGCCTGCGCCAATGGCAAGAAAACTTTCAGCGGGGAAGGATATCTTGGGCCCCTTCTGTGGAAACCCTCCCTGCCCTTAAAAAGCACAGGAATTTCCCAGGACCCCCTACCTCTCCTGTCCCCCCAAAGTGCGATGCACCCCCACACCCCATCTGTGATGTAGGTATCAGTTGCTGTCCCTATCTCTTGAGAAGACACACTCCTCATGCAGGTGTAGTGTGTGTAGTGTTAGGGTTCAAAGGTGTACAATATGGCTTAGAACACTTGTATGCAATAATTTCCTGGAAAGCACCATCCCGCTATCACATGATAATCAACATAACTCAATCACATCAATACAGTTTACATTTAAACCATAATATCTTCACATGACATATATGTGCACGGGGCTTTCCTTTACCATACTTTTAGTTCACATAACCTAAACTTTGAACCCTTCTCAGAGCCTTGTGCTCTTCCATTTGCTCATTACTGCATAGGTAATGTGTGGCAAAACTGGACTTATCAAATGCTATAAATGCGTACCAGAATGGGATACTATGTTTCCTGCCGCTAGACACCAATGTTGGAAAACGAGGCAGTATCTGTGAGGCCTGCACAAATAACATGACTACATTTGTCCTTCACTGGGAACCAAACACCCCATTGTAGTGCTTGACTGTCAGAGGGTAGCGTTGCAGAGCAGTCTAAGGCTTACTCAAGGGAGGTGGTGTGGGCTAGTAATCGCCATTTACCAGTACGCAGAAATAACACTCAATAATTGATTGTCCAGTCTGTACTTTGCTTTATAAAAGGAAGAGTACATTTATTAAACACACACACTACTCAATACTATGCAACAATTTATAAATATACATAAGCTGTTGGAATTACTTTGTGACATTGCATAACCTTTCCACCACTCCCACAAGGGGGGGGGGTCTAGTACTACCACTCTCATGTATGCACATCATCTTGCCCCCTAATGCAGTGGGTTGAACATAACCTGGAGTGAGGGCCTTGCCCACGGGCACCATCCCAGTGGCGACCCACCCCATTATCTCATCAAGCATTTAAAATGGGCACACCTGCCCTGGTGACACATAACCCTGACTGAGCATCTCATACTGACCATACAGTATACACCTCTACATCTTAGGGGCTAACAGTCTGGGTTGTTCTTCACCTAACCCAGCAGCAAGAATACAAGTATCACTTAAAATGACAGTACTTATCATAGCTGATAACCATTATAATGCTTTGCAATAAAAACTCCTAAAAGGCATCACAGTTATAATCACAGGATTAAGCATATACAGCCAGACACCCTAGCAGGAATGTCCAGCAACCTAACCCCACTTTACTTATGACTTCACATTACACATGTGACTTTCAGTCCCACAAAAGAAATAACATTGGTAAATGCACTTCTCGTGCAATTGCACCTCTTCACCTCCAGGGGATGCTCTTCTACAGACATCCCCGGCTCAGCCCTCCATACCTTGGTGCAGTCCCTAATGCACCCCCAGCTGTAGAACAAACGTTCCAGCCCCAGGTTGCTGTTGACTGCTGGCTGAGCCCTTGAGGGGTTATTTCCATGACTGCTTAGCTCCTGCAGCTCCCCCTGCACCTTTTCACTCACTTGGCGGTGACCCCGTCCTCCTGGGGTCACCACACGCAGAAAACGGGCATTTTCATGCAGGACTGTCTAGGCTCGGCAAAGCATTATGGGGCGCTCTTCCCCCATCCCGTGCATCTTTTAAGAGCGGCTCTCCCGCTGTGCCAGGGAGAGCCACGCTGCCGGTGATGGCAGCACTGTGCCGCATTGGCCCTTCATACCTTGCTGCAGTCCCTAAAGCACCCCCAGCTGAAGAACAAAAGTTCCAGCTACAGGATGCTGTTGATGCACAGCTGAGCCCTTGAGGGGCTATTTCCATTGAGTCCCCAGAGACTTAGGGGGGGACTTTTCCTCTTCGTGCTGGGGGAGACTGTGTTGCTCCTGCATCTCCCCCTGCACCTTGTCACACACTTGGCGGTGACCCCGTCCTCCTGGGGCCACCCTACACAGAGCACAATCCGCTTTCCTTGCAGGCCGGTCCGGGCCTGCAAAGCATTATGGGGCGCTCTTCCCCCATCGCGTGCATTTTTTATGAGCGGCTCTCCCGCTGCTCCGGGGAGAGCCGCGCTGCCCGTGATGGCGGCCCTGCACCGCATTAGCCCCTCGTTGGGGGGCTCGTTTCCATCCAGACCTCTCCTGCGCCCAGGTACGTCTTGCGCGGCTCGGGGAGCCCACCCCGGCCACTCCTGCCGCTTCTCCGGGGGCCCGGTCCCACCCGGGCACCCCGCTTGTCTGGTTCGTTGGGGAGCTGCTTGGGGAGCCCACCCCCGGCGACTCCCGCCGGCACCCCGTCTGGCCAGCACCCTTGTGTGCTGCCGCGGGACCCGGCCCCTCTGTCCTGGTCAGACACGAGGCTGCCTCCGGTCCGACGGGACCTTGAGGGAGTGCTACGGCACTCACCCCACCTTTCTACTGCCACGGGGGAGTGCGGCAGCACTCCCCCGACCTTTGTGGTCCACATCGGGGCCCGGAGTTGGGATCCCGGGCCCCAGGGCATCTTCACAGGGGGCGCGACGGTGCTCCCCGACTTGGTTTCTTTGCGGGGGCGCGACGGCACTCCCCGACTTGGCTTCTTTGCGGGGGGCGCAATGGCGCTCCCCGACTTCACCGGGGCCTGGAGTTGGCGGTCCTGGGCCCCTCTCCCCATTCCCAGGGGGGCGCGATGGCACTCCCCTGCCCCCATTTTCGTCGGGGGCCAGGGTGGGCTCCTGGCACCCTGTGTGGGCATTTTCACAGGGAGCGCGACGGCACTCCCCGACTTAACTTCTTGTGGGGACAGCCCCCGGGACCTGATCCACCCCGGGGCCCAGTCAAGACCTGCGGCGGAGCCCCACGCGCTTCGTCGTTGGTCCACCGGAGGTCAAAGGCCACCTACCTTCTGGGGGGCACATCTCAGCCCCCAGGGGACCAATTCTCACCAGCTTGGCCTCTTCTTGCTCCTGGTGGCATGCCCCAGCCACTGGGAGTACTTTCCTTCACCCTCCTGGTCTCAAGGAGGGTGAACTCAGCAGGGAGCTGTCTTCACTGGCTCCCTGCGCCAGCCTTTCACCTGGCTCTCCTCCTGGGCCTCTCTTCTCCTTGCGCAGTGGCCCAGGATTCTGCTCACTGGTCCTGGTCTCCCCTTTTGGTGCAATCCAGGGTCCTGGGACAGTCAGGGGGTTCTTCCTTCCAACTGCCCATGGCGCCAGGCTCCAGCACCAGTCTTCCTCAGCAGACCACACCCCAGAGACAGCTCCTCTTCCTGTGCAAGACCTTTTAAAAGAATTTGGAGGGGGCTGGCAGGGGGCTCCGCTGACCTATCCTGCAGCGACACATCACCTCTCTGCCCCTGCCCCTGCTCCCTCCTTCCTGCCCAGGCCTCTGGGATAGTTCAAAATGGCGTCGTCCAGGGGTCTCATGCCACATGGTCTCTGAAAAAGCCCCCTTCCCCCCGTGCTGCCTTCTCTCCAGAGCAGCTTGGTGCCTGGCACCAGGTGACAGCTGTTGATGGATAACCTTCAGCTCCACCCACCTTCTCTCCCTCTTGGAGAGGAGACCTTCGCCCTTGGATTGCTTGCCGTGAAGGGCTAGGCCTCTGATGCTCCAGCTTGGGGAGGAAGGTCATTAATCCAGCCTGGCAGGGTCACACCCAGCCAGGCTCTGGTTATGAGCTGAGTCAGAGGAATGTGACATTTCTGGATGACCCATAAGCAGTACAGATATGGTTTGGACTCCGCAGAATACTTCTTCTCACATAAGTTACAGTGTACTTTGGTGCATGTCTGGAATTTGTAGGCCCTAGGGAAGTGAAACTACCCCATGTGATCCCCATCGTCATAGGAGAATAATGGAGTGTTCCCTCAGTGAAAACAGTAAATCACATTGACTTTCCCTTACATGTTTCTTCCCATAGTATAAAGCCTATTCCATGTTACCACCCAACTCTGCATAATTCCTGCCACACCATTCTATCTGCACCTGCTCCTGGGCTGCGCACACCAGGAATCTCACCCGCGCAGCCCCTACACGTGTGCACATGCATGTACACACGTGTCTGCATGTAACCAGCCCGGTGCCCCTTACTCCGGCTGCAGCGCAGCGGCCTACTCTCACCAGGGGGACACCGGTAAAATCCACATGCAGTCTCTTTCATCATGAGTTCACTGTGGGTGAGTCCCAACTTATGAGGCTCACCCACAGTAAAAGCTCCACAATTAGGTGTTCAAAAAGCGAAAAATCCGGGCTGCTCAGATGGTCAGAGTCACCTTCTAACAGGCTCTAACATGAAAAACCACTGAAATTTACTAGTTATGGTTAGCAACGACCACAACACACTGTAACTTACACCACCCACCATGTATTTCTCTTGATAACTCCTTTTTTGTTTTTGTGCAATTGGCAAATGGGTGTTCTGAGCATTGTGAACAGCACAAGTAAGGGGGTTTGTTTTGTGTGAATTCAAAATGGCTGAAAAAAATAGACCTCTTCCTTAGCCCTTCACATTTGATAACAAATTCAAATGTGATCGACAAGATTCGTGATTTTAAACGGCACAGACTTGGAAAGGTGTTAACCCTGAAAATACCACCCTGCAACTTTTTAAAATGCTAATGTCTTTGAAACTACTGAATAGATTTACATCAAACCAAGCGAAGAATGCTTTTTGCATAAAGCTTTGATTTTATGTCAAGTTTGGTGTAAATACGTTATGCAGTTTGGGTGTCTATGCAAGCAAAATTTCCTACAGGAGTCAAAATAAGAAAATTTACCTTTTACATCCTCCCTTTTTTGGTATTGTGGGCCTTAGCAGACAGTGCCAAGAGTATATACTACGATTATTAACTTTGTTCCTCTATCCTTCCAGATTGTTTTTAAAGAGAATACCAAGTAGGTATTGGATGAATGTATTTTTGACAAGGATGCATATTAGCCTTTGACATTGACTAGGCTGACCACACTAGGTAACAGTCAGAGTGGTAAAACCGATCAACATCCTAGGTCCTGAAGAGAAGCTTAGGGGTAGGCTTCGAAACATGTAGACCTGTGAGGAAACTGCCCATTATAGCACTTTTTCCTCCTTTTCCCCACTTTTATTAATACCAGCTACAGGGAGTATTAAAGTTTAGTTTTCCACACAGCCAGGTATTTTTTAACTCACTTATCTTCTGCATTTTTTAACTAACTTATCTTCTGCATTTTTTAACTCACTTATCTTCTGACCCTTCCGCTCTCACATCAAACACATTATTTCACTTCACTTGAAATTGCTCCCACGTATCCGTAGGTCGTAGCACGCCCCATCCCTCAGCGGGGCGGGAAGAACCCGATGATGAAGCATGCCACCAAGGGACCTTTTGGTGGGTGAGGGTTATTTTAGAACACATATCGTTTCTCCCATGCTAGAAACCGAAGGGTTCTCTTGGTTTTAGTCAGTGTTTGTAAGGATAGCACGGTTCTTTGGAATTGAGAGTGGACTCCCTTTGTTTTTTCCTTAGCAGACAGTACCATGCAATTGTCAATTTGGTGCAAATCCATTCATGGGGAAAAATTTAGAGCCAAACCAAAAAATGCCGTTTCAATGGAAAATGTGACTGAACCATAACTACACAGTAGAAACCACTGCAGTGGAATACATATTTAGTGGTGTACTCGATACCATGATACCAATTTGTTATCATAGTTTAGAAAGGGAGTGAAAGGCCAGCATGACCTCCATGTGAGTTGTAGAGTGTTGTAGAGTCCTGAGTACTTTGAGTAATATGGACGCATTTGTATAAGATCACGAAGCTACATGCCAAAGAATCGCCTATTTTCTGATTTACAAACAGATTTTTGTGTTATATTAAATATGCTGAACAATGTGCCTTTAATACTCAATATTCTAGTGCATCAAACACCTGGCAACTAAAGCCCTAATTACAATGTTGGTCGGAATTGCCTCTGACCGACACAGTCTGGGTGTGGGAACCGATAGACCATAGGTCGGCGGTTCCGAACGCCGTATTACAATGTGACTGCACATGGTGCGGTCGCAAACTCCCATTTCCCTATGGGAGCCTGTGCGGCAGTCGGAAACCGGCCGCAGCACAAGCTCCCATAGAGAAACGGGAGTTTCTGTAAATGCTTGCACTGCGTGGCACACGGTGCAGGGATTTACAGGGGGCAGCATAGGTGCCTCCCAAGCCCCCAACCGGAGGCTTCAGGGGTATGGGCGCCCTGCTAGGGGCTCCCAAAGTCACTTTCTGACAGTCTTTTCATGTCAGAAAGCTCGACATGAAAAGCCTGTCGGAAACTAACATAATCCCGACGGCGGAAACGTCGTCCATAGGGGATTATGTGTGGCCTCCGACTGGCCAGTCTGACCGGCCGGTTTAAACTCCGACCGCCTACATTGTAATTAGGTGGTCAGACTTTAAACCATGGATGTCGTTCGGAAAGCCTCCCACCTGTGGTCAGAGACTTTCCAACCAAAATCCTAATCGGCCTTTAGTGTCATCTAAGCACCCATTGATTTTGAGCAGAGAAAGCATTTGAGTACTGTCATTGATATGTACCCTTAGCCCGTCAACATGAATTTCTCTCCTCAACTGTGCTTCCTTTCCTGTTCCCCAGGTAGTCCCTGTTTCCTCGTTAATACTATGTATACTGCTCATTTCTCCTAACTAGATTTAGAGAATGTCATCAGCAATACAAAAGTGTTAGATGAAGGGATTTGCTCAAAATCACACAATGTGGTCAGGTGAGGAAACCACGATTCATGTCAGGTCTGCTGGAATAAAAGTATGTAACTTAAGAGCTCATTTAGAGTTTGGTGGGGGAGTTACAACACCATAAAATGTCAGCTCACCTGCCACACCAAGCGCAAGATACCGCACCTCAAGTAGGATTTCCTTCTGTGGAGCTCAGCTGAGTACATCAGAGGATACCCTTGACTTAACGGCCTGTACACCACAAGGCTGCCAGGTCATAGTGACAATAACTCCTATTTAGGACGGGCACCCATCACTATAGGTCTTTGCTGGATACTCCCATGTGAGGCATGACAGAGCCCAGCAGGGAAATCAAACAATGACCATTATTCAGGGAGCATACTCCCTGCAGCTCAGGGTCATTTATTTTTGTTTTTTAGAAACAAAATCCAACTTTTGGAGATTGTTTTTGAAAAGCAAAACAGTTTACTGAAAATAATAAGACACATCAAACTCTTCTACATTTAGAGCAGCCTTTTCATCAGTGGTTGCGCTAAAAAACAGTGAGATCCCCAGAAGTCAAATGGGGAGTCTCATAATATGAGAGAGGCCGTCCTTCACCAGGGAAGAAGAGGCCACAAACCATGCTGACATTGCGAGCTATCTGCTCAACTTAAGATGAACCCATTATCCACCACACCACATCTCCACTTGTGCATATTATCCTACAGTAATCTACTTCAAGAGATACCAAATCGGCCAGAGAACTCCAAAATGACACTACAGCTCAATCCTGCTCTACAGTTGTTTGAAACTGGATGCCGCATATTTTTTCCCCTTGTCACATAGTGCGAATGCAAGCCCGGCAGTGTTGGAGGGAAATGGTGGCAAGGCTACCCCCCTTTGGCAGGATTTCTTCACTAATGCAGGTCAGATTCAAATTCATAATTTAAGAAATTCTCAGACCAGGCTTCTTTGTTGTTCATTGTGTTATAGAAGCTTAATAGTGACAGCTACACCCAGGACCCTGCTTATTGTAGCTGCAACAGCCACCTACGAAAAACGCGATCTCTGGTGATAATTATATTCCTAAATTAATATTCAATCGTGGATATCCAATTCATCCCTCATATTGAATGCTGACATGTCTGACCTTGTGCGCAGTGCTAGACCGTAAGCAGTGCAGGGGAAGCTCTCAAGGATGAATCTGGAGGTTTTCTATCCATGACTACCACATCCACTTCAACCTTCGGCGCTTCAAAAACCACATCCCACACCACACAAAACCACACTCGGATGCACAGGCAGAATACACAGGAGCTGCATCTCCAGACCGGAAAACAAAAACTGCAAAGGGGAACGTACTTAATACCTAGTGTTGTCCTGCTATGTGTCCAGAATCCGGAACCCCATCCCATTCCAAATGCAAAGGACAATTCCCATCTTCAATTCACAGCCAGAGTTGAAAATGTTTCTTTTTAAGCACCACTTTGTCACCTCGTAACTTCTTACTCTCCCTCTCTGTAAAGGGAATCCTCCTTATCACCTCCCCCCATCGCCCCTCTTGTTCCTGCTCATATGTGCCCCTCGAGGCTAGTTGTCCCCCTCTCCTCAAAGTCCTCACCCTCTCCAATCCTCCCTCCCACCTGTAATGTAAAACTTTCCCCTGTACAGCACTTCATTACTTTGTAGCGAGGTTCACACTGCATAAATCCAGTACTTTCATGCACACATTACAGCCGGACTCAGTTCGTCCTCTCATTCTTTGAGCTCATTACCCTTTGAGGTAGTGGCGATGGAAGGTTCTCCTGTTAAGAACCAAGAAAACGCCAAGGGTCGAAAAATCACTCTCTCCGTTTTCTGTTTTTCATCCCACGGACAAAATAAAAAGCTGTACAGATCAAATGTTAACATATACACTTTTCATCAGAATCTATCAGATGGTGGGGATTGTTCAAAGTGTGAGATGCCGTGGCACTGAAACTCACTTTCAGTGCCACGGCATCTCACACTTTATATACTGAAATCTGAAGGGTATATTTAGACTGCGGCATACTAAAAAGGCATTTAATGTTGTCACCTCCACTGAAAACCATGACAATGGTGTATTAATCAATCACCTTCTAATTGAAAAGCCAAAATCCCTTGAGCGCTTGTTGACATTTCTTTACAATTCAACCAAAGTCTTGTTTTCACGAGGCTATAAATTTCACTGTAAGACATTGAGTAATGCTGCACACTGTAAATGTATTGTGTTATCACTAGGGCACTTCCCTGTGAACTTGTTTATTGCCCCAATGCTTCCTGCACTCACATAGAAATAGGCCAGGATGTGTTAAGGGTGTGGCTCTACATTCTGCGTCTGTAGGAACTCTCTCTGGTTGTATATTTAGCCTTAGGTTCCAGCCGTCGAAGTCAGATGTTTGTTGGCACTTCTAAACAGTGTAAAGCTTGTTTTTGAAACTCACTTCAAGATAGATACTCATTTAGAATACTACTTGCAGGTGTCCCCACCACTCACGTACTCTGTGTCTCTGTGCTCTCACATGTAATCCTCAGACCTGATATTCACTGTGCTCAGTGGTTAATTTGAACCAGTGGTTTCCGGTGCTCGGCACCGGCACTTAATTGTCAACACTGGCACTTGTGACAGTATGGACACAACACAATATCCACGGGTCTATTGAGCCTAAACAAGCTCCAGAAACAAGTAGCACAAGCAGAGACCTTTTATTTCTAATCAGTGGCAATCCTTTAAAGAGGACGGAATCCCATCACTCACCAAGGTGACATGCTTCATCATCTGGGATCTCCTCCTGGTTGCAAACCTAGTGCAACCAAGGGCCACAACCCCCTCACTGAGAGGGAGGAGCTCAGGGATGTTTTAAAAAAATTGGTATGTTAATAGGATCTCCTAAAATCCAACAGATGTGAAGAGTTGGGTTTTGTAAGAGTGATGGGCGCAGTGCATAAGTGTAAAGTGTGATGTGAGGGTTAAAATTGGCTACCAAGAGAGGAAAAGAATTGTATTCATTATCTCGTGATATCCAAATTAAAAACAGTGCAGATGCAGTTGTGAAATAATGACTGCATATGTCCAAAAACGAGGTCTACATGTTTCAGCCATTTTGATTCTATGTAATCGTGGCCTGTCGGTGCCTCGGTGTTGGGGTCCGAGGCACCTACGGATAGAGCGGGGCCTCATTTCCTGAGCTGTAGTCAGGTGAGGTGGGGCTGTTTTCTCGTGAATTACGGGTGCCACCAGCACACTGTAATCCACCGAGAACCTAGATATCAGGTTTGAAGGTTGTATTTGTTCCAACCTAGTACTTTGAAAGATTTCTTCTTGGTCTCACTTTATTCACAACGCAGTAGCATCATAACATTTAGGCCCTGAGGAAGGCCACGATTACATAGAATCAAAATGGCTGAAACATGTAGACCTCGTTTTTGGACATATGCAGTCATTATTTCACAACTGCATCTGCACTGTTTTTAATTTGGATATCACGAGATAATGAATACAATTCTTTTCCTCTCTTGGTAGCCAATTTTAACCCTCACATCACACTTTACACTTATGCACTGCGCCCATCACTCTTACAAAACCCAACTCTTCACATCTGTTGGATTTTAGGAGATCCTATTAACATACCAATTTTTTTTAAAACATGCCTGAGCTCCTCCCTCTCAGTGAGGGGGTTGTAGCCCTTGGTTGCACTAGGTTTGCAACCAGGAGGAGATCCCAGATGATGAAGCATGTCACCTTGGTGAGTGATGGGATTCCGTCCTCTTTAAAGGATTGCCACTGATTAGAAATAAAAGGTCTCTGCTTGTGCTACTTGTTTCTGGAGCTTGTTTAGGCTCAATAGACCCGTGGATATTGTGTTGTGTCCATAGTAATAGTCGGGGAAGATATCCATGCACTGGTCTTAAAATGTGCCCTTAGACACCCTATTATCTTTTGTGTTTACTTGTGACAGTATGCCACAATGTGGTGCTGTCTGACTAATTTAGAGATGGCCACAGCAAAAGTTAATTATTAATTCAATGCATAATTCAAAATGACTATTGCATGCAGCCCAAGCCATCCTTATAGCTTTGGGGGCTTGAAACAGTCCGAATTGTCACACTTGTAGCAGTATGATGGTTAGTAGTTGTGTTGTTAATATCATTGGCAGCATGGCAAGTGCAATGTGTTGTGCAATCTGCAGTGGCCTCCTGACAAGAGCCCTGGCACTTATTTTTTTTTACAAATTAAGCACTGACCGCGTTTTCTCTAGCCATGACGTTACCGGCGTACTCCTAAACAACTCCCTTGGTTTATACATGATCATCACACATTCTGCGCAGTTGCTTAATGATGGAGCCCACTGCAAAACAATGGACCCCACTGCAGATCGTGATTCTCATTCACAGCATCTCTAGCGTTGGTAACAGAAAAAGTACAAGAGACAATGTGAGGCAGGAGCACAAGGATGAAGGTGGTGTTGCCCTCTTCATTTCAATGTTTGATAAATACATGGCACTCACCCAAAACTGTCACCAAACACAAGCATGTGCTGGGCAAAGGATATCCATGCTGATGGAAGCCTTGATTGGGCCCCATGGCATCTATGGTGCTGTCACAATAAATAGTAGTGCAGAGGACCTGAGGCTGGTAGAACTTCAGTATGTATTTTTTACCACCTTCAGAGTTAGGCATTTACTCAACAAGACAACAACAAGCATTGGCAATGTCAATAGGTCTGGCTGTAAAAGACTGCTGTATTGTAATGTGAAGCATAAAAAGTAAATAGCTTTGGAATGGGTATCTATTTGTGTGGAAGAAAAGAACTGTAGAATACTATTGTGAGGGTTAAAAGGACAGGTGCCAGACCTAAAAATCCATGTAGATTAATGACTGCCCTCCTCCCATCTATCTGTGCTTCTGCCTGAGAAGAACACCATACATTATGTATTTATCTCAGACTCTTTAATAGCATTACACTGTCATGTGTATGTCCCTGAAAGTTCAACTTCAGGCACCTCGATAAATAAACCCAATGATCACAGCTGTGTGGAGGGCAAGCACTTTTTTGAGGAGAGCACACTGCTTCTGCCCAATCAAAAATGTTCTCCTGGCTCCCAACATGTGGGTGGAGCCAAAGCCCCTCTTCTGGTGATTCTTTCTCACATAATTAAATAGAAACAGCAGCACTGTCAAGCTAGACCATAAAACTGCACCAAACTGTCTTTATGAGAGTGACTCTTCAACAACTCCTGAGTAGGGCCAACCCATCCTATCCATGAAATAACATAACATGCTCACTGTCAGAACGCTTGTGGTCTAAACCTGTCTGATATCACAGCTCCCTGGTCCTTCGGTACTATATGCAATGCCTTTTCTCTGGGTCCTGTGGCAGCCTGTGGTTACCTCTGGTGTCCCATTGCCTCAGCTAATACATTTCTTCAACTGAATTGCAAAGTTATTTCCTTTGCACACAGTGACTTTTTAAGGGAGCAAGAGAGAACAGTCAGTGTGGGTGAGCTATGGTTTTCATGACTATTATGGATTGGAGCTCCAACTTCTAACTCTAGCTCCAACTTCAGTGGTTTTCAATTTTAATTCACAACCATAACTCCACTTCATCTCTGGTTTTTTAAAGTGAATTTCCAAGGTTTGTTTTAACCATATGTTAATGCTTTATAACTAAAGCTAACCATAACTTCACTTTAACCTTTATTTTTTCCAGTGGATTTTTTTTATTATTTATTTGCATACGATTTCCTGCATCCATCGCACTATGGGCAGCCAATACATGTTGTGCATGATCTTTTGACATATACAGGAGGGGTTAGCCATAGGACTTGTTCTGCGGGCAAGCCCTGCTACTAACATTCTGCGCATGTCCCACTACCACTGCTCACAGCTCTAGGGCCCGGCCAAAGGGCCCAGCCAAAGGCCCATCAAGCTGTGGATGGCCAGGCCCCGTACTCAACACTCCGCTGGTGGCTAACCCCTGCTGCGCACTGCCAAATGTTGTACACAGCAGGGATTTCTTAAATGGTGCCAAAGTTATTAAGAAAACAATAAATGCCTTTCCAATAGAAAGTCATAACTACACAGAGGATATCTCCACGTGCATACTATATATATATATGCGAGCCTTCTCTGTACTTGGAGATTGGTGTCTTTTGAATATATATATATGTGTGATCAAGGCTCGGCTTAGTCAAAACGCATCTGTGATTTTGCACAAAAGAAATACATTTACTGTGTTGACTCGTTCCAGTATTCAATCATTTGTATGTATGCGGGTCCTCACTCCCTCACATGTGCACCCGCCCGCGAGGGCATTTGGCCACAAGTTGACTCGTAAAAAACACATATGTATATATGTGTATATATCTAACTATATCTATATCTTTATCTCTCGCTCTCTCTCTCTCTCTCTATATATATATATATATGTATATAAATATATATATATATATGGGGGGCGTGGCCAAGCTGGTCACCAAGATGGCCGCACGGCATTGAAGCTTTGGCACCCGATGCCCGAATCCTCTTAAAAAACACTGCATTCCCATTGCCCCCATCCTTCAAGATTCCGCATTCATGCCGCCTGCACCAACGGAAACTGCACTGAGGGTGATCTGGTCCCGGCTCCATACCACCGAGCGGATGCGTGACCTTGCTGGAGTGGGAGGCGGTCCGGCCAGCCTCGGAGGCCCCGCGGCGACAGGGGTCACGGGTGAGTCTGAGGCTGGGAATGCAGTCCCCGCCGGGCCTCCCCCCTGCTTCGCACATCACCGATCAACACTGCTATGGCCTGGGGGCCGGTGCTGCACCGGGGGCCGACCGGGAAGACGCGTGCTGCAATTTGGGTTGAGTGATGGCGACCACCGCGGTGGCCCTTTGATACGCACAAAAAGCCGTGGGTGGAGGTGGAGACTTGGCCTGGTCGGCGGCCTCTCCCCTGCCTCTCCCCTGCCCAGCGCCGGCCCTTTGTAGTGACTTCAGGCACCTCCCCTCTACAGTACCCATCAACTTACCCTGGAGGGCCAATTGAAGACCTAGCGACCCGTCAACACCGCTCGGACCCCTGGAGGGCTGCAGGCTCCGATCCACATGTGCGTGGCCCTTGACTGGGGTAGTCAACCTTGGACCGTACATCCCCAACGGGCCCCTCACTGCTAAGGACCTTGTAACATTACCCTGCAGGATACACGGGGCCTCCACCGGGCCTCCCCCTTCCGCACATCAGCTCTTCCACTTACCTACTGCCAGCTTCTCCCTGCCAGGAACTGGAGCACACGCCTTAAGCTGCATCGCCCCCTGTTTCCAAAAGCAGCATCACTGTGCACATGCCGTATCTAAACTAGCTGCTGCCCCCTCGCAGACACAATGGGTTGTGGCAATTCCAAGCAACGCAAGCTAACCTTCGACAGGCGCGGCGCGCTGGACCGCCAAGGGCGGAGCCTAGACACGGATGGCGAGGCGGACTCTGCAGCGCAACCCCCCACGCTCGATGGCACGACGGCTATTATGGTGGAACCATGAGCTGGGTTCCGCGTCATTGATACACGATTTGACTCGCTCACTATGCGGCTCGACAAAATGGGAGAGCGTCTGGACAGGCATGGCACCCGGCTAGAAGCAGCCGAGGAATGCATATCCACTCATGAGGATCAAGCAAAAGACACAACTCACCGTCTGGACAAAATGGAACGACTACTTAAGGCTGTAGCAGTCAAGAACGAAGATTTGGAAGCCAGATCCCGGAGGAACAACATACGTATTCTAGACCTAGCAGAATCCACCAACCTTGGATGCCCCAAACCTTTGTAGAGACATTGCTCACCGATCTGCTTGGGTCCCAACATTTCTCCAAAGTATTCCTTGTGGAAAGGGCACATAGAGCCTTGGGCCCCCCGCCCTCCTCCAGGAGCCCCCCCACGGCCTATAATTGCACGTCTGCTGAACTACAGGGACTGCAATGCCGCCCTACGACTGGCCCGTGAGAATACCCTGCTGCAATATCAAGGCTCCACACTCTCCTTATACCCTGATCACACTGCTGTAGTCCAAGAGGCCCAGCGCAAGTTTACTGATGCCAAGGTACAGCTCTGCAAACTGGGCCTGAAATATGCTCTGCTCTACCCAGCAAGACTGCGGGTAACCGTAAGCGACAAGCCCCACCGTTTTGACACCACGGCGGATGCCCTGGCTTTCTGCAAAATGCAAAAAGACAACAACCGGTTCCACTACATTGCGTATTTTAGGCGACAACAATTTGCACCTGGACCTTGTGAAGACTACGGTCTTTCACCCTTATACAAATAACTCTCTCTATTTTACTGAGACTATATACAGACCGGGCACTGGACTCCCGAGGCATTGCCCGCCCCCCCGAGGAGGATTCCATTTGGTTTGATGTTGGGAAGTTGCTTTTCTATAGCGGGGTATTGGGTATTCGCCAGGCCATTTTTCCCTGGTGTGGGTGGGGGGTGGGATACTTGGGACTTGTTTCCTTCTTCTCTTCTTTTAGGTCTCCCTCTTTCCCTCCTTTCCCCTCATGCACACTCCTTTCTCCCCTCCGCATTTGGCACACTCCACATGTATATCCAACACGCTCTTACCTCAGCACCTATATGGCAGTAACTCACGATGCAAATGTTGAAGCGAAGTTAATATCCTGGAATGTACGCGGCCTCAACAATCCCCGGAAATGCAAGCTAGTACTAGCGTATCTTCGTAGGCACTACATTAAGATAGCATTCTTACAGGAAACTCATTTACCCCCCCAACCCACCCCTCCATTTGCCTCCACATGGGGCCCTCACAGACTCTTTGCTGGGTACAGTACATACTCCTGCGGGGTATGTATATTGATACATCGCAGTTTCCCTTTCACGCATCACAGCACCTTTGCAGACAAACAAGGGCGATATGTTTTGGTGACGCGGTCGCTGCTGGGCAAGTAAATAGTGACATACTACCAGTCTTTATACACTACTAAACTCCCCACTGATTTACCTCACCACTTTTCCTACCTGGAGGAAGTGGCAATGGTCTGGCTAACCACAGGTCAGGCACAATTCCTTAGTGAGCCCTTCACCCCAGAGGAGGTCGGCCAAGCCATAGACTCCCTTGATGGATCAAAAGTTCCCGGCTTGGACGGCCTTGCAGGAACCTTCTACTGTTATATTCCATATAAGTACCCCAATATAGGCTCAGGTAACATCACCTATATTCTCCCCTACATTACACACATAACGGTTCTTGGGGACTGACCTTTTACCTAGATACAACACTGCAAACAGAATGCAGGATTTCCCTAGTAGCAGTCTCAAACATTATGCATGAGGATTCTTGGAAACTCAGCAGGGCTCATCCCCTGCATAAAAACTATGTATAAAGTTCATTCCCGACGTCATCCTAAGTGTGACACTGACACAGCAAGGTAAAACCCCCCCGGGGAGACCTTTGGGTATAAAAACATCACATCTTGCTGAAACAGACAGAGGAGATCAGGACTTCCATGCCGACACACTGACGTGAGACGCTGAAGCACCCTGCATGCAGATACTTCAGCTCGCAGTTGTCTGACATCCCTTGCGGGGTGTCCAACCTGAGACCAGGATGGGGTCCCACAGTTTCTCACTTCAGGTAATGGGGGTTGACTTTATCCTAGAGGGATTCTTGGCTTAACACCTACATACATGCTAGGTACACTTAGGTAAATCTAGTTAGGGTAGCATCGTAGGAGTACGCATTTTATTGTCATGTATTTTATATACTTGCCTGTATTCATGATCATATCAGAATGGTAGAAATCTACCATCCTTTTACGTTCTTAGTGCTTTTAGTCATTTATATCTGCTACTGTCTAATGATCGTTACAGCACATCTATTTTACACAAGAATAACGACTGGTCAATAAATACTTATTGAAAACGTCCCTACCGTTTATCCTGTGTATTTCTCTAAGATCTAGTGAGCACGAGTGACTGAGCGAAAAGTAGTACACTGTTTCCATGGTCCTGAGGGATCAAGGGTGTCATGTTCGATAGTTGCCAAGAACTATTCTCTCCTTGGTAAGAGGGGTTTCTAGTGGCACTGTGAGCTAGCTGGTATAAAGGCCAACATACCTGGTGGGGGTGTCTAGAATCATTCTGGACACCAAGCCCGCAGTGTATGTTGTCTAAACGTGCAGATCCTGTATAGGTTGTATAGGATCTACACGACATGGCGCCCAACGTACGTTAACAATGTACTCTGACATGATCCTCCTACTCCACTCCGAAGACATTACCAGCAATCTACCTTCTGCCCTGTATTTGATTTTGTTTTTGTGCAAATAATAAAATAATGACCCAGCCCATGATTAAGTGCAAGTGAGCACGAAACGCGTCAGGCTCCCGATCTGAGGTGAAATGTTCTGTTGTCCTAAGTTGCAGCTTTCGCCAATAAAGCGTGAAGATGTACCTACCTGTGTGTGGCTTCTTTGAGGGGACAACCTTCTTGTTGTGTATATATATATATATATATATATAATCTACTGGCGGTCGCCAGTAGATAGTTATATTTAGTACCTATTTTCCATAGGAAATCCGCAACATTCTATTTGAAATAACGTTGGCGCCGGTTGACGAATCTTCGCGAAATTTTCCAACTTGTTGGGGCGCTCCGGTCCGCTCCTATCCTGAAAGTCTCGGGGTGATTCGTCAAGCGGGGGCCGAGAAAAAAGGGGGTCCCAAAACGTGTTTTCCCCATTCATTTTTCCATAGGAACCGTTCATCGCGGCTACAGCCCGAACTGCTGAACGTAATTACACCAAATTTGGCAAAGAGGTAGCCCTTGGTTCAGTGTCGTGCCTTTTGCTTAAATGGTGTAAATCCGTTCAGTAGTTCCTGAGAAAATCAAAAGTAAAATCACATATATATCTGGGCGGAGCCTAACCACACATGTCATTGTGAGATCTGATTGGCTGTCAGCACTTCATCCTGGAATTGCTGGCAGCCATCTTGAGACCAATATACATGATAGTACCCCATTGAAATGCATTGTAGTGAATCAAAGATTTTGAGGGTTACCAAAAGGAGAACTATAAAGGGTGATAACAGACTTTAGTTACATTAGAATTCATTTGTTGATGGTACCATACTAATTTCAGGAATTGTGGTGTGTTCTAAGGTGATTTTACCCTGTGAAAAACCTTCTGCTGGGATATCATGAATCATGTTTGAGAGAAAACTATTTTCACATGCTTGTCCCATAGAGTTTTGGAAGGTGCTCCAGAAGCTAAAATGAGAGCATATTTTCTGTAAATTCACATTATCTTTCTCAGTCATGTGAGAATGAAGTCTGACATTCTCAGTAAAACATGTACATCCAACAAGGGCAGAGACTGTCAGTTGATTCCTTTGTGTTCTACTGCAGCTTCCCAGAGTGTTCTGAAGAACAACTAGAGTGCTAACAGCCTTACTTATGACAAAAGTATGGCACACCTGAAACCATCTTGATTGGAATAAACTGGTAACTCTTAAAACATTTAATTTAAAAAGGAACAAAATGAGGGGGTTCATTTTGTCATAGAAATTATGGTTAGTGCTGTAGAAAGAAAAATTAGGGCATGTTTTAAGTGAGATCTCAAATATCTTCCTGTTATATTTCAACAGGAGCAGCCTGTCAGTTGATGCCTTTGTGTTCTACTGCAGCTTCCCAGAGTATTCTTAAGAACAACTAGAGTGCTAACAGCCTTACTTATGACAAAAGTATGGCACACCTGAAGCCATCTTGATTGGAATAAACTGGTAACACTTAAAACATTTAATTTAAAAAGGAACAAAATGATGGAGTTCATTTTGTCATAGAAATTATGGTTAGTGCTGCAGAAAGAAAAATTAGGGCATGTTTTAAGTGAGATCTCAAATCCTCTTCTATTTCATTAGAAAATTCTGACATGCAGACTGAAACAATCACTTTCAATACCAGCAGCAGACTTCCAGTTAACTCCCTGATGAGCAGTAGCTTTACTACAGTGATCTAATGAGCAACTAGAGTGCTAACATTCTGAATTTATGGCAAATGTGAGACACATCTGAATGCCTTCTTGATGGAATCAAAGTAAAAAACTGAAAGCATTTCCTACTGAGGAGACTGCAGTAAATGAGGAAATTAGGAAACTTCATAACAAAGAAGTCTTCCAAGATGGCCACCAGTGAAAAAAGAGCCCAAATGTAGCACAAATATTACTCAGATGTAGCCCACATATAGCCCAATGACAAAAGTGTGCAAAACACTTTTTATTTTTAGTTTTTTTGCAGTTTTATGCAGTGCAGACTGGTCAGGTATTGGAGCGTTGCATCTTAAAACATGACACCCCTACACTACAAAAACACCACTGCACTAACCTAAACCCTAAAACACTACCCCCAGCACCACCCCTACACTACACAAGCACCACTGCACTATCCTAAACCCTAAAACACTACCCCCAGCATGACCCCCTACACTACACAAACACCACTGCACTACCCTAAACCCTAAAACACTACCCCCAGCACGACCCCCTACACTACCCAAACACCACTGCACTAACCTAAATCCTAAAACACTACCCCCAGCACGACCCCCTACACTACCCAAACACCACTGCACTACCCTAAAACATGACCCCCTACACTACACAAACACCACTGCACTACCCTAAACCCTAAAACACTACCCCCAGCACGACCCCCTACACTACACAAACACCACTGCACTACCCTAAACCCTAAAACACTACCCCCAGCACGACCCCCTACACTACCCGAACACCACTGCACTAACCTAAATCCTAAAACACTACCCCCAGCACGACCCCCTACACTACCCAAACACCACTGCACTACCCTAAAACATGACCCCCTACACTACACAAACACCACTGCACTACCCTAAACCCTAAAACACTATCCCCAGCATGACCCCTACACTACACAAGCACCACTGCACTACCCTAAACCCTAAAACACTACCCCCAGCACGACCCCCTACACTGCCCGAACACCACTACACTGCCCTAAACCCTGAAACACCAGCCTCAGCACGACCCCCTACACTGCCTGAACACCACTGCACTGCCCTAAACCCTGAAACACCACCCCCAGCACGACCCCCTACACTGGCCGAACACCACTGCACTGCCCTAAACCCTGAAACACCACCCCTGCATGACCCCCTACACTGCCCGAACACTACTGCACTGCCCTAAACCCTGAAACACCATCCCCAGCACGACCCCCTACACTGCACGAACACCACTGCACTGCCCTAAACCCTGAAACACTACCCCCAGCAAGACCCCCTACACTGCCCGAACACCACTGCACTGCCCTACACCCTGAAACATCACCCCCAGCAAGACCCCCTACACTGCCTGAACACCACTGCCCTAAACCCTGAAACACCACCCCCAGCAAGACCCCCTACACTGCCCAAACACCACTGCACTGCCCTAAACCCTGAAACACCAGCCCCAGCACAACCCCCTACACTGCCCGAACACCACTGCACTGCCCTAAACCCTGAAACACCACCCCCTGCACGACCCCCTACACTGCCCGAACACCACTGCACTGCCCTAAACCCTGAAACACCACCCCCAGCATGACCCCCTACACTGCCCGAACACCACTGCACTGCCCTAAACCCTGAAACACCACCCCCTGCACGACCCCCTACACTGCCCGAACACTACTGCACTGCCCTAAACCCTGAAACACCACCCCCAGCAAGATCCCCTACACTGCCCGAACACCACTGCACTGCCCTAAACACTGAAACACTACCCCCAGCAAGACCCCCTACACTGCCCGAACACCACTGCACTGCCCTAAACCCTGAAACATCACCCCCAGCAAGACCCCCTACACTGCCCGAACACCACTGCCCTAAACCCTGAAACACCACCCCAGCAAGACCCCCTACACTGCCCGAACACCACTGCACTGCCCTAAACCCTGAAACACCACCCCCAGCACGACCCCCTACACTGCCCGAACACCACTGCTCTGCCCAAAACCCTGAAACACCAGCCCCAGCACGACCCCCTACACTGCCCGAACACCACTGCACTGCCCTAAACCCTGAAACACCAGCCCCAGCATGACCCCCTACACTGCCCGAACACCACTGCACTGCCTTAAACCCTGAAACACCACCCCCAGGATGACCCCCTACACTGCCCGAACACCACTGCACTGCCCTAAACCCTGAAACACCAGCCCCAGCACAACCCCGTACACTGCCCGAACACCACTGCACTGCCCTAAACCCTGAAACACCAGCCCCAGCACGACCGCCTACACTGCCCGAAAACCACTGCACTGCCCTAAACCCTGAAACACCAGCCCCAGCATGACCCCCTACACTGCCCGAACACCACTGCACTGCCCTAAACCCTCAAACACCAGCCACAGCACGACCCCTACACTGCCCGAACACCACTGCACTGCCCTAAACCCTGAAACACCAGCAAGACCCCCTACACTGCCCGAACACCACTGCACTGCCCTAAACCCTGAAACACCACCCCCAGCAAGACCCCCTACACTGCCCGAACACCACTGCACTAAACCCTGAAACACCACCCCCAGCAAGACCACCTACACTGGCCGAACACCACTGCACTGCCCAAAACCCTGAAACACCACCCCCTGCACGACCCCCTACACTGCCCAAACACCACTGCACTGCCCTAAACCCTGAAACACCACCCCCTGCACGACCCCTACACTGCCCGAACACCACTGCACTGCACTGCACTGCCCTAAACCCTGAAACACCAACCCTCAGCACGACACCCTACACTACCCAAACACCATTGCACTACCCTAAACCCTAAAACACTACCCCCAGCAGTACCCCCTACACTACCCAAACACCACTGCACTACCCTAAATCACTACCCCCAGCACGACCCCCTACACTACCCAAACACCACTGCACTACCCTAAACCCTAAAACACTACCCCCAGCACGACCCCCTACACTACCCAAACACCACTGCACTACCCTAAACCCTAAAACACTCCCCCCAGCACGACTCCCGACACTACCCAAACACCACTGCACTACCCTAAACCCTAAATCTACCCCCAGCATGACCCCCTACACTACACAAACACCACTGCACTACCCTAAACCCTAAAACACTACCCCCAGCACGACCCTCTTCACTACCTAAACACAACTGCACAATTTGTTACAGGCGTTGCAACGCAGGCCTGTGGTGCTTACTGGAAGTACCTGGTGGGCTAGTTGGGCCCCAGGGACCCTCAGGATTCAAGGTGACCTAATCCCCCAACTTAAAACGCTCCACGGGGCGCGTTTGCACAGTGGTGAAGGGAGGGCGCGGGGCCTCAGGTGACATGTGCGCAAACACGCCCTGTGGTGCGTTTTAAGTTGAGGAATTAATTCCCTTTGAATCCTGAGGGACCCTGGGGGCCAACTAGCCCACCAGGTACCTTCAGTAAGCACAACAGAGTTGCGTTGCAGAGAGGTGAAAAAAGGTGCGTGGCCTCGGAACGCCTCTCTGCAACTCAGCTCTGTGGTCCTAACTGTAGGTACCTGGGGGGCTAGTTGGGCCCCAGGGACCCTCAGGATTCAAGGGGACTTAATCCCGCAACTTAAAATGCGCCACGGGGCGCGTTTGCACACATGTCACCTCAGGCCCCCCCTTCCTTCACCACTGTGCAATCGTGCCCTGTAGCGCGTTTTAAGAGGTAGTTTTAATCCCCCTGCCCTATTATGTACTAGGGACTTGCAGAGGAGGTCATGCTAATCACAGGGGTACCCCAACGCATAGTGTTCCCTAGTGTATGTAGGTGTTTTCACTGTATTCTAAGTGTCTTTTAGCATAGCACTGGCTCTGGTTAGTCAGAGTCAGTTACCACCAGTACCCGTCTGAAAAAGTTGTGGGCACAGGATGATTTTGCAACAAGGCCTCTTTCTGCTCCTCTGTTGGTTCTTTCTGCACATCTTTTGCTTCTTTCTGTGTGTTTTTTCTTCTTTCTTCACATGTCCTACCTCTGTAGGCATAGTTAGAAACTAGCATTTAAAAAACCTTTGAAATTCACTTAAAAATCATAGGTTTCAGGCACGTTATAGTTAGAAATTAGCATTTAAAAAACCTTTGAAATTCACTGAAAAAACCATAGGTTTCAGACACGTTATAGTTAGAAATTAGCATTTAAAAAACCTTTGAAATTCACTGAAAAAACCATAGGTTTTAGGGACAGTTATAGTTAGTTGGACATTTCACTCGTACAAAACCATAGAAATTCCCACGTTATAGTTAGTTCAGCTAACTATAACTCGCGCCCCCGAAATGCACTGCTGATGAAGTCACATATTACATCACTCATGACATGGTCAGTGACATCACTGATGACATCACTGATGACATCTCAAATGACATCACTGATGACATCACTGACAACATCATCCAATGACTGTGTGTTTCTGTAAAGTTTAAATATGTTTAATATATATAGGGAAAGGCGTATTGAAGAATGAGTGGGTGTATAAGTGTCTGAATGGATGATTTAGTACGTGCGTGATTGACTCTACAAGTGAGTGATTAAACGTATCTTACTGAATGCATGGGTTAGTGACTAAACTGTGTGAATGTTTGTATCCGTCTGTTTGTTGGTGTGTAAGTGGATGCATGGATTTGCGAATAGCTACATGAGTGTCTATATGGGTTATTGATTGGTTCTCTGAGTATCTGTATGGCTGCCTGAGTGTTTGTGTGGGTGGGGTGTGTGTGACTCTGTACATAGATGTGTGAGTGGGGGATTCACTGGGTGGATGATTTCAAGAGTGCATCGGTGATGGACTGCTTGGGTGGGTGAGTGTGTGTATGGGTGTGTTAGTGAGTGAATGTATATCTCAGTGGTACATGTGCGAGTAACTACATATGTAAAAGGCAGTATATATGTGTGTTAGAGTATTTAAATGGCTATAAGTGAGAGTGTGTGATTGTGAGAGTGGCTGTATGGATGTGTGTGTGCTTGTATCAGTTATTGTATAAAAGCGTAAGAATGTGCTAGTATTTGTATGAGTAAGTGAGCTGGTGTGTGTATAACTGTATAGGTGAGTAAATGGGTGTGTGATCAATTTTTGCATGACTGACTAGGTGTGTGAGTACCTCTATGAATGAGTGGCGGTGTGTGAGTGTTTATATAGGTGTATGAGTGCATATGATAGTCCTCTACTGAGTGACTGTAAGTATGAGTGACTGTACGGGTGAGTGAGTAGATGTGTGTGTGTAGACCTAAGAATCAGTGAGTGGATATGTAGTTATTGGTATTGGAGTGTGTATAGTTTTGAGAATGGCAGTCTGTAATTTAGAGTGGGTGTATCAAAAGTTATATTAGGGTGTGAGAAGATGCATGAAATTATCACATGGATGATGTCATCAGTGATGTCATCAGTGATGTCATTTGAGATGTCATCAGTGATGTCATCAGTGATGTCACTGACCATGTCATGAGTGATGTAATATGTGACGTCATCAGCAGTGCATTGCGGGGCGCGAGTTATAGTTAGCTGAACTAACTATAACGGGGGAATTTCTATGGTTTTGTACGAGTGAAATGTCCAACTAACTATAACTGTCCCTAAAACCTATGGTTTTTTCAGTGAATTTCAAAGGTTTTTTAAATGCTAATTTCTAACTATAACGTGTCTGAAACCTATGGTTTTTTCAGTGAATATATATATAATATATATATATATATATATATATATATATATATATATATATATATATATATATATATATATACCTAATATATACCCATCAAGTTAATACGCTGCACGCCAGGAGTTTCTTTTGTTGATATATTTCTTTTAAAACACCATCACCAACGCGATTTGACTCTCTACGAGTCTTGATCACGGTTAAGTGAGTCCTCATTTGTTTCTCTTCATATACAAAAATTCCCACTTGGCAAATAATGAACTATTGTGGGATATGTCGTTTTAGAGAAAATACATTAATTAGAAACATGTGATCCAAAGTGCACCGTTTATATCCAATACTCTCATTTAAGTATACACAACTAGTTGGTGTGGAATTAGCTTGATTTCATTTGTTTGTAGATCTGCTTCTTGTAGATCCTCTAGCGTTTTCATTATAATGCTGTTAGTGCATGTTTCTTATACTTCGTGATGCATGCTACTCTGCCCTCATTATATTACTTATATGTGTTGCAGGGGCATTAATGTGCTAGGCTTGGTGCCCTATGTCCAAAGTATCTACATGCCTCTGTTTTTCTATGAGGTCTGAGGGGTCTGTATGCATGTACTATCCATAGTATGCCCAGCTATGTACAGCTACATTATTTGCTGCGATGCTAGACTCAGTGCCTATATCGCGCCAAAGTACTGGGCTTTAAGCCTGCATGCTCCCACTCTGTTTTTGTTGGACTATGGAATCTGTATGTATGTATACATTTCAATAACTCACTCCAGTACTGGGCTTAGTGCCCCCACTCTGACTAATTGATCATGATCCCTTGTTCAGTCATAAGGGACGTTAAAGGGGTGTATTACTCCCTTTATTTACACTCCCTATATTCAACTTGGCTAGTAAATAATTGGATCCTTCATATTTTATCCCATATTGGCCATTTCATGCGCACTATTCTTGCTTTTACATCGAACTTTGTGTTGGTAATAGATGCTATCACCTTCTCATCACCTCTTCCACACCAATCTAGTGTCCCTTATCTTTTGGAAGTCCATGCAAATTTTTAATGTCCATCAATATAATTATCACAGTTCTCTTAAATTAGAGGTGTATATGCAGTTCTTCATCGCCATTCAATCCATATGATTGTTTGGTCCTGAATCTTATGATCAATCGAGATTCCAGTCATCTAAGTTTCTGCGTGCTATCACCACCTCCTTCATTACTGGGTATACTTGCTATCCCGTAGTATCTCATTTGTTGCCAGCTGTATCCAGGATGGGTTTCCAGATGTTTCGCCATCACATAGTTGTTGTCTTTATTTTGTACCGCTCGAATTTGCTCCTAAATTCTCTTCTTCAATGGGCATATGGTACTGCCTATGTATTTCAATCCACATTGGCATCCGATCATATAGACCACATAGTTGGTTTCACATGTGATCTTCTCATCAGTGGTAAAGGTTTTGCCCTTAGGATCATGAATCTCATGAGCATTTGTGCCTATGCGGCACGCTTTACATTTTTCACATTTCCTGTACCCCTTTTGGTGTTTTCCCAGCCGTGATTCTGCTTTTGTTCTTTCAAAGTGGCTTTTAACTAATTTGTCGTTCAGTGACGGGACTTTGCGGTACGAAATGTCTGGTCTGTTCCCAAGTTTTTCTTCAATATGCGGGTCCTTTTTCAGTATTTCCCAGTATTTATTCATAATATAGGTGATTTGATGGTTCTCTTTACTGTCACTTAGTATCATTCTTATTTTCTGATCCTCTTTCTCTGAAATATTGCCCGTTTTTTGTTCACCAATATCTGTGCCCGAGATATACTCTCTGCTCGTTTCCTACCCTCTTTTATGTCAGATATTTTATATCCTCTCTGTATAAATTTCCATTCTGTTTCGTTTAACTTCAATTCTAGTTCTTTTTCATCTGAGCAGTTTAGATTCATTCTCGAAAATTCTCCTTATGGGATACTTTTTTTCAGAGATTTCGGGTGAAAGCTGGACCCATGTAATGTTCATTGATGTTGGTTTTCGATAAACCGTAATTTGATTATCTTCGATGTAAACTTTCACATCCAAGAATTGCACTGTTGTTGTGCTGGTGTTGTATGTGAATGTTAACCCCACATCATTTCGATTCAGTTTCTCAAAGTATTCCATGAACTCCTCTTTCATGCCATTCCAGATTAGAAATAGATTGTCTACATTTCGCAGCCATAGGACTATTTTGTCTGTGTATTGTTTGCTGCCCTCTCCCCAAGCTATGGTTTTCTCCCACCAACCCATGGTGAGATTTGCATAGATTGGAGAGAAGGAAACTCCCATGGCTGTCCCACAGATCTGCAAATATATTTGACGGTCAAATAAGATGTTATTCCGAGGAATAATTCTATCATTTCCATCAGCATTTGCAAGTGTTTTTGATTCATTACATTTCTTTGAGACAAGAAGTATTTCACTGCTTTCAACCCTAGTTCATGACCAATTGAAGTGTATAGAGACACTACATTGATTGTAACTAAAAGGAATTCATTTTGCCATCCTGTATCTGCAAGGATTCTCAAAAAATTCCAGTATCTTTGATATATGATCTTAATGATGTCACCAAGGGAGCTAAAAAGTAGTCTACATAGGTGGATACATTTTCATACAGGGCCCCACAACTGGATATTCTAGGTCTTCCTGAAGGGTTGCTTAGTGTGAACTTTAGGAAGAAAATATATCGTTGGAATGACTGGACTTTCGATTCTTTGAAATTTGGCTTCGTCCTCACTCAATATGTTCTCCTCCTGCCAATTTTTTATTTTATTGTTCAAAGTCATTGTAATTTCGTTTATAGGATCTTGCTTCAATCTTTTATAGTTGGTGGCCACATTTAGTTGTCTTAATGCCTCCTTCATGTATTGCATTTTGTCCATGACTACTACATTACCCCCTTTATCAGCTGGTTTAATTTCAATCAGGACAATATTTATCAGGTCTTGTAGTGTTTTTCGTTCTTCATGCGTTACATTTTCTTTTTTCTTTTTCAGATAGTTGTTACTTAATTTTTCCAAATCCAATATGACCAGGTCGTATTTTGTATGCTTATGATCTGCAGTACTTATTTCAAGTTCCTTCAATATTAAAATAAGTACTGCAGATCATAAGCATATAAAATTCAAGATGAAGTCAAAATTCTGTCCTATGTTAAATCCAGGAAATAGAATTGACACCTACCACGATCTGGTCATATCGGACTTTGAAAAATGACGGACGTCAGAGGAAATAGATCATGACAACAGCCGAGATAAGATGATAAATGTCACTTTAAATGATTTGGTCGAGATAACAGGAAGAATCGAACACTTGAAGTTCTTACTTGAATTTCAATATTAGATGCTCTGAAGAAGCAAGACACTCGCAAAACACGTGTTGAGAATTTTGGAAAAATGTTTAACATGAAGAAGCTTTGGAAATAAAGACTTTATATGGACTTTTATAGTGCCACGTGTGTCCTTCTCAGAACATTAACCAAAGTCGACCATATGGACTCTTCCCTGTAGGGGTAACGGAGATCTGAGAAATAGGGCTGGGCTAATTTTCTATTTTCCTTTTGTGAAACATATATACATATATACATATATCAAACCGCTAAGCAGTGCAGCCGCACTGCCGTTGCCTTTCTCCTTCCACTTTCAACGGCGGTCCTCAGCGAGGGGGCAAACCTCTAAACATCCAAAACCCACGTTGCGTTCTTTACAAATAAACAGCTGCTGAGGACAACAAATTGCTTTTCAAAGCGGTATTTTATTCCGTGATCAGACGAGCTGGTCTGATCACGGAATAAAATACCGCTTTGAAAAGCAATTTGTTGTCCTCAGCAGCTGTTTATTTGGAAAGAACGCAGCGTGGGTTTTGGATATATACATATATGTGTATATATATACATGTGTATATATATATGTGTATATATATATATATATATATATATATATATATATATATATATATATACTCCGCAAAAGTTACCTCATTGACAGAGTCCAACACGGGTGAGTATTGCTAGAAATTTATTCAAGGCTGCAGCGCAAATCAGTCAAATGTGCACAGCAAATCTGTAAAGCCAGACGCGTTTCGGGCCCCTGCCCTTAATCATTGGCATAACATACTGGAGCGCAGAAGACTAGTGGTGCACCTGGAATCACTTTATGTCCCACGCCTCAGTGGGCGCGGCCGCTCGCACGGCCCTCTGGGACTTGTGGTGCGCCTCTGTGTTGCTCAAGTGAGCCGTCATGAGTTCCAGTTGTAAATTCAAAGTGTTATCCCAGTGGGTCGCTCAGCACACCTCCTTGACTTGCGCTGACACCTTCATGCCTTGAAACACAGCTCCCGTCCTGAGCTGATGGCTGCCGCTTGGCGTCATCCAGGTCTGCTTAAGCCGCAGCGGGACTCTCTCACGGCTAGGTAGACCGTTAAACATACTCCCCAAAAGTTATCTCATTGACAGAGTCCAACACGGGTGAGTATTGCTAGAAATTTATTCAAGGGTGCAGCGCAAATCAGTCAAATGTGCACAGCAAATCTGTAAAGCCAGACGCGTTTCGGGCCCCTGCCCTTAATCATTGGCATAACATACTGGAGTGCAGAAGACTAGTGGTGCACCTGGAATCACTTTATGTCCCACGCCTCAGTGGGCGCGGCCGCTCGCACGGCCCTCTGGGACTTGTGGTGCGCCTCTGTGTTGCTCAAGTGAGCCGTCATGAGTTCCAGTTGTAAATTCATAGTGTTACCCCAGTGGGTCGCTCAGCACACCTCCTTGACTTGCGCTGACTCCTTCGTGCCTTGAAACACAGCTCCCGTCCTGAGCCGTGGAGGAGTCCCGCTGTGGCAACGCAGACCTGAGCGATGCCAATCGGTAGTCACTACGAACAGGACGGGTGCATTATTTCAAGGCAGCGAGGTGCTTGTCAAAATTATGGAGGACAGCAAAGCCACCCACTGAGGAAATAATTGGACTTTATTTTTGTTGCAGGTTTAACAGCTCACTGGAGTAATACAAAGTTTGGGCACTACAATGACCAGAAGGCCGTGTGAGCGGCCGCGCCCACTGGGGCGGCGGACTTAATCAAATATCAGGTAATCAAAATCAGGTGCTCACGATGTTTTCCTGCATACGGATGTTCATAGCCAATGATTAAGGGCAGGGGCCCGAAACGCGTCTGGCGTAATGACTGCTTGCGGATCCTACCAACTTTGCCAAACAGCCTTGAATAAATTGTAAAGCAAATACTTACCCATGTGGTGGGCTCCTCTGTTAAGGTAATTTTGCGGATTGATGTTTAACGGCCTTCCTAGCCGTGGAGGAGTCCCGCTGTGGCAACGCAGACCTGAGTGATGCCAAACGGTAGTCACTACGAACAGGACGGGTGCATTATTTCAAGGCAGCGAGGTGCTTGTCAAAATTATGGAGGACAGCAAAGCCACCCACTGAGGAAATAATTGGACTTTATTTTTGTTGCAGGTTTAACAGCTCACTGGAGTAATACAAAGTTTGGGCTCTACAATGACCAGAAGGCCGTGTGAGCGGCCGCGCCCACTGGGGCGGCGGACTTAATCAAATATCAGGTGCTCACGATGTTTTCCTGCATACGGATGTTCATAGCCAATGATTAAGGGCAGGGGCCCGAAATGCGTCTGGCGTAATGACTGCTTGCGGATCCTACCAACTTTGCCAAACAGCCTTGAATAAATTGTAAAGCAAATACTTACCCATGTGGTGGGCTCCTCTGTTAAGGTAATTTTGCGGATTGATGTTTAACGGCCTTCCTAGCCGTGGAGGAGTCCCGCTGTGGCAACGCAGACCTGAGTGATGCCAAACGGTAGTCACTACGAACAGGACGGGTGCATTATTTCAAGGCAGCGAGGTGCTTGTCAAAATTATGGAGGACAGCAAAGCCACCCACTGAGGAAATAATTGGACTTTATTTTTGTTGCAGGTTTAACAGCTCACTGGAGTAATACAAAGTTTGGGCACTACAATGACCAGAAGGCCGTGTGAGCGGCCGCGCCCACTGAGGCGGCGGACTTAATCAAATATCAGGTGCTCACGATGTTTTCCTGCATACGGATGTTCATAGCCAATGATTAAGGGCAGGGGCCCGAAATGCGTCTGGCGTAATGACTGCTTGCGGATCCTACCAACTTTGCCAAACAGCCTTGAATAAATTGTAAAGCAAATACTTACCCGTGTGGTGGGCTCCTCTGTTAAGGTAATTTTGCGGATTGATGTTTAACGGCCTTCCTAGCCGTGGAAGAGTCCCGCTGTGGCAACGCAGACCTGAGTGATGCCAAACGGTAGTCACTACGAACAGGACGGGTGCATTATTTCAAGGCAGCGAGGTGCTTGTCAAAATTATGGAGGACAGCAAAGCCACCCACTGAGGAAATAATTGGACTTTATTTTTGTTGCAGGTTTAACAGCTCACTGGAGTAATACAAAGTTTGGGCACTACAATGACCAGAAGGCCGAGGGAGCGGCCGCGCCCACTGGGGCGGCGGACTTAATCAAATATCAGGTGCTCACGATGTTTTCCTGCATACGGATGTTCATAGCCAATGATTAAGGGCAGGGGCCCGAAACGCGTCTGGCGTAATGACTGCTGGCGGATCCTACCAACTTTGCCAAACAGCCTTGAATAAATTGTAAAGCAAATACTTACCCATGTGGTGGGCTCCTCTGTTAAGGTAATTTTGCGGATTGATGTTTAACGGACTTCCTAGCCATGGAGGAGTCCCGCTGTGGCAACGCAGACCTGAGTGATGCCAAACGGTAGTCACTACGATCAGGACGGGTGCATTATTTCAAGGCAGCGAGGTGCTTGTCAAAATTATGGAGGACAGCAAAGCCACCCACTGAGGAAATAATTGGACTTTATTTTTGTTGCAGGTTTAACAGCTCACTGGAGTAATACAAAGTTTGGGCACTACAATGACCAGAAGGCCGTGTGAGTGGCCGCGCCCACTGGGGCGGCGGACTTAATCAAATATCAGGTGCTCACGATGTTTTCCTGCATACGGATGTTCAAAGCCAATGATTAAGGGCAGGGGCCCGAAACGCGTCTGGCGTAATGACTGCTTGCGGATCCTACCAACTTTGCCAAACAGCCTTGAATAAATTGTAAAGCAAATACTTACCCATGTGGTGGGCTCCTCTGTTAAGGTAATTTTGCGGATTGATGTTTAACGGCCTTCCTAGCCGTGGAGGAGTCCCGCTGTGGCAACGCAGACCTGAGTGATGCCAAACGGTAGTCACTACGAACAGGACGGGTGCATTATTTCAAGGCAGCGAGGTGCTTGTCAAAATTATGGAGGACAGCAAAGCCACCCACTGAGGAAATAATTGGACTTTATTTTTGTTGCAGGTTTAACAGCTCACTGGAGTAATACAAAGTTTGGGCACTACAATGACCAGAAGGCCGTGTGAGCGGCCGCGCCCACTGGGGCGGCGGACTTAATCAAATATCAGGTGCTCACGATGTTTTCCTGCATACAGATGTTCATAGCCAATGATTAAGGGCAGGGGCCCGAAATGCGTCTGGCGTAATGACTGCTTGCGGATCCTACCAACTTTGCCAAACAGCCTTGAATAAATTGTAAAGCAAATACTTACCCATGTGGTGGGCTCCTCTGTTAAGGTAATTTTGCGGATTGATGTTTAACGGACTTCCTAGCCATGGAGGAGTCCCGCTGTGGCAACGCAGACCTGAGTGATGCCAAACGGTAGTCACTACGATCAGGACGGGTGCATTATTTCAAGGCAGCGAGGTGCTTGTCAAAATTATGGAGGACAGCAAAGCCACCCACTGAGGAAATAATTGGACTTTATTTTTGTTGCAGGTTTAACAGCTCACTGGAGTAATACAAAGTTTGGGCACTACAATGACCAGAAGGCCGTGTGAGCGGCCACGCCCACTGGGGCGGCGGACTTAATCAAATATCAGGTGCTCACGATGTTTTCCTGCATACGGATGTTCAAAGCCAATGATTAAGGGCAGGGGCCCGAAACGTGTCTGGCGTAATGACTGCTTGCGGATCCTACCAACTTTGCCAAACAGCCTTGAATAAATTGTAAAGCAAATACTTACCCATGTGGTGGGCTCCTCTGTTAAGGTAATTTTGCCGATTGATGTTTAACGGCCTTCCTAGCCGTGGAGGAGTCTCGCTGTGGCAACGCAGACCTGAGTGATGCCAAACGGTAGTCACTACGAACAGGACGGGTGCATTATTTCAAGGCAGCGAGGTGCTTGTCAAAATAATGGAGGACAGCAAAGCCACCCACTGAGGAAATAATTGGACTTTATTTTTGTTGCAGGTTTAACAGCTCACTGGAGTAATACAAAGTTTGGGCACTACAATGACCAGAAGGCCGTGTGAGCGGCCGCGCCCACTGGTGCGGCGGACTTAATCAAATATCAGGTGCTCACGATGTTTTCCTGCATACGGATGTTCATAGCCAATGATTAAGGGCAGGGGCCCGAAACGCGTCTGGCGTAATGACTGCTTGCGGATCCTACCAACTTTGCCAAACAGCCTTGAATAAATTGTAAAGCAAATACTTACCCATGTGGTGGGCTCCTCTGTTAAGGTAATTTTGCGGATTGATGTTTAACGGCCTTCCTAGCCGTGGAGGAGTCCCGCTGTGGCAACGCAGACCTGAGTGATGCCAAACGGTAGTCACTACGAACAGGACGGGTGCATTATTTCAAGGCAGCGAGGTGCTTGTCAAAATTATGGAGGACAGCAAAGCCACCCACTGAGGAAATAATTGGACTTTAGTTTTTGTTGCAGGTTTAACAGCTCACTGGAGTAATACAAAGTTTGGGCACTACAATGACCAGAAGGCCGTGTGAGCGGCCGCGCCCACTGGGGCGGCGGACTTAATCAAATATCAGGTGCTCACGATGTTTTCCTGCATACAGATGTTCATAGCCAATGATTAAGGGCAGGGGCCCGAAATGCGTCTGGCGTAATGACTGCTTGCGGATCCTACCAACTTTGCCAAACAGCCTTGAATAAATTGTAAAGCAAATACTTACCCATGTGGTGGGCTCCTCTGTTAAGGTAATTTTGCGGATTGATATATATATATATATATCCAAACAAATCCCCAAGGTTGAACCACGTCGGGTAAAACACGGGCACAGACTCCAATGAAGATGCAGAAGGATTATTTTATTGCAATATCATGTCCAAATAACGCGTTTCGGCCACCAGACTGCGGCCTTGATCACAATATATATATATATCCTTCCACAATTTGTGCTCCCTCCGTTCTCCCACGCTCATCAGTAGTTGGTGCGATAAGCCGGCAGAGCACACCGGACATGATAATTATGTGCAGAGCCAAAATAAATCGCACACTCAGGGGGTAATCCTTCAGGCAGTTGTTTTATTCCAGTAACGCGTTTCGACTGCAACGCAGTCTTGATCACACACCGCTTATGTTGTGGACCGCACAATACATACAGGAAGTAAAACATAGACAAAGGACATTGAAACAAGTAAGTGTTGTTTCACAACATAACCATGGCTTCCATTTTGTAATGTATATCTTAGCATACCAATTGTTCTATGCTTATAATTTATCCATGCACCCCAGGATTATATTTTCTGAAATTATGGGTGTAACAGAGGGAATAATCTGTAGCTTAACCAAGTACTATAGCTCTGCCGATTGGCACAATACTAAAAGTGAAATGCCCGTTCGACTTGAGTCAGAGTCGTCTGTACTTTTGGTGGCCATATTTAAATATCTGAGCTTGTATTCTGCTTAGCTTCCTTGTATGAACATATTCAATAACAGACATAATGTCATTCGATTAGTGCCTCACAAATTAAAGTCGGCATATTATTGGCACATTATGAAGTTCAATCTTATAAGAATACTTTGCTTGTAATATACCAATGCTACACAGCAATTATATTTGAATATACGGGTGCAGTAGAAGGAATAACATGTGTCTAAACCAAGTACTGTGTCTTTAGCCAATGGCACATTACTAAAAACAAAACAAAAATGTCAGTTCGACTCAAGTCAGAGTCATCTATATTTCTGACGGCCATCTCCTAATGTCTGAGCTTGTATTCTGTATAACTTTATTATGAGGACACTTTCAAAGACATAACGTCATTTGACTAATACCTCGCACAAATTCAGTTGCCGTATTAGTGGCCCTTATAAAGTTCAATCTTATGAGAATACTGAGTGTGTTATTTTGTGAAATAACAGCCTGTGTCCCAAATGCAGTACGAAGTGTCACTGTTACTCACTGTGTTCAACTATGCTAGTCATTCTATGTATTTGAGGTCAACCTTTACCAGCCTTGAGTTCCACATTGATTCATACCACGTGATACACAATATTGACCTAAATATAGAATTATAACCAAAAAATCATAAGAGTCAATCAAAATGTTCTTAGCTGCACAGTGCCCTCCACCACGATTACGTGATATTGAAGAAAAGGGTAGGGTCCTCTGTCAACATCTCCATCCAAGAGTAGACCCCTTCCTTTCCTCCTGTAGTGCGAAAAAACAAAATATAGACAAGTGTCGGGTTAAAATCATCTGAATAAATCAATCAATATGAACATACATTATTTGCTAAGTTTTTATACATTCCCAGATTCCGTTTATTACAATTTCCAGAGAGTTGTATAACTTGTAGGAAGAAGAGTCCCTTACAAGGCCAAACACTAATCTAGTTCTCATGTAGGTGGATTCCTAGCTCCTCGTCCAAATTATGACCCCCTGAGCTTTTGGGCTGTAGGTCCAGGTTGTGCCCGGATTCCATCTTTCTGAAATGGAGGACCCTATTGCCACCCCTGGAGTTCTGTTGTACTTGTTCTATCGCAAAGTATCTTAAAAGTGAGCTATTGGATAGATGGTACTTTGCAAAATGTCTAGCCACAGGGTAGTGTATGTCTTTATTGTTAATTGCCCTTATATGTTCGAGCACTCTTTTCTTAACTGTCAGTGTCATGCTCCCCACATATCACAAATTACACGGGCATTCTAACACATAAATTACAAAGGTGGAACTGCACGTCAGAAATTGACTGATGGTTTTCACATTTCTAGGTGTGTCATAGGTTTTTTTCATGTGGCTGTTGCGACAGGCCTACCAATGGCCACATGGAAAAAACCCTTGTAGGCTATGTTGAGTCATTGACGGTCTGTTCTTGATATCACCTTTTACCAGTATGTCCTTAAGACTCCTCCCTTTCCTGTACGTGACCATGGGACGTTTAGGTAAACTGCGTCCTATAATAGGGTCGCTGGCTAGGATATTCCAGTTCTGCGTCAGTAATTTGGAAATTTTTTGTGATTCAGTATTATATGTGAGAATCACTCTTGTGGTATTTTCTTCCATATCTTTCTCTATTGTCTCTTGTTTTTCTTTCAGTGTTTGGTCTCTAGTGATCTTACTAACTTTGTCAGCAGCTCTCTCCAAAACCCACATAGGGTAGCCTCGTTCTCTAAACCTTTTGATTATGTTGGTTTGTTCGGCGAGGTAATATTCCTGTGTACTACAGTTTCTCCTTGCTCTCAGCAGTTCGCCATAAGGAATACTCCATTTAAGGGTGTCCAGATGACTGCTGAGAGCATGAAGAAGACTGTTTCCTGCTGTAATTTTATGGTGTAGTTTAGTGTGGAGCCTGTTGTTCTCTATCTCCACTTGGACATCTAGGAATTCAATCGATTTCCTACTCATGGTGTAGGTTAGTTTCAAATTATACTCCTTCATACCCAGATTTTCAATGAATCTCTCAGCACTGGCCTCGCTACCCCTCCATATGACAAACAGATCGTCTATGTAGCGGACCCACATGATTATTATCTCCCCCTCCATGTGATGCAGTGTCAGTTCTTTCTGAATTTCCTCCTCCCATTCTCCCAAGAACAGATGAGCAAAACTGGGAGCAAAGCAAGTTCCCATAGCTGTCCCCAAGATTTGTTTGTACATTCTTCCGTTGAACATAAACATATTGTTGTATAGGCAAAATTTCATAATTTCCAACAGCATGTTTGTATGTTCAAGGTAGCAAATCTGCCTGTTCTTAAGGAAATGTTGACAGGATTTTTTACCCAAAGTATGATCAATTATTGTGTACAGTGAGTTCACATCCATAGTAATGAGGAGAAAATCTTCTTCCCATTCTATACCTTCAAGTTTCCTCAAAAATCTTTGGTGTCTTTTATGTACGATGGAAGAGCCATAACATACTATCAAAGGAAATGGTCTACCTATTTAGAAATATTATCTGATACATTTCCTATTGAGGAAACAATGGGTCTCCCTGTTGGTGTCATAGGGTCTTTATGGATTTTAGGGAGGAGATAAAAAATAGGTAATTTTGGGTAATCACGTTTGAGATAGCAGAACTCCTCCCACTGTAAGATGCCACTGTCTTTCCAACCATTCAGCATATCTCATATGCGAACAATACTTTCATTGTATTGTTGCATATTGATTTGCACATAAAACTTAGTATCTTCCAATTGTCTCAAAGCTTCTTTTATGTACAGCTTTTTGTCCCACAGCACAATGTTACCGCCCTTGTCTGCTGGGTGTATTACAATATTATCATCCTCAGCTAGTGATTTAATCACTCTTTTTTGTGCAGCTGTAAAATTCTGTTGTGGGATTTTCGTCCTTTTCTGGTGTCGGAATTTAATGAGATCATTCATTACAGTGTTGTGGAATGTGTCGATCTTATCGTGTGACATATTCGGGAAGAAAATGGGATTGGGTTTGAATTTAGTCAAAGCTGGTTATCAGTGATTATATCTAGGGAATTTACAACAGGGTCATGTTCCAGACCTGTTTCTGTGAGTAGTTCTTGCAAAGTCAGAAGTGTATCCACATCCCCCAACTTAAGACAAGAGCTAGGAAGGGTGCTAGTGTCATTATTGGTTATGGACATGGCTTCTGTACAGACAGGATTCTGCGACCTCATATTCTTCAAACAGTGCCATTTTCTGAGTTTGAGTTTTCTGATGAATTTATAAATATCTATCTGAGTTTCCGGATAGTTAAGGTGGTCTGATGGGTAAAAGGAAACACAATGTTCTTTTCTCTAGCATTGACAGCGGTCGATCAGACAAGTTAACAATAGTTTTGTTTACCATTGTGTCATCCATTACGTTTGTTTCTTGGAGCCAGTTGATTTGTTTCCCATTGGCCCCTTGCCTCTTCCTCTTTCTCTTCTGTTCCCTCTGTTGGTATCGCTTTCTTCCCGCCAGCTTCTTCCTGACTTCTTGCTCTTCCTCTGCCTCGTTGTCCTTGTCCCCTTCCTCATGTCTTCGGTGGTGGTACTACTCTCGGTGTTTGGCGTCTCGTCTGAAGGAGGTGATACTCGCCCAAAAAAGTCGTTGGTGGTCTCATTGTTACATCTCCCTTTTATGTTGCACTTGTCAGTGAGCTCAACAGCTCTCCCTCTATCGCTGCTTGTTATTGATTCCGGTACCGCTAGTAACTCTGGTCACATCTCCAATTGGTTCTCCCAGTGAGAGTTTGTCATACAGGTGGTCATACTTATGACTGTATGTGAAAATTCTCCCACTTTCATAGTCACTGCAGTCCCTATGTAATTTTCTTTGTTTGCTTGCCATGATATCATCTTCATACAGGCTGAGTTTAGTTTTCAAATCTTCAACATACTTCTTGATGATCTCCTGTTATTTTTGTATTTTTAGTTCTTCTTCTAGCGATTTCAATTCTTGGAGAATCGACTCTCTGTCCTCTCAGGCGTATTTTACCAAGATGGTTAACATGTGTCTGGAGCTTCTAGCTGAATTTTCTGCCCATTCCTCCAACATCTTGGGGTTTGGGGATTCGTAAGATGGTGTGGTATATTTTCTTAGACCCCGTGGAACCATCTCCTTATCTTTTTTTTTTTTCCCCCATTTATTTTTTTCCTTTATTTTAACATATATGAGCAAACATTCAGAAAAAAGAAAAAAGACAGTTTACAACAAAATTAACAAGCTATTCCTTGTCATAACCCCAATAAATTCACGAAAAATAAAGATTTACACAGGGCCAAAACAAACAGCGTCAAACACATACCATGTATACAGGGGCGACTTCATGGCAGAAATCGTTAGCCTTATGCAATTCATCATAAGACAAAAACTAACTCTTCTACCTTAATCCTTCAACCCAATCTGTAAGTGGGCTCCATATCTTTAGCCCTTTATTTCTTCATTTCCTACCTTTTTGTTCGTAAAGTGCTCTTTCCAAGTTAAATATATATAAAAGCTGGGCTTTCCATTGCAAAAAAGTTGGAGGAAGAGGATCTAGCCATGCTGAAGCAATGCATAATCTAAGCACAGACATAGCTATGAATAAAAACTCACTACTAGAGTCATCTTGGGCAGTTACCCCTAGTAACATAAGCTGAGGAGGCATCTGTACTTCTTTTTTTAAAACGTATTGTAGAAAGCCTGAGACTTCACCTCTTAAAATATCTAAACTAGAGCATGTAGAAAAAATGTGGGTCATATCCGCCCCATGTCCATTACACCTAAAGCAATGGGTCCCATCCATACCACCCCATTTAACAATTTTTGCCGGGGTGATGTTCAGATCAAAGAGAGTCTTGAAATGTTGAGCCCGTAAGCTTGCAGTGCATAATACCAGATTCGCCATTTCTATTGATTTAAGAAGACAAGGATCTGCCACATCCACCCTGACCTGCCATTTCAAGGAGTACTTATCAAGATCGTCTGTTACACCCTCCAGCAATATGCTATACAGAGATGAATTTGACAGACCAGATGTTCCAATAAGAACTTCCAACAATGGAATCACGGAAAACCCCACTGCCCCCCCAGCTTTTTTGAAAAGAAAATCTCTTATTTGTAAAAACTTTAAAAAATCCTGGCGATTAATGTTAAATCTAGCCCTAACTATGTCAAAAGAAGAAATATGTTCCCCTGTCAAAAGATCGCCTATACTAAAGACCCCTGCTTTCTCCCACCTTTGTAGATGCCCGTCTGCCACTGTCACCGGTATCAGATTATTTTCCATCAATGGAGTGTATCTACTAAATCTGCCAAGCCCTATTCTTTTCCTAATCCATGCCCAATTTTGATATGCTGCTATAAGAGTCTTATAGCGAGTCTTTTTAAAGTAATTAGGCTCATATATTTTTAACAAACAGCCATTAGCCCGTGAACCAATCAAGTTTTCAAATATTGAAGGCACATAATTAGGATCAATATCTCCCTTTTTCATATCACCAAATAAAGGCCAATAATATTTTAAAGAAGCTGCTAAATAATAAAGTTTAAAATTAGGTAAACCAAGACCGCCCCTCTCCCTAGGTAGAGATACAAATTTATTCGATCTAAGTGTCCGCTTGTAGGACCATATAAATCTGGCAACTTCCCTTTCAATCTGTATAAACCATGCATTATGTACTTCTAGGGAAATTGTACGAAAAATATAAAGCAGTTTAGGCAAAATCAACATCTTAATCAGGTTGCATCTACCGATTATAGATAGCTTTAAATTGTCCCAGCGGCACATATCGTTCTTAATTTTGCCGATTATGGGAGTAAGATTTATATCTATAATATCTTCAACCTTAACTCTTACTCGTATGCCTAAATATATAGCCTCTTCCACAATCCTACTATCTGCAGCAGAGATAAACCTATTTGCTAAAATCTGGGTTTTTGCCCTATTCAACCGATAGCCAGAAAATGAGCCAAAATGCTCCGCCAGTGTCTCAACTTCAGCCATTGCCCTGTCCGGCTCAGAGGTAATAATAGCCACATCATCGGCATAAGCCAATAATTTTGTGTCACGGCCGTGTAAACTAAAAGGGAAAATATTCACAGAGGCCTCAAGACGTCGGAGAAAGGGGTCTATATATATTGCGAACAGCAGGGGGTAAGATGGACACCCCTGTCTAGTACCCCTGGCTATCATAAAAGGCTCTGACTCTCCTCCCATAATTTGTAGACGAGCTGTGGGTTTGTTATACAAAGCCTGAATAGCCTTAATGAACCCTGAGCCGAGGCCATTACCTTCCAGACACCTCCATAGATAACTCCATGACACACGGTCGAACGCTTTTTCAGCATCTAAAAAGGCCGCAGCTAAGGGTTTCTCTAGGACATCTGCAGCATCAAATAGCGAGATAAGCCGCCTAATATGATCATCCGTCCCCCTGCCCTGAATAAAACCATGCTGCCATACTGAGACTAACTGCTGCATAACCTTATTCAATCGTGATGCAAATATCTTTGAATATAATTTCACATCACTGTTTAACGATGTTATTGGTCTATAAGAACCCATATTCCTAGAATCCTTCCCTTTCTTTAAAAAAATAATAATATTTGCGGCCTCCCATGATGCCGGAGATCTGGCCCCCTTTCTAACTTCTTTAAACAACCCCAAGATCTCCTGGCCGACCTCCTTAACAAAAATGTTATAAAATTCTAATGGTATAGAGTCCGTACCAATGGCCTTACCAGATGGAAGAGCTTGCAAAGCCCCGTAAAGCTCCTCCTGAGAAATTTCAGTGCCCAGAAAAAAAGCCTCCTCTTGTGATAACCTCACTTTAGGTGGAAAGTCGTGCTCATAAGTTATATCACCTTCTGCAGGTGGAGCTACCGCAGTATACAATACCTCATAGTATTCTTTAAAGGCTTCTCTAATCTCAGTGGCTTCGGACACTATATCCCCCTGCAGATTCCTAATTTGTTTTATATGCCCTATCGCTGTCTGTTGCCTAGACCTAACTGCCAATAGTCGCCCTACTGTCTCACTATATTCATAGCATTGTTGTTTTTTAGCGAGGTACTTGCCGGCCATTTTATCTATGTAAAAATCACTTAAAGCAGCTTTAGTCACCATAATTGAATCTAAAATTATAGAAAGATCACCGCCATTATTTACCTCATAAATTAATTCAGTCTCCAAAAGAGCTAATTTCTGATAGTAGTGTTTAATTTGTTTGGTGCTTTTCCTTTGCTTATTCAAACTATATCTCAAAGTCTCCCCTCTCACTGACGCTTAAAAGTATCCCATACCATTCCTAGGGGTGCGCTATTTTTATTAAACCTAAAGAATTCACTGATCCAGCCTCTCATATAATTTACATAATCCTGATCAGAAAGAAGTGCTCTTTCGAAAGTCCATTTATTCTGTGTCCTAATTAAACCTACCAATGGAAATTCATACACTACCGGATTGTGGTCCGACATTACCCTAGGAAATACCTCTATCCTTGCATCCTTCAAAAGAGATGGTGAGACCAAAAAATAATCCAACCTGGCAAATTTCCGATGGGGGGCCGAATAATAGGTAAATCCAGGCTCTGTGCCCCTCAAGCTGGACCATGCGTCAATCAAGCCTACATCTCTAAGTAGATTTTTTATCGCCCTGCAGACTTGAGGTTTATGGTTCGTGCCTACTACCCCGACTTTATCTACCGTACCCCTAGATCCATTAACATTTAGATCCCCACACACTAGATAGGGGGCGGGCCACGAAGGAAGCTCAATGGATAGGTTGTTCAATACTGAAGGGTCATCTAAAACGGGAGCGTATACTGAGCACAGAGTGAATATCCCGGCCCCTCCCTTAATTTCCATAATTATCCACCTACCATGCTTATCCACACTCTTTCTCTCATATGTGATATTTTTACTTTTAGACAAAACTGCCACTCCCTTAGTCCTGACATCCTGAGTCGTGTGTGCAATTAACTTAAACCCTAGCCTGTCAAGCACTTTAAAATCCTTACAAGATATATGAGTCTCTTGTAGACAAACCAAATCTGCTCGTAGAACTTTAAAATCTTCTTGTATCCTTCTTCTTTTAATCCTATCATTGAGGCCACAAATATTTATAGTTGCGATGCGAATATTAGCCATTATTCATTTAATCACTTCTCTTTGCAGAAACTCAGCCAAATTAAGCATAAGACTCCGAGCATCACAGCATAAAATGCCTATCAGATTTCTAGGAAAGCATTGGGTACTTGTTTTAGCGATTTCAGTATTTTTTCCCATCTTCAAGCACACACAAAAAATCAAAAAAACATAGCACTCTTTAACTGTAGTTTGCTCTCAACTTTAACACCAAAAACACTGCCCACCCACCCCTCCCACCCCCTTCCCCCCACCCACCACCCCCACCCCCACCCTACGAAAGCTACCAGACCTCCCAGGTCTGAGTGATAGAGAAAGCACATAGCACCACGGCGCCACCACCCCCCCACACAGAAAGAAAACAGAAGAGAAAAAGAAAATAGGCACATAACATGCAGCCAGCCCTATTCATAAAATTCTTATTCTTTTCTTTTCTCCCCATGAATTTGATCAAGGTACTCTCTAGCCTGAATTTCCGATGTAAAAATCTAACAGCCCCTTTAACAATCGTTTTAAGCCTTGCCGGAGCCAGTAAAAACGCCTCAAACCCTGCATCCTGAAACGGTTTGATTAATTGCCGCAAGCGCCATCTACGCTCTACAGTTATATGACAAAAGTCAGGGCGCACAAAAAAGAAACATCCTTAAACTGCCTTCTAGCCTCAGGGCGAGCTTTTTCAAAGATAGACTGCCTAAGTGCAAAGTTGCCAAAAAAACAGAATTGCCCTCGGCTGACTAGTGTCCCTGTTAGACGCCTTCTGACGAACAAAGGGGAATCTGTGGACCCTCTGAATTTCTCGCTCCCAGTCCCACCCATTAAGCTCAGGGAAGGACTCCTTAAAAAGACCAAGCATAAACCCCCGAATGTCATCTCCTTCTATGCCTTCCTTAATTCCAAGGACTCGGAGATTATTTCTTCGTTGGCGATTTTCTATGTCCTCCAATTTCCACATTACGTCAGATAGTTGGGCCTCATGAGTCTTTGTTCGCTCCCTCACCACCTCCAAATCCTTCTCCACTGCCACAGTTCTTACTTCCATAGCATCCAGTCTTTCGCAGATTTCCCCGCAGGTGCGACCTACTTTCCGAATAGCTCCTTCCAGTTTTTTTGTGCCCTGTCTTGTCTTTTTCCCATCAGCTCTAGTTTCTGCACAATGTTCCTTAATAGTCTCCAGGATAAGACTCGCCAGTGATTTTTCATTTGTGGTGGAATCACGAGATGTTCCGGCAAGGAAGGATCCATAAAAACTGCAGCTGATTCCAGAGGGGCAATAATTCCGGTATCCGAGTAATCCCACTTCAGGCCAGAAGCCCCACTATTTTTCTTCCTCCGTGTATTTTTAAGCCCCTTGGAGCCTTTTAAATACCTCCGTGATTTTTTGTGTTGCTTTCGAGCCGTTTCGGGGGCTTCCAATGTACTAGACCTTGAAGTAGTATCGATGTGGTCAGATTCGCTATATTCAAGATCGGAGTCCGAAGTCCCTGAGAGAGAGTCTTCTGTCAGAGAATAGAATTTATCTGGACCGTCCAAGATAGCCTCTGACATAATCTCTGTAGATGTTAACTTATCAACATCCATATCTCAGCCCCGGTCTGGAGCTGAGCATGTAGCCTCCAGTGAAAGGAAAGTCGATTCATTAGTTAGGGGCTGGGCAGTCGGTTTTGCCGCCTGTAATGGTAATTGCACTACAGCCCTGGCGTGGCAGGATGTGACCGTATTAACTTCATTAACCACATGCATTTCTTGTATATCCTGGGCCACCTTGCTAGTTTGAGGAATGCACTCTAAACCAGCATTAGCAACAATATCCTCATCCCTGAGCAAGCAGCTGGTAAAAAGGGTAGCGTCTCAAAAGTTCTGGAAGAAACAGGGGCAGCTCTAGAAAATAATTCAGTTACCACGTCTACACCACCTCAGCTGGCTATTACTGCATTTTTTAAAACCAGAGATGGACCCGCGAATGTGGAGGGTGAGGTGGAAATGGACAGGGATGAGGATATTGTTGGAACCATCTCCTTATCAATGTAATCTTGTAGAGACATCACCTCCCACCATTTGGATATCTCTGATTTTTTTAGTTTTTCCAATCTCTTAAGTTTATCATGTAGGGTGTTATCTTTAGCACTTGTTTCATTAGTCTGGTGACCTTTGTTGGGGGCTCGTGCAAAAAGACTTTGGGCAGCTGCCCTTCTTTCTGTCTCTTCTTCTATATTATGATTGATGTTCTTATGCATTCAGTATGTTCATCAAAATAGAAAATGTGGATATATGCTGGTAACTGAAAAAGTCCAATGTTATCCCCCTCTATAGGATTAGAAGGTTCCTACTGCCATCGATAGCTTAGATACACTGCGTGCTCTTGTGTCAGCACGTTCTCACAATTTCTTGTGTTGTAGTAGGCCAAGCAGAGTGGTACGAGTATGGTACCTTATTCACTTTTATGACTTAAAGCTCTTGATATATGTTGGATTGTCAGAGAAAAAGTACAGTGCGATCCTATGCTTGTTGCCCTATAATCCTACACTGGGTATCGCAGAGTTCACTGAATTTAATCCAATTTACACTCGGATCCTCTTGTTGATCTCTGTGCATCGCCTAATTTTCTATTTTTCCTTTGTGAAATATATATATATATATATATTCACTGAAAAAACAAAGGTTACAGGGACGTTATAGGTAGGAAATAGATTTTAAAAAACCTTAGAAATTCACTGAAAAAGATCAAAGGTTACAGGGACATAATAGTTTGGCCCATATTTTACTCGTACCAAACCAGAGAAATTCAGCAGTTATAGTTACCTAAATTTATTTTTATTTTTTTAAATTTTTATTTAAGAGGTTTTATATAGCGCTGGCTTAACCCTTAGGTATCAGAGCGCTTTACATTGGGAAGACGATAGCACATGGTTTACAAAAACAAATGGCAAACTAAAAGAAGCATAGAGATATGATAGGCCTAAGCAACAAAGTAAATAACATATCTTGATTATGATACAAAGTGAAAGGATGAAGCTATTTACTAAGGGGCCCATTACGATGGCGGGCGGAAGCACAACCGCCGTGCTGGCGGATGCAAAAACCACCAGTTACCGCCGGCACGCAGCAGTCCACACGCCCGCCCAATTACGATGCGAAAAGCAGGCCAAACACCGCCGGCAAGCCAGCAACACCGTCCGCCATCAAAGTGCGCCCGTACACGTAGCGGCGCAGCTCAACTGACACACACCGTCCGACGAAACACGTCCCGCCCGGCGTATAAATTACGATGCCGCAAACAAATGGCTCCCACGGCTAAGAGACACCGCACGTGAAAGAGAGGCGGTAACACGGACGCAGAGCACGGACAACGAAGAAGCGGCACCCGGGCATGAATCCAGCACTGCAGGCCCTTCCCATGCTTCTGCTGATGCACCACCAAGGACGCAACGTACCGCGGAGACGCAGGTAGGCACACACACAACAAGTGCACGCAAACAGCGCACACAGTGCAAGGGCGGAAAAAGCGGACAACCCCCACCAGCGCGTGTACACTACACATCCACCATTGCATCCACATATGACACACAGGCCAAATCCTAACATCGCGGAACACATGTGTACACACCACCTGGGACTAGGAACCAACCACCCCGTCACGGCCCCAAAGCGCCGATGACGCCGCCACACATGCGCACAACGCAGAGGCCAACCGCAGCGCCATGCATGCGTCGCACACAGACACAGGGACACAACCAAGCAGCACACACATCAGCCCCACCCCGAACGCACATGACACGTGACAGGCCTGCCACAGACATGTCCACAACGCCCAATTCACGGACAACACCCAACGCCACACAACCGACGCACACATGTCAGTGAAGTCACGCAACAGCAGGACACACCCCAGTGTAACAAACATGGCGTAGCACACAGCGGTGGCAACACCAACTAGGAGAAGCAGGGCCCCTTCGGGAAGAGGAACCCCAGTACCACACTGAAAAACCCATACCACCCTGCACATATGAACAAGACATATGAAACGGAACACCAAAGAGCCCGGGGACCGACAACAGGTGGCCCAAGAATAACATCCACACACAAGGCCCAACGCAGAGCGGAAAGGCAGCCTGCCGCCCACACAAGGGAGAGCAGACAGCACTGAATGACCTTCCATTCCAACTCCGAAACCACAGCCCTACGACAGAAGCCGGTGAATACAGCCATTGTCCAAGAATAGACCAACACAGGCATGCCGAGGAGACCGACCACAGGGCAGATAGCGCATATCACAGAAGCACACAACGGACGGGGAAGAAAGAAGAAAACACTCCCCCATGTCGGCCACATGCAAGTTAATTGGAAGGAGTCACACAGCACTGACCTTGAACTGTCTGAGAAGCATGTGGGAAGAGGGCCCGTGTCCTCCAAACAAGCCAACAGAACACAAGTCCTGTCTCCCTACGACTACACAGAGCTCACAGCAACCCCGGAGCGTGCACATTGCAGACTGCACACACAGCCGGAGCACGCCATCTCAACGAACCGCTGCGAAATGGCAACCGCAACACACCTACCCAACTACGCCGAACAGCTCAAGCTGTACAAAACCAACACGATACATACATTGGGATGCGATCTCCTGTCCCTGCTGAACGTAAGTTACCGACTGACTTACCGCATCACATTGTTCAGCTGCGTCATGCCCGTCTTCTACTGTCGGAGGTGTCCCTACCAGCATCCCGTCGAGATATGCCTCTCCAACCCGGCATGTCTGAAGGCGGACCTGCTACCACTACTCCTCCCTCTGGACGCACACGACAGGGCCTGCTCTGCCTATGGGGGCATGGCGTATGTGGCCAACATCGCACCCGCACTGAAATGGGACCACTGTGCCTCCACACGACGGATCATCGAGAACAGCTACATCGAATGTCACCCAGCATGCCCCATCATGGTCCTCCAAGGGACAACTTACGAACAACACCTTGAGAGCCACCATCCGCTTCATTGGCTGGCAAACATGTACACCACCAATGACATGGAAGCCCTGCTGGACGGCATCGCATACCTGACAACCTGTAAATACGTCGGACCACAACGCAGGTTCCCCGAGTGACCTATGAAGTCCAACCCCGCACCCATGCTCAGCTTCCGCACGGACTGGCCAGTCACCACCACAACAGCCATACCAAACGACCGGCAACTGTAACCACACCATCAATGACATCGCCATGACATCGGATATGACCGGGACATGCACACTGTTCCCCATCACATCCAGGAACACCGCATGCATCGTGGGAGGCAGTGGCATGGGCTCTGTGTATCGCACCCACATGGACGGAACTGCACGAACAACCAGGACACGACATGGATCCAGCGCACATGGACACACACACCGCTCAGTGGACATGAATAGGTCGCCTGGAGTCTGTGGGTGCTGCACCCCTCCCACCCCCGCCCCGGGAATCCCATACCAGGACCTTTGCATGGACGACAAGTGCATACAACAACAACACGACCCCAGTGACTGTGACATGTCCAGTAACCACCACAGTGCAACAACAAGTGGCACGCCGCTGCATGCACGCAAGCACATGCCCTGATGTCATCTCACATGCACGCGTGCATGAGGAACAACCGCAGCAAACCTGTCACATGGAACTGAGATGGACTGTGCCCATGATGCCGAGCGGTCTGGTAGGCTACATGTATACCGTCTGTGTCAAAGTCCGCAGCTCCGCAGCTATACGTAAATGTACATTAGCACAGCCTTGGCCAAGCAGATGTAACTCTGAAGCCCACATCCCACATGCAACAGCCAATCACATGTAACCCCACACCCTATCCAATTTGTAATCATGCTCAGTATATCCTCAACATGTATTCCGCTGCCAGTAGTGTCCACTATACTGCATCACGGAGGACAGAAGACTCAATATAATGTTTGAAACCAAAACTGTCTCCGCTGACTCATTTCACAAGTACGAATGAGAGAGGATGAGAGTATGTGAAGTACACGGCAGTCGTGACATGACCATGTAGTCCACTGGTATTGGATGTCAACGCAAATGAGTAGCACTACTGTGGAAGACACACATGTGTCGTGTGAAGTCGTATGGACGCAGTGCTCAGGTGGGTGGGTGCGACGGGTAGATGCGCACATGCCAAGTTGGAGCACGCCGTGTTGGGAGGGGTCATGAACAGTACACCACCGCTTCCCTGGGCATTGTGAGAGGACACCTGTCGGGGGAGTGAACACGTGTGTGCACAGCAGCCGGGCACACGTACAAAGCGGTACCAGGCGCACCTCAGCCCACCCTCTGTGGACAAGCTGGATCCTGTTGTGCGCCCGCCATGCCCCTTGACAAGGCACACACAGCCCCAGTCGACCAGGTGTAACCCCAACATAGTCAATCCGCACAGGCGATACAGGGCACGGGATGGCAGTGGAGCATGGTGTGTGAGAGGTCTCCTCGCGCTCCTCCTGGTCATATCACGCAGGCAATAGAACCTCAACGTCCAGCATGGCAAAAAGTCAAATGGAAGTGTAGGGGGACGCACCACAGCACGAGCAGCACTGACGTCACGGGAGGTGGCTCGCACCATCCCATCCATTGCCCATCATACCAACCACGCCACATGCCATTGCGACTAAGTGCAAGCGCGTGCGCCACCACCCCTGAGCCCTCCCCAGAGAGGCCAAAGAGTGAATGTGTGGGCCATCAGCCACAGACGGACGCGGCCTGGCCGCAAGGGCAGCCACAGCCACTGGGTGTCGCAGGTGGCGGATCCGGAAGGCGAAGACTGTGATGCATAGTTCATGCAGGCCGGGTCTCCATTTGGGGCACCACGCAGGTGGACGGCGTCCCGCCACACATCATACCCTGAGACAGCCCACTCGTGCAACTGGACCCACACATACACTCCTTGCCCTCTCTGGTGCGAGCTTGGGGCTGCCTGTGCAAGCGCTAGCCTCGCAGGTGAGCATGCATATTGGGGGGCGAGGGGAGGACATGAGGGCTGGGGCGAAGATGACTGTATCACTGTCAGTTAGTACAAGGGATGACCCAGATGTGGAAAGGAAGAGACGTGTCTCGTGTGTACTGCAACTAGTCGCCAATCCAACTACCCCCCATGTCCGGAATGTAAGCCCGCACCTAGGCCCGCCCATCCGCCACATCGAACATACCACCAGCACGACAACCTTCCCATTCGAAACACTGACTGGGGGTGGCGACCAGTGAACAATCATGTGTAGCCTACCCACGCGTACATGTGGGCCCTCCATGATCCATGTCACCTGCGGCAAAGACATGACATGCGCAATGAGGGAAGTGAGGAGAGCTGTCCGCCCCACGCGCAGAAGGTGCATCAGCTCCACAGACCCAGCAGCGAGTCCAGCAGGGGTCACATGTGCAGGGGCAGCTGTGCCTGGTGTGAAGGCACATGCATATAGACAGCACATCGACCAATGTGTAGTCTGCCCACATCCACAGTCCATCATCATGCGGACATAGGAATTGAACACAGGGCAACACATCTTAGTTGGTGCACCCACCGTGACCAACAATGCGCAATCATCGACGTACCCGCCCTGTGCATGGCCCCCACCCAACGGAGGCACATCCAGTGCCACCATCCCACACACACAAGCCTTCCACGGAACATGCTGTGTCCAATGGTCAGTACAGAGTCAGCGCCCATCTGGTGGATCCTGAACAGGAGACACATGCACACACATGCCAGCTCCCACTATGTACGTCTGCCACCTGGCACGTGCAATGTAACCTCTCACCTGTGACGTGTGACTGCAAGCACACAGCCGTCTTGGCATGGGGCTGTCAATGTGGACACCAGTCAATGTTTCGGGAGCTGTGATCCGTACAGTGCTGTACATAGGGTGCAGTGCTGACACCTACTACTGTCTCATATCCCCTCGTGCCACAGGTCCCACTTGTATTGGCCGCTCAGCCCGTGCCCACATCGTCGTCGTCGTGTGCCATACTCATCCAGCCTCGGAAGCAGTTCCATGCTCAGCAGACACTCATGTTGCCGTGGCGTTGCCGCTTGACGAATATGCAGTCAGTCCCCATCAGCACGCCCCGCAAGTCATTGGGGCCTAGATCCCCATGTGCATGCACATGGCAGTGGTATGTCTCACTTGCCATTGCCATTGTTGGGAGACCTGTGTAAGTGTATTGTGGCCGTGCCGTCCCAGCTTGACAGCTGGGCTGTGGCTCATGTGCTTGCTCAGTCATGTCAGTGATGTGTATGCGAAATTGCTATGTGCCGTGTTGCTTTGACATGTGTCCTCTGCCATTTACCCCAGGCGGAGACCGAACATTGACCGCCCATACCAATTGCTGGCGGACATGGACGATACAGAGGTTATCAGGAAGTTTCGGCTGGACAGGCCAACCCTGCATCGACTGTGTGCCATGTTAGAGCCCCATCTCCGTCCCCGCAGGGTGTATCCGAATGCTGTCACCCCCACGGCTAAGGTGATGGCCGCCATGCATTTCTTCGCCACTGGGTCATTCCAGCACACAGTGGGCAGTGGAGGAGGGATGTCCCAGCCCATGTTCAGCAAGGTGCTGAGGGATGTACTGGCAGCCATGATGCTGTACCGAAACAGGTACATCAGATTCCCCAGGGCTCGTGAATTGGCGGCAGTGAAGGGTGCATTCTATGCCCTTGGCAGAATCCCACACGTCGTGGGAGCCATTGACTGCACACATGTTGGCCTTGTTCCACCACAGGCCACTGAGCACCTGTACCGCAACAGGAAGCACACGCACTCCCTGAATGTGCAAGTGGTGTGCCTTGCGGACATGGTGATCACCCACGTGTGTGCCAAGTTTCCAGGCTCGGCCCATGACGCACACATAATGCGCAACAGCATCTTGCCACGACTGATGTCCAATATGCAACAGGATCGTGCCTGTATTGTCGGTGAGTATGTGGAGTGGTGTAGCGTGCTGGCTGTGCGATGCTGTCCCCTGTCCAGTTGGATTAGCAACGGTTCTCTGTGTCCCTCACACCCAGGTGACTCTGCGTATCCGAATGGGGCATGGCTGCTCAGTCCATTGAGGAATCCTCGCACCCCAGCAGACGATCGATACAATGAGGCACATGGGAGGACCAGACGTGTGGTCGAGCGTACCTTTGGCCTCCTCAAGTCCAGGTTCAGGTGCCTGGACCGCACCGGGGTGCACTGGCGTACTCCCCACAGAAGGTGTGCCAGATAGTGGTGGCGTGCTGCATGCTGCACAATCTGGCCATTCGGAAGCAGATCCCCCTCATTGTGGATGACGGAGATCAACCAGGGCCCCAGCCCGCAGACCAGGACAGCTCGAGTGAGGTGGACAGCGGAGAGGAGGAAGCTGGGAATGTGCGCCAGCAGCTCATCGCCCGCTACTTCACTTGACGGTGAGTGTCCATGTACGACGGATGATGTGTCTGTATCTGTGCAGGTGTGTGTGTGCTGTGTCAGGGTGGCCGTATGTTCACTGCGTGCAGTGTGTCAACGCTCCATGGCCAGGGTAGTATGCCACTGTTGGTGACTGTGGCATTGTGCCCTATTGCTCTGTGCGATGTGTGTACATTGCTTGTAGTTGTTGACATGTACTGTGTGATGGGTGTGTGACACACTCATTGAATGTGCTCCTGTTCTGTCTCCCACCCCTAGGTCCCTACAGGCCCTCCGGATTCCATTGCCATGCCACGCATCAGGTGCCTTTCCACCCAAGGTGGCCGTTGTATTCCGTACAAATAAAACACAGGGCACAAACAGCAGTTAGTGAAAAAGGTGCATTTATTCCAAACTGTGACATGTGATTGTGTGTAAGGTGATGACAAAAGTGGTGCGTGCAGTGACAATGAGCTGTCGGTCATGGCTGCGTGAAGCTCAGGGTGTACCCACTGGTTCTATGTCCATAGTCCAACACACACATGCCATCCAGCTGGCTGTGTGGAGTGGGATCGTAGAGCAAGTCAATGCAGTGGCTGGTCAAGGAAGGCTGGCGGAAGGCTGGCTGGCTGCCTCACTTGCGACTGGAGCGTGCGAAGTCCTCCCGGGAGATCTGTTTCCTCTTCGGACGGCCCCTTCCACGTTTGGGAGGGGGTATGTGGTGGCGACCTGCTGGTGGTGGGTGAGGTGTGCTCTCTGGCTGTGGACGCAGGGAAGTGGACACTGCTGCCCGACCCTGCGCCCTAGCAGGTGGTGGCGGAGGTGGTGTTGCTGGCCTTGCCTGTGACCCCACCGCCACCACCAGCTGGCCCATGAGGTCCACGAGTTGGTCCATACGGGACACGAATTGGCCCATATGGGCGACAATGGACCTCAGCACCCCCAGCACCTCCCGCGTGTCTGTAGCAGACCTGACCCATTGTTCTTGGGCCTCCTCATAGGCCCCAAGGACTCTGGCCATTTGAGGCAGGGCATGGCTCCCAGGGGAGGCTGGCGTTTCCCTGACCCTGCTCCTCCTACCAGTCCTGCTGCCACCGGCCTGCCCACTAGCCACATTGCACACCACGGTCCTCGCTGTGGCTCCCAGGGTGGATCCAGTCGGCCGGGCCACCACCTGCGCTGGGGCTGGTGCCAGCGAAGACGTGGTGGTGGTGGTGGCGGTGGTGGTCGGTGCGGCGATGGTGGCGGTTGCGGCAGTGGTAGTGGCCGCAATGACCGTGGGTGTGGCCGCAACGACAGTGGCAGCAGGGGGCTGGGACTGTTCAGCATCCCTGGATGATGGGTTGGTGGGTAGGAGGGGTCCTGGGGAGCGGCTGGGCCCTGCCACACCAGATGGGCCTGCTTGGTGGTCCGTGTCCGAAGAGGAGGACAGATCCTCCAGATCCGTGTGTCCTCGTTGGGGGCTTGTGGGCTGGCTGTGCTGGCTGCTGTCTCCATCCCCAGCATCCGGCAGTTCGTCACCTGTGGAGAGAATGAGATTTGTTATTGTGTTGCACCTGGCGAAGTATGTATTTGTCGTCTGACATTGGCAGTTCGTGCAATCTCGTACATGGGTTTCCCGGAGGCGAGTGTGTGGCTGTGGCATCTGTAGTTGTGTGTGCTAGGCAATGGGACTGTGTGCTGTGCACATGTGGCATGGGACGGATTGGCCATGCCGATGGGTGTGTTGCTGTGCCCCTACTCATTGTGACTCTGGTGTATGCGGGCTCCTGGCCCATCCTGGGTCTGGTTTGTACTTTGCTTTTGGGGTTCATATGGAACGCTTAGGCACCCATATGGCAACATGGGGGCCATGCCCCAGATTCACATTTGGGAGGGGATATGCTTTTGGGGTACATGCTGTAAGCCATGGGTGCCGAACGTGACATGTGTTGTGGCAGCATGACAGTGCATGGTTTGAGGTGTGTGCATGCTTGACATGGCCTGCATATTTGCTGTCTGTTGTGATTACTGGACATGGCATTGGACGCATCGTTATGAGTGAGTGTTGGTTGTGTGCCAGCCAACGTATTGCAGTTGTCCCATCTCCTTGGTGTGCGTGCTGCCCTGTGCCATGTGCATCACTGCAGTGCTCGGGGGGGCCCATGTTGTGTGTTGTTGCTCACAGTGCGTCGTGCGCTTCATTGACTTCTGGCACATGGTTGGTCATGGGCATGTGTCTTAGCGTGACTGCTGTATATGTGGCAGCTGTGCGGATGACATGCCTTTCATGAGACTGGGGCTGACGGATGGGATGGATGGTATGTTGTATGTGCATGGTGTGTCTGTGTGTTTGATGGGTTCAGTGGTGTTCGTGTGCATTTATGTAGTTCCGCTCTGTTGCGTCTAGTGTTGTTTGTCTTACATAGGCGTAGTTGTGGGGTGTGTGGTTGACAGGCAGTAGGGGCTACATGGACTGGACTTCAATGGTGTTTCGGTTGTGTGTGATGGGTTGCACAGTGGCTGCCGTGTGGTACTATGTTCAGTGTGGCTTGTGCATGCAGACGTGGCTCCTTGGGTGTTGCTGTGTTTGTGATGGGTCATGTGGGGTGTGAGTCTGTTGTTCATGTCCGTGTGCACATTGTTCACTTGTTCGTGACGGTGGGCGGTGCTGCGTGTTCGTCTGCTACGTGACATGTCCCATGTGTTGGTCGTGTTACGGCCCTCATGCCTCCAGTAATCCAGCCCTGTCCAGTTTCCCACCTGCAGGTTGTTCGGGCGTGCACTGTACTGGATGCCACATGGTTCTAAGCGGGGGTGCTCCATGTTGCAGGTCTGTGGGGGTGGGGGGTGTTGTGGGTCGTAGTGGTGGCTGGACACCCACTGACACCGATTGCTGTGGACCGTGATGTCTACCTTTCGGCTGTCGTTGTGCACTGCGGTGGCTGACACGTGGCTGTGGGGTGTGGGGGATGCTCCTCCTTGCTGTACTGTGGGACTAGGGGCCTGGTGTGTGTTGTACTTGGGCTGTCCACCCTCCCACCCACTGCACTTTGTGTTCCTGCCACTTAACTGTTACTTGTCGGTTAGTGCAGCTATGGCGGACACATGGGTGTGGTGGGTGCTCGTTGTGGCGCTTCTGGCATATTTGGGGACCTGTTGGTGGTTACGTGGCTGGCTGAATGTACACATGTCCCCACACATCTTACAGTTGTTCTGTTTGGGCTGTGTGTGGTGGTGTCTGTTGCATGTGTGTGTCGTGTATTGTGTGCTGGACATGGGGGTGTTTGTCCCTGGGAGCTGTGGCATGGTGGTAGTGCATGTGAGTACATAGCGGTGTGCTGGTATACATTAGTTTGTACTTACCAGCCTCCACTCCCCTGCTAATCCGGCGAGGATCTCGGGATGTATGATGACTCGCACCTTCTCCTCCCACGCTTTGAAGGTCTTGAAGAGCGCGGGATTCCCTCCGCCAGTGACGGCAGCCAGCTCTCTGTTTTTGCCCTCCTTCTTCTTGACCAGGCTCTTGACGTCATTCCACCGTTTGTTAATTTCGACTCTGTTCCTGGGCAGGGTCCCGACTGCATTGACCTGGTCTACGATCCGGTTCCACATTCTGTTTCTGGTGGCTAGTGGTGTGTGTTGGACCATGTTCCCATAGATTTGTGGGTGCACCTTGATGATCTCGTCGACCATGACCGTCAGCTCCATGGGCGTGAACTTGGGCATTCTTTGTGGTGCCATGGTGTTTGTGGTGCTGGTGCGGTGTGTGTTGTGTAATGTGCAGGGGGTTTGTGGTGCCGGTGTTTGGTGGTGGTGGTGGTGGTGGTTGTGATGTGTGCGTTTCTGTGGTGTGCTGCTGTCCTTGCTGTGTCACTGTGTCCTCTCCTCTCCTCTCTAGTTTGCAATGTTGCAAGGGGTTGTGGTCTGTGGGAGTGCTGCTTTTGTACTTACCTATGTGGGTGTGTCCTCATGGTCTGTTGTTTTCAGGTGTGTTGTGTCTGGTGTTCTGGCCTTTGTATTTTTTGTTTGTCCAGGGGGTGTTTTCGGGATGTGTACTGTGCTTGTGTATTTGTGCGTGCCTTGCTGTGTGGACTTATTGGCCATGTTGTGTGCTATTGGTTTTGTGAGCGGATGGTTTCTGTGCAGGGACGTGGGCGCCATGGTTTCTGCCGTGTCGATTGGCATCGGCGTTGTTTGCGCTGGCGGGCGGTATATTTGTGGTTTTCCCGCGCTCATGGCGGTGCGATCGTAATTTCACGTGCGGTGTGTCGGCCGTGTGGGCGGGCGGTTTTGTGTTGTCGTGCGTGTTTCCGTCCGTGGCGGGCGGTTTGACTCCGACTCGGACGATGGCGGGCGGTATTTTGTGTGATTTTTCCGCCGATGGCGGTTTTCGGTTTGTGTTATCGTAATGGCGTGGTCGGTGTTCAGACGGTGAATGCGGGCGGAATTTTGCCGCTTCCATGCCTGGCGGATTTATTTACGCCGGGTATCGTAATGGGCCCCTAAGCAACATAGAAATAAAAAAATAAAATAAAAAATTACAAATTATTAAACAGTAAAAGGAACTAATCTCGTTATTGTCGATGCAAAGTGAAAGGATGGAGCTATTTACTAGGCAGTATATGGATAACATAGTTACAAATTATTAAGTAGTAAAAAGGAACTAGATTCATATTTTGAATGAAACGGAAGGGTTGGACGAGGGAGGAGGGAGGGGTGGCTAAATTTAAGGAGAGGGGTGAACCGAGGGGATGCAAGAGGTGTGGGTGGGTAAGGTGGGGGGCTATTTGGCGTTGGTGGAGTGCAGGAGAGGTGGGAGAAAGGGGGGAAGGTTGGGGGATTTAAGAAGGAAGAGACTGAACAGCAAGTATGGGGATAAGATGATTATGGACCCCAATATTTGTTGAGCAGGTGCAATTTGAGGTCTTTTTTAAACTGACGTATGAAGGATTCAGTTGTAGGTCTTTTGGGAGGGTATTCCAGATGCTGGGGGCCTTACCAGAGAAGAAGCGGGATTTTGCGGCTTTCTTTTTTAGCAAAGGGGGGACGAGGAGGAGAGAGTTAGTGCTTCTCATCGAACGGGCACTGCCCGCTTTTTGAGTTTGTTTGAAAGGTAGAGCGGGGTATTTTGGTGGAGGGCTTTGTGGGTAATGCAGGCTAATTTAAAGGAGGATCTGCCTTCAATAGGGAGCCATTTAAGGGTATTTAGGGCCGGCAAGATGTGGTCAGAGCGTTTGCCACCAGTTATAATCCTAGCCGCTAGGTTTAGAACAGATTTGAGGGGGGCCAAGTGAGTTTTGGGAGAGCCGGTGAGAAGGGCATTACCGTAGTCGATTTTCGAGAGGACTAGGGATTGTACCACTGATTTGAAATCTTCCGCTGGAATGAAGGGTTTGATTTTTTTTAGAAGTTGGAGCGTACAAAGTGCGCCTTTGGCGAGTTTTTACATGGGAGTTGAGCGTAAACTTACTGTCGAGGGTGATGCCGAGGGATTTAACTGATTCGGAGAGGGAGAGTGTACAGTTAAGGGCAGTAAGGTCAGTGATCCATGTATGGATGGGGAGAGGGTTGTTTTTAGGAGAGAAGAAAATGATTTCAGTTTTGTTAGGGTTAAGTTTGAGATGATTGGAATGGAACCAGTTTTGGATGTTAGAAAGGGCGGTATTAAGGTGCAGAATATCAGAGTGGGATTTAATTTTATAGTAGAGTTGGGTGTCATCAGCATGTAGGTGATAGTTAATGCCTGCTTGTTTGAGAATGAGAGTAAGGGGTTCCATTAAAAGGTTGAAAAGGGCAGGAGAGAGGATGGATCCTTGGGGGACACCAAGGGAGACTGGAGTGGGGCTGGATAGGCAGTTGTGGATTTTTACTTGTTGGGTTCTGTGTTGGAAATAGGATTTGAACCAATTGAGGACGGTGCCATTAAGACCAAATCGAGATTTAAGTGTAGAGAGTAAGGTTGAATGGTTAACTGTGTCAAATGCCACTGAGAGGTCAAGGAGAATGAGTAGGCAGGTCTCGCCATTGTCCAGGGCAAGGTGGATGTCATCAACTATGTTTAGCAATGCAGTTTCAGTGCTGCAGCCCTTACGGAAGCCGGATTGTAGGGGGTCAAGTAGGTTGTAGGTGTCAATGTGTTTATCCAGTTGCTGAAGGGCACATTTTTCAAGGGCTTTAGAGAGAAAGGGGAGGTTTGAGATGGGGCGGAGGTTGTTCGGGTTATTTGTGTCGGCCTTAGGGTTTTTTGGGATGGGTGTGATTTGTCCGAGTTGGAGGGAGACCGGTACGCACCCCGAGGAAAGGGAGAAGTTGATGATATTGGTCCAATACGGGACAATGGCGTGCTTAAGTTCTTGGACGAGGGAAGATGGGAGAGGGTCTTTAGTGTGGGAAGATGGTTTTAGTTTGGACGGGATGTTACAGACTTCAAGTTCAGAGACGGGGTGGAAATTCATCCAGGAGGCGTTGTTTTTGAGTTGAGTGTTGGGGGAAGTTCAGACGGGGTTAAAGAAGGTAGGGGTGGGGAGGACAGAGGGGGTGTGAGCAGAGGGGAAGGAGTTGAAGAGGTGTCAGGGGCACCGAGGGGGTTGGGGGGGGTTTGGGTTAGGGTGAAAGATTGGTCAATTTTGGCAATTTTTTCAGAAAAAAAGTTAGCTATTTCTTCGCATTTGCTTGTGGTGGCCGTCATGCTGGGTGGGGCAGGGGAGGTTTGATTTCTAATAATGTTGAACAGTTCTCTGGGTCTGTTTTTTGCCCGAGAGAGCTGTGATCGGAAGAAGGAAGCCTTTTCGGCGAAGATGTGTTTCTTGTACACGGATCTAGCGGTTCGAAGGAGGACCAGATTGGAGGGGAAGGGTGTTGTCTCCAGGTTCTTTCTGCCAGCCTAAGTGCTCGTCTTTCATTATTGAGGTCTGGATTATACCAAGTTTTGGAAGGGATATTTTTAAGAGTTTTTGGTTTGGGTGGTGCAAGTTGATCTAGAACCTCAGAGACAGCTTTGTTGTAATGCTCAGTGAGATCGTTTGTATTGAGAGAGGGAGGAGTGCGACTGAGTTGATCTTGGAGTTTAGCCTCCAGTAAACCTGGGGGATACGTTTAAGGTTTCTGGATAATATTGTGGTTTTGTTGATTTTAGAAGGGGCAGGCTGGACTAAGGGTGAGATCGAGAACAGTATGAGGTGGTGATCAGACCAGTCAGTAGGGATAATGTTGGAAAGAGATGCCAGATTACTGTTAGCAATGATGGCGTCAAGAGTAGCCCCTTTAGAATGGGTTGGGGTAAGGGAGAGTTGCTTGAGGTCATTTATCTAAAGGAGGTTATTGAGAAGTTTGAGGGCTGGGTCGTCTGGTAAATTCCAGTGAAGGTTAAAGTCTCCTAGGAAGAGATTTTTAGAGTTCGAAAGGGACGATTGTGACAGAAGTTCAGATATTTCCTCAGCAAAGGGAAGAGGTTCACCTGGGGGATGATAGATGTTGTGTAGTCGCATTGGGGGGGCGCCTTCCATTTTGAGTTCTACTCCAAGGTATTCAAAAGTTTTGAAGTCAGTGTTTTTTTCTAGGGATAGTTGGAGTTCATTTTTAAAGATTATTGCTAGACCTCCTCCTATTCTTTTAGGTCTGTCTTTTCTGAGGATAGAATAACCGGGGGGAGAGAGTAAGTCTAGGATGGGTGTGGAGTGATCGTTGAGCCAAGTTTCCATGAGGAAGGCTAGGTCTATATCTTCATCATGGATGGTTTCGGAGATTTCTGAGGCATGACGAACGGCCGAGCGGCAGTTCACAAGCATGCATTTCAGGGGCTTAGGGTTAGTTATGGGGGGGGGGGCACGAGAGGATCGCGGTAAATTGCGGGGGGGGTCTGGGTGAGCAAGGAGAGGGGAGAGTTCTGCTGGTCCCGATAATAACAGGGATGTTGGAATGCGGAAGGGCCGCCTCCTTGCGGGGGGCCTTAGGAGAGTAGGAATTGCAAAGGTCGGAGAGGTTAGAGGTGGAGTAGTCATTCAAGGTGCGACAAGGTCTCTGAGAGCAATTTTGAAGTGGTATGGTTTTACTGAGTTTGGGATTAATGAGCTTTGGGGGGCCAGTGCGTGACGAAGTGGGCCAAGCGGGGCGGGTTATTGGTTTGGGGGATTTGGGGTTATTGAGATCCTCTCTAAGACGGACTAATTCGGATAGGAGGGAGGCAATGTTGCGATCAATCCTGCCAAGTGTCTGGGCTAAAAGAGAGAGTTGGGGTGTATTGGGTGCGGCGGGGGGGTGAGGTATGTGCTAAGTTGGTTGGAGAAGGAGGTCTAGCGTTTGTAGAGGGTAATAAGTCAGGAGGGGTGCAAGTGAGGTCTTGTAGCAGTGGGTGAGAGGGAGGACTGTGGGGGGAGGAAGGGGGTTTCGGTCGTCCGAGGGGATGGGGGTGAGGGAGGACTGGGCCGTACTGGAGGTAGTTTGGGCAGGGGAGGGTGGGAGGTTTCGGAGTTGATCGGGGGTGGAGGTCAGTTGTTTTGAGAGGGAGGGGAGCCTGTGGGATGGCATGTACCGGCAGACATTGGGGGAGGGGAGTGGGGGTGGACTGGATATTAGTGGGGGTAGTTGGAGCAGGGGGCATGGGTGGGATAGATCGGGGTTGGTTATGGGTGGAGGTCAGTTGTCCGGAGAGGGTGAGAGGTCTAGGGGGTGACAAGTGGGGTATTGCGGCGGTGGGGGTGAGTTGCTCCTGGCGGGTGGAGAGAGGGGAAATATGGCTGTGTGTGGGAGGGACGGGCGTGGAGAGAGATGGGATAGTTAAAGGGGTAGAGGACGTGATAAGGGGAGCAGAGTGGGTGTATGGGGTTAGCGGAGAGGCAGCATTGGCATTAGGGTCGTGGGGTGAGTTCAGGTAGGGGGGTAGGGTCGGAAAGGGGAGTGATGGGACGTGCTGGGGGAGGTTTGGGGGAAGGAGAAGGGTTAGGAGTTTTTTGAAGGGGAGAGGGGAGAGGAGTAGGTAAGGACATTTGGTGGGACAGAGTGCTAAAATGCTGTTCAAAGATATTAAGGTGGTGTTCAGAGGCTTGGATGAGGATATTTCCAGTTTTGAAGATGGAGATGTCAATTTCACCGTGAAAGGTGGAGGATGGAGTAGTAGAGAGTTTGAAACCGTAGGGAATATTTTTAGATGTAGCGATTGGGAGATGGCGAAGGAAAGTGCTCTTCCATTTGGAGGGGCGTTTAGAGTAGAAAATGTAGTTAGTTTTTATGGGGGACGTGAGGCTGTGGTAGTTGTCTACAATTAGGGTTTCGGGATGCCGGATAAGTACTTTATGTTTAAAAATTTTCTTGGCGTTTTTAGAGAGATTGGGAGGGTAGGAAATGGACCAGGAGTTTGGGCCATGCCTGGTGAGGAGGGTGTTGAGGGGTGATGTCGTGGGGCTGGTTCGGAACGTGGGGGAGGGACTAAGGGGGGACATGATGGACAAACTGGTTGGTGGAGAGGGGGAAGGGAAAGAAAAGGGGGAGGAGCAGAATGGAGATGTTAAGGGGAAAAAGAAACAAGGAGAGAGGAGAAGGAGGTTGAGGAAAAAAGGGGAGAATAATGTCGGCGTGGGGGTGGAGAGATATTTCGTGATGAGGGTGTAAACGGAAGAGAAAGAGGGGGTGATAAATGTCAGAGGAGTGCAAGGGGGGATGAGGTTAGTTAGGACTTACTAATAACGGTGAGGAGGGGTTAGGTAGCAGGATGGACAGACAACAATTTGTCAATTTGGGAGATCATGAGGGAGAATGACGTTAGGTGACAACGCTAGATAAGGGGTCATGCGTAGTTGGAAAATCGTGGTGCTAGCCACGGCTACGAAGGAGTGCTGCAAGCTGCGATGAAGAAAATTGTGAAGGAGGGGGAGGGATCTCGAGGAGGTTAGAGGTTGTAGGGTCGAAAGGAGTAAAGTAAACAATATGTTACCGGTGAAAGCCAGGGGGGTGGGTAGGGAAGTAAGGCGCAATTTGTGAGAGTGAGTCTTGAACAATTTACAAACCTAAGATCAGGACCTAGAGGAGATAATGTAGAAACATTGCATAAACATTAGTGCGAGCATTGATCATAATAAAAAACGTAAGTTCAGGCACTAGAGGAGAAACGCCTTCAGGAGTGGGGCGGAGGGTAGCAAAGTGAGTAACAACGCATGAGGTTTTTTTTTTTTTATGCGGGGGGGGGGACACAGTAGAAGTCACATTGGGGCACAAAATTAAAGACAGTGGAAAAGAATAAAAAGGGGAAGGTGATAAGATATCATGAGAGACTAATTAGCAAGTTACAGATTTGTGAGACCCAAAGAAATTAGTGCAAGCATTGAACATTAAACAAACCTGAGAACAGGCATTGGCGGAAACAAAGTCGAGGATGGGGCAGAGGTTACCATCTAAACCCAAAGCTAAAAGATTTTGGTGGGTAGGACTTAATGGTGTAATAATAATTAGAGGCCGGGGAGAAGAATAAAAGTACATTAAGCTGCGGGCTCATCGGAGAGTCAGATTTGGAGGCATTATGGAGCTGCATGGAGGATGCGGTCAGTGAGGCAGCAGACGACTTCGGCAGAGGATTCTGTTCAGAAAGACTGAGTCAGCAGCGGTGGAGATACAGCATGGGTCCATGGAGGTCTCACAAGAATTTAAGCTACAGCATTCAGCAGGGGCCCATAAAAGCTGGACATAGGGGTGTTGTGGCGGTCTACTGGGGGCCGGAGAATAGAGGCAGACTAGGAGTCACGGGAGGCGTTAGGGGGCTGTTCTCCCATGTGGTGCGAGTTAAGCGTTCCGAGTGAGCCTAGCAGGGGGCTAACTAACTATAATTTAACCCCCGCAATGCACTGCTTGATCCATTCAACACCTCATAGATAAACATTCAATGTATTGAATGTATCTTCAAGGCACTATGCCTAATACCTGATTAAAAGGATACAATATCCAAGAAAGACACAGGAATGAGGTAATCTGACTTTCTAAAAACATAGCCAAAAACCTACATAATATAGACCCCTGTCATCGGATTTATTACACACATGTAGAGAATGGGCTCAGATGTGAATACATTTACAATGATTAAACATCAGAGATATCACAAAGAGAAACAATATGCAACATTGAGATTCTACTGCAAATATCAATTTGGTGAAAATGTAAATGCTGTACTTAGTCATGGCCACATGATTGCTACTAAATTGTTATTGTTTATAATTATAGACTGCACTAATGTTTTATTTTTTGTTCACTACAAATCCCACAATTCTTCATAATGAGCTGCAGTGGGACATGTATAAATAGTGAAAACTAATGATGGACTCACGAAACCTTGAACAAGACCTTGTGGTCGAAACGCGTTGGTGGTGGTGTGTTGGCGGCAGAATGTGGCCACTAATAAATTGAACTTACTACAATACTCTCCTGGAGTGTGGCGTATATTTCTTTGGGTGGCTGTTATATATATATATATATATACATATATATATTTACATATACATATATATATATATATATACATATACATATATTACCTACTGGCGGTCGCCAGTAGGTAGTTATAGTTAGGACCTCGTTTCTATTCAAAAAGCGTTTTTTGTTTTCCGAATAACTTTGGCGTCGTTTGACGAATCTTCGCAAAAACTAGTGGGGTGGTCCGGTCAGCTCCTGTCTTGAAAGTCTCGGGGTGATTCGTCAAGCGGGGGCTGAGAAAAAAGGGGGATCCCATAACGGGTTTTCCCCATGTAATTTTCCATAGGAAACTTTAGACAAAGCTACAGCCCGAACTGCTGAATGGAATTACACCAAATTTGGCAAAAAGGTACGTCTTGGTTCAGAAAGAGCCCTTTTTGTTAAATGGTGTAAATCCGTTCAGTAGTTCCTGAGAGATATAAAAAAGAAAAAGTTTCGATATCTGAGCACCGTGGAGGGTTCGGGAACCCTCCCGAGCACGAGCTCAATTCTGATTGGCTGCCAACACTCCAAACCAGGAAGTGTTGGCAGCCATCTTGTGACTCGGTAACCGAGTCACAAGACATCAGAAAAACAAAACATGAAAAAGAAGAAAAGGGGGCAGGGTAGAAACACCCTGACCCCCTAGGCCTGCTCCGGGGGTCCCACAAGGACCCCCAGGGCCAAAAAAAGCATTTTTTTTTTTAAATGGCATAATTCGCGTTGGGGTCGCGAATCCTGCCGTGAAAATAAAAAAAAAGGAAGCGCGGGCTCCCGCGCTTCGTTTTCAAAAAGCCCCCGGGTGGGCCAGGTCCCGGGGGCACTCGCCAATTAATTTGCGGGGGCCCGCGGGGGCCCCCGCAGCCCCGGGGACCGCCACCTCCCCGGGGCTTATTTCATTGTATGCGGGGGGCACTATGGCCCCCCGCAGCCCCGGGGACCGCCACCTCCCCGGGGCTGTAAAACAAAATGCGTGGGGGTCCCAACCCCCCCATGCTGCCCTTCGGACAGCCACCTCCCCGGGGCTCTGTAAAACAATTACAATGATGTGTGGGGGGGAAAGAGCCCCCCCACACGCCCCGGGGACCACCACCTCCCCGGGGCACATACTAATTAAAAATGCGGGGGTCTGTAGCGGACCCCCTGGCCCCGGGGACCACCACCTCCCCGGTGCTTTAAACACATAGGAGGGGGCCCCCCTCCTGGAGCACACGAAGGCCCTGGGGACCGCCACCCCCCAGGGCTGGCTCCTGCAGTGTCCCGGGGGGCCCACCCCCGGGACACTGCTGTTTGCTATGGCAGGGCGGGAGGCGTGCTCCCGACCTGTCATAGAAAACTCTGCTTTGCTTCATTGAAGCGAGAGCAGGGAAACCTGCTCTCGCTTCAATGAAGCAAAGCAGAATTGCTTTTGAGCAAAGGGAGCTGCATGTCAGCAGCTCCCCTTGCCCAAAAGCAATGCCGGCTCCCGCAGGAGGCGGGGAGCCGGCGGGACCGTGGGGGCATTGGGCTTCCCCCCATGGTCCCCAACGCAAAGGGCCAGCCCCGGGGGATGGGGTCCCTGGGGCCAGAAGTGGCCCGGGAGGGGGGCCACGCGGCCCCCCTCCCTCAATAATTTTTTTTAAAAAAAGAGGCACAGCCCCGGGGGATGGGGTCCCCGGGGCTAATAGAGGCCTCAGGAGGGGGGCCACGCAGCCCCCCTCCTTAAAAAATATTTATAAAAAATAAATAAATATGTGGCAATGCCCCGGGGGATGGGATCCCCGGGGCCGAAATGGGCCTCGGGGGGGTCACGCGGCCCCCTTCCCGTTTATTTTTTGATTTTAAAAAAAAATAGGGGTCAGGCCCTGGGGGATGGGGTCCCCAGGGCCCCAAAAATGGGAAAAGAAGGGAGGCCACACAGCCCCCCATCTGAAAAAAAGAAAGAAAAAAAAGACGGCATTGCGCCGGAGGCCCCGCCCCCTCCCTGCAGCACTCTGCAAATGCGCCTCCTGGCGCGTTGTAAGTTGGGGAATTATTTCCCCTTGAATACTGAGGGTCCCTGGGGGCCAACTAGCCCACCAGGTACCTCAAGTATGCACCAGGGAGCTGCGTTGCAGAGAGGTGGTCCAAGGCCACGCCCCCTTTTTACACCACTCTGCAACGCTGCTCTGTGGCGCTTACTAGAGGTACCTGGTGGGCTAATTGGCCCCCAGGGACTCTCAGGACTCAAGGGGACTTAATCCCCCAATTTATGATGCACCAGGGGGCGCATTTGCACAGTGGTGCAGGGAGGGGGCGGGGCCTAACATAACAAGTGTGCAAACGGGCCCCCTGGCACATTGTAAATTGGGGGATTAAGTCCCCTTCAATCCTGAGGGTCCCTGGGGGCCAACTAGCCCACCAGGTACCTCCAGTAAGCGCCACAGAGCTGCGTTGCAGAGATCTGGTCCAAGGCTATGCCCCTTTTTACACCTCTCTGGTGTTTGGAGGCCACGCTCACCTTTCTCCACCACTCTGCAAACGCGACTGCTATGTTATAGTTAGAAATTAGCATTTAAAAAACTTTTGAAATTCACTGAAAAAACCATAGGTTTCAGGGACGTTATAGTTATAAATTAGCATTTAAAAAACCTTAGAAATTCACTGAAAAAACCATAGGTTTCAGGGACGTTATAGTTAGTTGGACATTTCACTTGTACAAAACCAGTGAAATTCCGCCGTTATAGTTAGTTCAGCTAACTATAACTCGCGCCCCCGCAATGCACTGCTGATGACGTCACATATTACATCATTCATGACACTGGTTTTGTACGAGTGAAATGTCCAACTAACTATAACGTCCCTGAAAACTATGTTTTTTTCAGTGAATTTCTAAGGTTTTTTAAATGCTAATTTCTAACTATAACATAGCAGTCGCGTTTGCAGAGTGGTGGAGAAAGGTGAGCGAGGCCTCCAAACACCTTTTAGCAATCCCACTGGTTTTTTCAGTGAATATATATATATATATATATATATATATATATATATATATATATATATATATATATATATATACAAATCACAATTTCCCCATGGCAAGAAATACGCGCCCCATGGCAAGGAAGATGCGCACTCCGAAATGCTTGTATCCACGGATTTATTTTGCAATCACCATGGAAAGTGTCAGGTATGGGCACAGCAACACCTGACGCATTTCGGCGAAAGAGTCGCAGTGTTCATAGGTCCTGTGAGGGCACTCTTTTCTGCTAAACACTAATAACTCTGTGGCTTAAATGTTTCGTTTTCCCGGGGGTAGGTTATTTGTTTGTGTGCACCTTGAGTTATATATATTGTTTTCACTGATTTTGGAGCTATGCCATGTATGTTGCATGCTTGCGAAACACTTATAGGGGCGCATGTTATCATGCCTTGGAATGTACCCAATTAGGAACTTCCATTTTGCAAGAGTATTACTTCTCTGTTTTGTTTTTCTAGACGTTATATGGTTAAAAGGAGTATTAGGGATTTTTTGGGAAGTTGTGATAAACTGTTATAAGATGGTTGTGAACAATGTTTTTCAGGCCGTGAGGAAGACATTTAGGTTGAAACGTGTTGCTGAATAAACCTTAGAAACTTTCAAACTGTGGAGTGCGAGATCCTATGTGTCTTCATCCTGGCACTTTGTTTCTTTTGGATATATATATATGACCTAATTTTCACAGGAAAATAATTTTTTGTTTTGCTAATAACTTTGCTGCCGTTTGACAAATCTTCACAATATTTTCAAAACTACAGTGCAAGTCACCTCAGCTGCTGTCTGGAAAGTTTCGGGAGATTCATCAAGTGGGGCTGAGAAAAAGGGGTGTCCCAAAACTAATTTTCCCCATGCAATTTCCCATTGGGATTTTAGACACAACTACAGCCCAAACCACTGAACGGAATTTCACCAAATTTGGCAAAAAGCATGATCTTGATCCAGAAAGAGTGCTTTTCGTATGATATGGCTTACCTGCATTTTATGCTGTTTTTCAGCAGTAGACAGCATGCATATGATGTGTTTTAGCTGTTAGTGGATTTCATACCTCATAGTATGTCTTCTATGTTTATCCATTGGTCCAGTGGGAAGGGCTATATAACACAGGGGCAGTATAGAGCCAAACTAGATTGATAAAGGCCTCTTGAAGGCTGATACGCGTCTCTCCTTGTGCTTGGGATTGAGGGCGACCAGAACCAATAAAGAAGATGCCGAATCCTGAACCACTTCGTGTCCGTGCCTTCTTCCATGGTGTTGCTGTGGGAGGTGGTTGTTTGTTTCATTGAGATGCAGCATGAGCGGTCGTCATGCTTTCACGGAACACCAGTTGTTTGTGGCTCTCCCTTCAGACCAGCTTTTTGGAGGAGTACTGGAGTGCTATTGGGGGAGCCCCCAGTTGTGTGGAAAGGAAGAGGAATGAGGATGACTGTGATAGAGGATGTGGGTCTCGTAGCGGGGCGGTTCTTGCAACTGCCAGCATGGGATCTGTGTTTTCGTCAGCAAGAAATGCTTGCCCGGAAAACTGGCACCATCTGGTGACTGGGCACTGCAGAGGCCAATGCCGACGCAGTGAGGTGGTTTTGGCGCTATCGATTTTTGCTGATTGGTCCCCCTCAACCCTGAGGTTGTGCCGTTTTTCAAGTTATTTTATGCTGGCCGTTTTTCAATGTATTTTTTGAATACCAATAGCCTTTGCCCCGGTTTAAGACGCCTTGGACACTGACCCTGCAATTACAACAGCATTTGGATTGCCTGCGGAGTTGCTGACTATTCAGTTGCATTATGGGATTCGGAGTCCCGAGGGGTTTGGAGCACGTGCTCGATTGACTTGGAGGTACAAGTTTACTCTTTGTTTCAATATACAACCCCAAGATGGGAAGACACTTCATCCGGTCCTTATGTCACATATCAGCAGCAGTGTGATGTCAACATCACGGCATAATTCACTGTGATTTTGCATTTGGGGTCAGAGGTCATGTTGATGCGGATTTGATAGTAGCTCATGAGAGCTTTCCGGGTCATTGACAATGCTTATGGGACATGAACAGCAATGAACGGCAACATGGATGTTTTAATTTGTTATGATACATTTTATGATATATAGGCAACACAGGATTTACGTTTGGCTGCACAGTTTGTATGCCCGTATTAATCCCACTGTGCTGGATGTCGATGTAATTTACATGCACAATTGTCCATGCTATATTCATTATAGGTATTATGAGCAAAACTAAAATACACGCACTGCGCGCATTATTATGTATGATATGGCTTACCTGCATTTTATGCTGTTTTTCAGCTGTAGACAGCATGCATATGATGTGTTTTAGCTGTTAGTGGATTTCATACCTCATAGTATGTCTTCTATGTTTATCCATTGGTCCAGTGGGAAGGGCTATATAACACAGGGGCAGTATAGTGCCAAACTAGATTGAAAAGGCCTCTTGAAGGCTGAAACGCGTCTCTCCTTGTGCTTGGGATTGAGGGCGACCAGAACCAATAAAGAAGATGCCGAATCCTGAACCACTTCGTGTCCGTGCCTTCTTCCATGGTGTTGCTGTGGGAGGTGGTTGTTTGTTTCATATATATACATATATATATATACATATACATATATATATATACATATATATATATATATATATATATATATATATATATATATATATATATATATATATACATACAAATCACAATTTCCCCATGGCAAGAAATACGCGCCCCATGGCAAGGAAGATGCGCACTCCGAAATGCTTGCATCCACGGATTTATTTTGCAATCACCATGGAAAGTGTCAGGTATGGGCACAGAAACACCTGACGCATTTCGGCGAAAGAGTCGCAGTGTTCATAGGTCCTGTGAGGGCACTCTTTTCTGCTAAACACTAATAACTCTGTGGCTTAAATGTTTCGTTTTCCCGGGGGTAGGTTATTTGTTTGTGTGCACCTTGAGTTATATATATTGTTTTCACTGATTTTGGAGCTATGCCATGTATGTTGCATGCTTGCGAAACACTTATAGGGACGCATGTTATCATGCCTTGGAATGTACCCAATTAGGAACTTCCATTTTACAAGGGTATTACTTCTCTGTTTTGTTTTTCTAGACGTTATAAGGTTAAAAGGAGTATTAGGGATTTTTTGGGAAGATGTGATAAACTGTTATAAGATGGTTGTGAACAATGTTTTTCAGGCCGTGAGGAAGACATTTAGGTTGAAACCTGTTGCTGAATAAGCCTTAGAAACTTTCAAACTGTGGAGTGCGAGATCCTATGTGTCTTCATCCTGGCACTTTGTTTCTTTTGGATATATATATATGACCTAATTTTCACAGGAAAATAATTTTTTGTTTTGCTAATAACTTTGCTGCCGTTTGACAAATCTTCACAATATTTTCAAAACTATAGTGCAAGTCACCTCAGCTGCTGTCTGGAAAGTTTTGGGGAGATTCATCAAGTGGGGCTGAGAAAAAGGGGGTGTCCCAAAACTAATTTTCCCCATGCCATTTCCCATTGGGATTTTAGACACAACTACAGCCCAAACCACTGAACGGAATTTCACCAAATTTGGCAGAAAGCATGATCTTGATCCAGAAAGAGTGCTTTTCGTAATTTGATGTTAATCTGTTCACTAGTTTTGGAGTTATTAAAGAAAAAAGATTTATGTATATCTAGAGATGCGGATCCACGCACCAACATCAATGCTGTGATTGGCTGCCACCACTTCCACTAGGAAGTGGTAGCAGAAATCTTGGGACTTGAGACTTGCATGCGTCCCAACAAAGAAGGCAAAAAAATCCACAAGGGGGCATAGTAGGAATACCCTGACCGCCTAGGCCTGATGGTGGGGGTTCACAGGGACCCAGCCTGGGGCCAAAAATGTTTTTTTCAAAAACATTTTGGCGCAAATTCCCTCGCTTTTGTTGTTTACACCCCTCGGGTGGGCCAGGTTCCATTGGGAACACTACATATATATTTGGGGGGAGGGTGGCATGCGTGGCCCCCTTCAACGGGCCGGTTTTGGCCCCAAGGACCCCATCCCAGGACCCCGCCTTTTAAAAAAAGTGGAAAGGTGGCATGCGCCCCCCCCCCCAATCTGGGCCAATTTTGGATCCAGGGACTCCATCCTCTGGGGCCCGGTCAGATTCAAAAAGCGGGAGGGGGCAGTTAGCCTCTTCTATGGGCCTTTTTCAGCTCTGGGAACCCCATCTCCCATGGCCCATTCGCATTTAATGGCCCTGGGCCAGCTCATATGTTGTGTTCCGGGGTGCCTACCCCAGAACATATTGGTTTCCCTTCCATCATTGGTGCGAGCATGCAAACACCATTTGCTGTCACTTGGCAGGAGTAATTTCAAAATAGTAAGCATGCTTCCAGCAGGCAGGAGCATTGAAAATGCTCCTGCCCGCTTGGAGCAGACTTTTCATCTGTTTCCCTGCTCCCACTGGAGGCAGGGAACCGGCCATGGGGGCCTTGGGCCCCCCTGCGGCCCCCAACCATAGTGTGATGGGTGCCATGGGTGGTCACCAGAGCACCCACCCTTTGTTGCCCGTGCCCCTGGAGTAGCGTCCCTGGGGCCGAAATTGGCCCTGGGAGGGGGACTGCGGGCCACCTCCCCCTTTTTGGATTATGGCCAGGACCCAGGAAATGGGGTCCCTGGGGCATAAATTGGCCCAGGACGGTCCCCGCATGCCCCCTCCCACATAAATATAGTGTCAGGCCCAGGGGATGAGGTCCCCAGGGCCAAAATCGGCCCAGGGAGGGGGGCTGTGTGCCCTTCCCCTTTTTTAAAATATGGTTGGGCTTTGGAAGATGGGGTCCCCAGGAACTGAATCGGCCCAGGGAGGGGGGCCGCGTGCCCCCCTGTAAATATAGTTGTGGGCACCTCCCTCCCCCCAGAAATGTGCCAGGCCCAGGGAAAGGGGTCCCCGAGCTCGAAATGGGCCCGGGGAGGGGGGCTGAGTGCCCCACTCCCCCTAAAAAATGCACTGGCCCCGGGGATGTTATCCCCGGGGCAAAACACAGCCCGGAGAGGTGGCCTGTGGGTTGGCTACCTCTGGGGGGGTTGGCCACAGGGTGTGGCCGAAGGCCAGGCCTTGTGGCCAACCCCCCACTGCACACAGCCAAAGGCCTTGTGCAATGTAGGGTTGGCTGCATGTGAGGGGTTGGCTGCAGGGCCTGGCCGCAGGCCAGACCCTGCGGCCAGCTCTCCGCCATGCATGGCCAAAGGCTGTGCCTGGAAGTGGTTGGATTAACTTCACCTTCATGGCCAAGTTTATGTTACTTCATACTAAAAAAAATTAGAAATTCACTGAAATAATAAATGGTTACAGGGAAAAAAGCATTAAAAAAATAGAAATTCCCTGAAAAAATACTATAACTCGTGCCCTAAGGTAACTATAACTCGCGCCCTTGCAATGCACTGCTAAATACCCCACATATTACATCAGTCATGACATCTTCTATAACAACATTGATAATATCACTGCAACATTTGTAATAAAATTATTTATGAGAAAACTGTGCATATCGGGGGTGCGAGTGTTAGTTACCTTAGGGCACCAGTTATAGTTTCTTGAGATAACTATAACTGCTGAATTTCTATGGATTTATGTGTGTAAATTCTGAACCTAACTATAACGTCCCTGTACCTTTTGTTATGTGTGTGTGTGTGTGTGTGTGTTTTGTGTGTGTATATATATATATATATATTTATATATATATATATATATATATGTTTTTGTTTAAAAGAAGACCTCAGAAATTCAATGAAAAAAGCAAAGGTTAAAGTAACGTTATTGTTAGGTAAATATGTCAGTGACAACATTAATGTTTTGAACTAAAAAAAAACACAGAAATTCACCATGCACTGCTAATGACCTCACAATATTACATCACTCATGACATATTCTATGACATCATTTATGACATCACTAATGAAATCTCAAATGACATCATTGATGACATCACAGCTGACATCACTGATTACATCATCCAGTGAGTGTGCTAGTTCTTTTTATAGTTTACATAGTGGTCGGTAGCTACCATATTACTTTTCTACCTCATTTTCTAGAGCCTGTGTCCAGGTACTGGGTGTACTTGTTTACAAAACAGATGTGCTTCTAATGAATCATAGGGTTGTAGAAATATTGAACACTCTGTAATTCTTTGTATTGAAGAGTAACTCTGTGTGCAGATGACATTTGACTTCAGCTCAGTATGTTCCACACACGTTTTTGGCTTTGCAGAAAACTTTTCCAACAGAGCAAACATCCTACGTAATAGATTTTAAGTAGTGTAAGCAGTCTTGAGTTATTAGGCAGAATCGTCTCAGCATGACAGTTTCTACAGAACATAGACGACTGTGTGCACCAGGTACTAACCTATGTACCTGCGCTTGTTTAGCTTTAGAAGATAGTACATCTGTGAAGTTTTCAGCACAATATGGAGGCTGCAGGTAGTATGACCTTTAGCATCTTCAGATCTTGGTTATTTTAAGCAACAGGTGTCTCTTTGGACAAGCCTTGCATAGAGTGTATACTGTTAAATACACATTTTAATCGTCTTTGGTGTATTTCTCATGAGAATTTCGTTGTCTGCAAACAGTGTGGTACAGAGTAAACTCTCTCTATAGGGTAAACACTGTTTGCAGTACCCACTTTTCTACTCATATCAACTTTATTTCTCAATGTAGGTTCAGTGACTGCGACATGTTTGCTACAGATAAAGGCTGTCCATAGTAGGTTATTAATTTTTGGAAGAGACTTTGAGTATCTTGAGTGACTTGGCTTTCTCTGAACACTTGTATACAGATTGGACACTGTGTGCAATAAAACTTTCCCATATATTTGTGGATGATTGTTAATGTGAACTAGACTACCCGTGAAGTGTATGGTATAGGGTCAATGTTGCATATAACCCATGCTTGCTAAACCCAAGGGAGTTTCATCATATTATTCTGAGCTATTTTGTACTCACTTTAAGGCCTCTAATGCTATACTAGTTTATAGAGCAATGAATGCAAAAGAAGCTGGGATGATGTCATCAGTGATGTCATCCATGACATAATTTGAGATGTAATTAGTGATGTCATAGAACATGTAAAGAATGATGTAATATGTGAGGTCATAAGCAGTGCGTGGTGGGGGCACAGGTTATAGGGCCTTATTATGAGTTTGGCGGTGTAGGAGCAGGACTGCCCTGCTCCCGCACCGCCAAACCCGTGTACGAACTACCTGCCAGATCAGGAGTTTTCTCCTGGTCTGGTGGGTGGTTCTTTGGAGTTCCCAGGGGAACGTCAAAGGCAGTACCTGCAGGATTTGGACTGGTGCAATCCATGCCATGCAGGCACTGGGGTGCATGCACACAGGGGGGCACATGTTGTGCCCCCTGTGTGCATGCCCTTGGCGTGAGACACCAGGGGACCCTGTAGGGTCTCCTTTGTCACCTCTCTGCCAAGGGTTTCATGGTGGGCTCACTGCCATACAACCCATGGCGGAGAGGAAACTCGTAATAGGCTTGGTGGGACCATGTCATGAGTGAAGTAATATGTGGGGTCATAAGCAGTGCATTGATGGGCAGTATGTTATAATTAGCTCAGGAAACAATAACTGCTGAATTTCAATCATTTTGTATAAGTGCAATCTGAGCCTAACTATAACATCCCTGTAATCTTTGGCTTTTGCAGTGAATTTCGAAGTTTTTTAAAATTTTATTTACTAACTATAACGTCCCTGTAACCTTTGGTTTTTCAATGAATTTCTAAGGTTTTTTTAATTCTATTTCATAACTATAATGTTCCTGTAACCTTTATTTTCTTCAGTGAATTTCTACAGTTTAAAAAAAAAAATATTTCCTAACTGTAACCTGTCACCTTTGAGAGTGGGTGTGTGAGTTGCTATATGGGTGAGTGAGTAAGTGTGTGAGTGTTTTGTGGGTGTGTGAGTGACTGTATGGGTATGTGAGTGGGTGTGTGAGTACCTGGGTGGGTCTGTGAGTGGGTGAGTAAGTGGCACTATGGGTCTATGAGTGGCTGTGTAAGGGCCGGTAAGTGGTCATAATATCGAGTTTGTAATATCGATATACCATAATATTGTGTTTAGTATATCGACAGTACTAAATATCGATGTTATATATATCGATGTTACATATATCGATTATAAGTGTTGTCAAAAATATCAAAGTTAGAAATATCGAATGTCAAAATATCGTAAAGTCAAAATATCGTTATAGTATTTAATTGTTATGTTTTATGTTTGTTTTAGGGATTATATTAGTTGATTAATGTTATAAAAAATATAAATTGAACGTTAATTTTTAGGAGCGGGATGTTGGGTTTATAGAGGATAAGGGTGGGGAGTGTTTTAAAAAGTTGATTAGAAATTTTAAATAAATGTTAATTTTATAAAATAATTTTTCATAAATTTGTTTTAGGAGCAGGATGTTGGGTTTGTAGGGGATAAGGGTGGGGATTGTTTTAAAAAAATTGTAATTGAATTTTTAAAAAATTTAAAATTTATAAATTTAAATTTACAATGTTGTTTTAGGAGTGGGATGTTGGGTTTAAAGGAGATAAAGGTGGGGAGTTTTTTTAAAAATTAGAATTTTTTTTTTTTTAATTTTAATTTACAAATTTTAATTTAAAAATGTTGTTTTAGTAGCGGGATGTTGGGTTTATAGGGGAGAAGGGTGGGGAGTTTTTTAAAAATTGGAAAATTAATTTGAAATTATTTTGAAATTTTAAATTTAGAATGTCAAATTTAGTTTTATGATTGGGATGTTGTGTTTATAGGGGAGAGTGTTGGGGAGTGTTTAAAAATAATTTAATATTTATTAAAAAATAATTAATCTTAATAAATTGATTATAAAATTACAATATTTAATTTGTTTTTTTAATTTAGAATGAAGGTGTGTAATTTGATGTAATTAATATAATATTTTTATTAAAATATTAAAAAAATAATTTTGAGTGAAATTATAATGTATTTTTAAAAAATATATTACTTTAATAGTGGATAAATTTAAATATAATAATATTATAAATTATAGTTTATTAATATTTCATAATATTTAATATTTAATATTGCACTTATGTTAATAATTAATAATTTTGTTTTGTGGGGAATATATATTAAAACTTAATATTTATAATATCATTTATAGGAATTAGTAAAGTATAAATTAATAAAAATGTATTAAAATAATTTTAGTATAATAAATTATTATGTATAATGTTACTAAAAATAAATAATTTATGTGTGAAATATAGTCATTTTTAATGTATATTGATATATTCACTGTTTAGTGATATCAAAAATTATGATTATTATCTTTTTAAATATTGAGTTATTTAAATATTGTAAATATTTGTCAATGTTATTATTAAAGGAAATTAGTTTAATGTACAGTTTATTTACACATGTAATTTTAGTTTTAGGGCGAATAGTTAATTATATATGTGTATTATTTATTATTTTTAATAACTTAAGAGTAATTGGTGTGGAAATATTAAAATATATATGTTTAGTGTCCAGCACCTTCTTTGATTTAATATTTATTGGAGTGGGAATAGTAAATTATATATGTTTAGTGTCCAGCACCTTCCCTGACTTAATACTAACTGGAGTGGGAATAGTAAATTATATAAGTTTAGTGTCCAGCACCTTCCCTGACTTAATAATAACTGGAGTGGGAATAGTAAATTATATATGTTTAGTATCCAGCACCTTTAATGACTTAATACTAACTGGAGTGGGAATATTAAATTATATATGTGTAGTGTCCAGCACCTTCCCTGATTTAATACTAACTGGAGTGGGAATAGTAAATTATATAAGTTTAGTGTCCAGCACCTTCCATGACTTTATACTAACTGGAGTGGGAATAGAAAATTATATATGTTTAGTGTCCAGCACCTTCCATGATTTAATACTAACTGGAGTGGGAATAGTAAATTATATATGTGTAGTGTCCAGCACCTTCCTTGATTTAATACTAACTGGAGTGGGAATAGTAAATTATATTTGTTTAGTGTCCAGCACCTTTATTGACTTAGGGGGCCGATTCCGATCTCGGTCGGAGGCGCACCCAACACCATTCGGTCGGGAAAAAAGCCATGCGAAAGCCTGTTTCCCGACCGATCCGTACAGCACACCGAACGAGCAAGTACGATGCGCACAACAGCAAAGAATCCGGCCGAGCCGTACTCACCCAAACCAGGTCCTGTTCTCCGACCGAGGCGAATCCGGAAACGCCGAATCGAGTCGCACGGAAGGAAAAATGCAGCCCCGTCCGGCCGGACAAGTACGATGCGCTTTCCGTACGCGCCGAACCCGTCGCTACGCACGGCACGTCAAAGCATCCGGGAGAGGCGCACATAAGCTCCGATTCGCGCCACAACACGATCCACGGCTCCGAGACGAACACGGCAGCGACGAGGACGACGCGAGCGACGAGGACGAGGCGAAGCGACGAGGACGACGCGAAGCAACGAGAAGGACGAACAACACGAACCAACCATGAATCCCTTCGTCCCGATCATACCAATATTCTACATTTACTACCGGAACAGGCACGGACGCGTACGGCGCAGAAGGTAAGCCAGACACCAACCACAAAACACATACAACACGTACATGACACATCACACACACACACAGGGATGCTTACACCAGCAACAGCAGCAGCATAGGGGCGGGATGCCCATCACCAAAGCCACATATGCACACAGGGGCCTGAATGCGCACCACCACCCCTACCCAGGGGTGGCATGATGCCTACCACCACTACCACCCTTGCCCAGGGGGCAGGATGCTTACCACTAGTACCACCCTCACCCAGGGGGGCAGGATGCCTACCACTACTACCACCCTTAGCCAGGGGGCAGGATGCCTACCACTACTACCACCCTCAGCCAGGGGGCAGGATGCCCACCACTACTACCACCCTCACCCAGGGGGGCAGGATGCCTACCACTAGTACCACCCTCAGCCAGGGGGGCAGGATGCCTACCACTACTACCACCCTTAGCCAGGGGGCAGGATGCCCACCACTACTACCACCCTCACCCAGGGGGGCAGGATGCCCACCACTACTACCACCCTCACCCAGGGGGGGCAGGATGCCTACCCTACTACCACCCTTAGCCAGGGGGCAGGATGCCTACCACTACTACCACCCTTAGCCAGGGGGCAGGATGCCCACCACTACTACCACCCTCAGCCAGGGGGGCAGGATGCCTACCACTACTACCACCCTTAGCCAGGGGGCAGGATGCCCACCACTACTACCACCCTCACCCAGGGGGCAGGATGCCCACCACTACTACCACCCTCACCCAGGGGGGCAGGATGCCTACCACTACTACCACCCTTAGCCAGGGGGCAGGATGCCTACCACTACTACCACCCTCAGCCAGGGGGGCAGGATGCCCACCACTACTACCACCCTCACCCAGGGGGGCAGGATGCCTACCACTAGTACCACCCTCACCCAGGGGGGCAGGATGCCTACCACTACTACCACCCTTAGCCAGGGGGCAGGATGCTTACCACTACTACCACCCTCACCCAGGGGGGCAGGATGCCTACCACTAGTACCACCCTCACCCAGGGGGGCAGGATGCCTACCACTAGTACCACCCTCACCCAGGGGGGCAGGATGCCTACCACTACTATCACCCTTAGCCAGGGGGCAGGATGCCTACCACTACTACCACCCTCACCCAGGGGGCAGGATGCCTACCACTAGTACCACCCTCACCCAGGGGGGCAGGATGCCTACCACTAGTACCACCCTCACCCAGGGGGCAGGATGCCTACCACTACTACCACCCTTAGCCAGGGGGCAGGATGCTTACCACTACTACCACCCTCAGCCAGGGGGCAGGATGCCTACCACTACTACCACCCTCACCCAGGGGGGCAGGATGCCCACCACTACTACCACCCTCAGCCAGGGGGGGCAGGATGCCTACCACTACTACCACCCTTAGCCAGGGGGGCAGGATGCCCACCACTACTACCACCCTCACCCAGGGGGGGCTGGATGCCTACCACTACTACCACCCTTGGCCAGGGGGGCAGGATGCCCACCACTACTACCACCCTCACCCAGGGGGGGCTGGATGCCTACCACTACTACCACCCTCACCCAGGGGGGCAGGATGCCCACCACTACTACCACCCTCAGCCAGGGGGCAGGATGCCAACCACTACTACCACCCTTAGCCAGGGGGCAGGATGCTTACCACTACTACCACCCTTAGCCAGGGGGGCAGGATGCATACCACTACTACCACCCTCACCCAGGGGGGCAGGATGCCCACCACTACTACCACCCTCAGCCAGGGGGGCAGGATGCCTACCACTACTACCACCCTTAGCCAGGGGGCAGGATGCCCACCACTACTACCACCCTCACCCAGGGGGCAGGATGCCCACCACTACTACCACCCTCACCCAGGGGGGCAGGATGCCTACCACTACTACCACCCTTAGCCAGGGGGCAGGATGCTTACCACTACTACCACCCTCAGCCAGGGGGCAGGATGCCCACCACTACTACCACCCTCACCCAGGGGGGCAGGATGCCTACCACTAGTACCACCCTCAGCCAGGGGGGCAGGATGCCTACCACTACTACCACCCTTAGCCAGGGGGCAGGATGCCCACCACTACTACCACCCTCACCCAGGGGGGCAGGATGCCCACCACTACTACCACCCTCACCCAGGGGGGCAGGATGCCTACCACTACTACCACCTTTAGCCAGGGGGCAGGATGCCTACCACTACTACCACCCTTAGCCAGGGGGCAGGATGCCCACCACTACTACCACCCTCAGCCAGGGGGGCAGGATGCCTACCACTACTACCACCCTTAGCCAGGGGGCAGGATGCCCACCACTACTACCACCCTCACCCAGGGGGGCAGGATGCCCACCACTACTACCACCCTCACCCAGGGGGCAGGATGCCTACCACTACTACCACCCTTAGCCAGGGGGCAGGATGCCTACCACTACTACCACCCTCAGCCAGGGGGGCAGGATGCCCACCACTACTACCACCCTCACCCAGGGGGCAGGATGCCTACCACTAGTACCACCCTCACCCAGGGGGGCAGGATGCCTACCACTACTACCACCCTTAGCCAGGGGGCAGGATGCCTACCACTACTACCACCCTCACCCAGGGGGGCAGGATGCCTACCACTAGTACCACCCTCACCCAGGGGGGCAGGATGCCTACCACTACTACCACCCTTAGCCAGGGGGGCAGGATGCCTACCACTACTACCACCCTCAGCCAGGGGGGCAGGATGCCCACCACTACTACCACCCTCACCCAGGGGGCAGGATGCCTACCACTACTACCACCCTCACCCAGGGGGGCTGGATGCCTACCACCACTACCACCCCCACCCATAGGATGGACAATGCATGACACAACCAGCACACCACAACCTAGGGAATGCAAGAAGAAGACATCCCCCAACACCATGACAAGCGTGTGTAGACTGTGTCAAATGCCTACAACACCGAACATGACTTCTAACATACAATGTGACCCCCTAGCACATGTGCCACACAAATATGTGTGTGGCACACACAACGCAAGCAGGCCATGACCATTGTGGCAATGGGGTCCAAACCCCCATCATCACAGTGACCAAAAGGCAAGTGTGGGGTCCATAGCTGCAGCACATTTTGAACATTGTGGCAATGGGGTCCAAACCCCCATCATCACAGTGACCAAAAGGCAAGTGTGGGGTCCATAGCTGCAGCACATCTTGAACATTGTTGCAATGGGGTCCAAACCCCCATTATCACAGTGACCAAAGGCAAGTAAAAGGCAAGTGTGGGGTCCATAGCTGCAGCACATTTTGAACATTGTGGCAATGGGGTCCAAACCCCCATCATCACAGTGACCAAAAGGCAAGTGTTGACAAAGTAAGAGGTGCAACTGCCAAACTGCATGGATGATTCCTGGTCACAGAACAACAAACACATCAGTGGCAAAGTAGTGTATGTGTCCCATTGCAACATAAATTGGGGGAGCCAAATCCTGCAGTGCAAATAAGACATAACTTTGGCCATCTGCAGACAAACAACACCCATGGGGGCTGACACCGTCAACAATCATCAATGACACAATGACAGAAGTGACCATCCAAATGCAGACCCACATATTTGCACCAATGGGCACACAAATGCAGATACCCTGTGGAGACTGCAGATGTGAGGCGAACAGATACCATACCATGGCAGCAATGGGACACACAATCAACAATTAGCAACAAATGAGGGCTCCCGTCCCATCAGCCTGGTCATGGAAGTGCCAACGGAATCATCAGCACAGATCCAACACACTTGTATAGCAATGTTGCACTGACAACACAGATGAGTCCTTCCCCATTGATGCCCAAACCTGCATGTTCACTGGAGATGGCCACACGGTCAGGGAAGTAGACGAATAGAACAATGGCAGGCACAACAGATGTGCAGGGGTGGAAGCCACAGATGTGAAGTTGCCAATCTAAGTAGGAAATCTCATTGCCAAATACTGAACACATGACACCCTCAGATGCTGCTATGGATGACATGGATACACCACATGATAGGACACATAACCCCTGGACCACATGGGTTCCTGCACAGTAACACTTCATTATCATGAGACCAAATATCACCATCACTGCAGCAAGGGCATTGTTAGCATCATCAACATCATGTACATCAGAAGCAAAAGCACTAGAGAACAGAATGTTGCTTTATTCAGCATATGTGGCATTAAAAGTAGAAGTCCGGTAGAACATAAACAAAGGCCAATGGCCAGTCCATCAACAAAGTCACAAGTGGGTGACAGTGGCAGATGCCACCCTACACATGCCTGCACAAAACCAGGGACAATCCACTAGGAGGGGCAACCGGGGGGTAGGCCAGGCACCGCAGGGACAGGATCAGGGCTCACCAGGAGGAAGCAGGGAAGGGGTGGTGGGTGCTGGAGAGCCACTGACAACTGCAGTGGAGGTGTCTGACATGGTGTGTGCCGGCACAACTGGGGGGCATGGCTCAGATGTTGTGGGTGCCGGCATGACTGCAGTGGACCCTGCAGATGGAGTGGACAGGTCCGCCACTGCAGTGCCCAAGTCAGACAGGGTGGTAGTGGACTCCACTGCAGTGCCTACCGCCAGGGGAGGAGAATGGGGAACAGGCAAGGTGGGCTGGACAGAGGGGAGGACACCCTCACCACATCAGTGGCACAGACAAGCGCAGCGGGGGTGTGGTGCCGGGAGAGCAAGTGGCAGGGGAGAAGGCCGGAGCCTCTTGGGGATGGTATATCTGTGGGTGGGGGAACCTGGGGCAGGGTGTGGCGGGGGCACCTGTGGAGTGGGGGCCTGAGGGATGGAGGAAGGTGACCTGGTGCTTGAGCTGCAGGGCGGCGGCGGGGTCTTGCTCTTACCACTCCGGGGGACTTGCGGGTGGGGGCCTCAGTCTGTCTGCGCCTGGGGGAGGGTGTCCGGGGGCGAGGGGCACTCTGCTCCGTGTGGGGGGCTTCCTCTTCCCCCTGGATGCTGGGGCAGCTGGATCGGAGGGGAAGAGGCCGAGGTCACTGAGGAAGAGGCACTGGGTCTTTGGGGTTGCAGGTGAGGCAAGGGAGGGTGCTTTGGAGGGAGAGGCAACTGAGGACTGTGCAGTGCCCGTGGATGCGTGTGTGTGTACCAGGGCCCCATCCCCTGTGAGTCTGGTTTCAGTCCCCTGACTGTGCGTGCGTGTGCGTTTAGTTTGTGGCGTGTGTGTCTGTGTGCTGGATGTGTGTGTGCTGGTGTGTGCCTGTGCCGGTGTGTGTGTGCTTGGGACGGGCAAGGTGCTGGGGAGTGTGGATGGAGCAGAGGCAGGAGGGGTGAGGGACTGTCTGAGGAGGGACACTGCTGCCGTCAGGGAGGAGTCCATGGACCTGTTGCCCCTCTGTAGGTCAGACATGCCCGATGAGATGCCCTCCATGAACGACACCAGCTGAGTCAACAGTGCGGTGTGCGCATGGAGGACACTCAGCATGGCTGTCTGCCCTACATGGAGCTGGCGAAGGAGGTACACAGACTCCTCACTCAGGGCAGCAGGGGACACAGGGGCAGGGGGTGTGGTGCCTGGGCCAAAGGAGACACGCTCCCGAACATGGGAGCCTCCACGGACCTTGGGAATGGGAGCCGATGGGAGGGCGGTGGTGGTGCTGGTGGTGGCGGGGACAGCAACACTAGCTGGGGTGTGGTGGCTGCTGACACCCGCCTCCACAAGGGAGTCATCCTCCGAGTTGCTCTGGTCCTCAGCTGAGGTGGATGGTGCTGAGGATTCCTCGGTGTGGCTCCCCTCGCCCTCCGTGCCACTGGGTCCCTCCGACCACTCCTCGGCTGCTGACCCAGTCTGGCTCTCTGGCTCCTCCTGGTCCGTGGAGCTGTCCCCTTCCGTGGCCGTGGATGTATCTGCAAACAATGGGGAAACAGACAGACATCAGTCACCTGCACCAAACGCACACACCACTGTGAGCACAGCACATCACAGAGCAAGCCCTGGCATCATTAGTTGTACATTGCTAAAAGTGCCCTAACTGAACAGGAGAAGCCAATTGTCAGTCTGATGCCAAGCATGGCACTCACATCCCACATGGCCTTGCACCCATCTGTCTGGTGTCTGTTGGATTGCAACACCCCAGTGTGGACACATGCACCAAGTACACAGTAGTTGGACAGTGCAGAGGACACGGTGTGGACACATCACAGCTCTTGCCACTGAGTGAGTACAGGTTTCCGGATGAAAGGGATGCCCAGAGTCAAATAGGAAATGCATGTGATGCATACCAGCGACAGACACCATGATGCACCCATGTCCTGATAGCCAGCGCCACTATGGTGTGCATGTAGCACATGTCACTCCCCTGCAGGACCACAAATAAGTTGACACATGCCATGGCAGAGGCATGACTGTTAAGTCATACATCACTGTCTCAGTGATGTATGACTTGGCAGCCAGACAACAACACTATGCACTGTGTCACAATAGTAGGTCATGGGGAATGCAAGTCCTGGAGCTGCACAAGTGCACATGTACATCCCCCACACAACACATCATCTCAACCCTCATCTGTCCAGGTCACACCTATTGGACATATGGGAGACCTGTGACACTACCCTCTGAACCTGAGCCCCTCACAATTTGCTGTGAATGGGGAACAGCTGCCTGAACATCACATTCGCATACCCCAGTCTGCACGGGCAGCTGATCAAACACCTATGTGACACACAAGTATCGTCTCCTATGGTCACATCTCCAGGGGCATGCTGAGCCCCTACCAAGAAACACCCCAGCAGTCCTGGCAACTAATCCACAGCACACTGACACAGAGGCAGACACCGGAGGGGTCAAATCACTGTGCACAATGTGTCAGCTGATACACGGGAGTGGGAGTACAGAGTGCATTGCATGGCCTGGAGTAGGCATGACTGTCCTGCTCCACATGAATGAGGGATGTGCCCTGGACAGTGGATAGCTGGCTATGTATGTGTGACACACGTAATCTGCACACTCCTGGGGCACAAACATTGTTCCCACCCGCTGCATGGGCGTGTGCCACATACCCCAGGCACATGTGGTGGCTCAGCTCAGCAAGTGGACCGCATATCAAAGCAACACGCAGATCACATGTCCAAACCCAGGCGTTGTGTGAACAATGGACCCACCCATGATGCCCACAACAGAGTTAGGGAAACAGATGCTGTCCCCCACCTTTAGTGAAGCAAACTGCAAGGACACAGTCCCAAGTGACACAATTCCCTGACTGTAAGGGCCACACCTGGGTATCAGATGAGCAGTGGGCAGTGCACAATAGAGGGACATGGCTCCTGGACAACATGACTGCTGCACTGTGGCAGTTGAACCAGGCCAGAGGAGGGCACAAAGCATGTAATACAGAGTTCACAGTGCAGTCTTTGACTCACCCCCTCCTTGCTGCTGTCTGGCCTTCAGCTGCCCATCCAGGTCTGGAAAGACCACCGCCAGGATCTGGAGCATGTGGGGGTCAGGGTCCGTGTTCTGCCCCTCCTGCGAGGAGGCGACAGCTTCAGCTGGACCCGTGCAATCCTCCGGGTCCAGCCCCGAAGGTCCTGCCACCTCTTCTGGCAGTTGCGGATCCGGCGCTTGTAGACCCCCACGGACCGGACAGCCCGGACGATGTCCTTCCAGATTTCCTGCTTCCGATGGGCATTAACCTGTGAGGATGACAAAGTGAAAAGGCCATTACCACACATGCAACATATCCGTGCATGACACAGTTGTATATACATGTCTCAATCACAGGGGCACATGATGTACACAGGCAGTGCAAAGCTGACCATGGACAGTTTGCCAGACGTCACTACATGGTATCATTGCATGGGAAGTAAAACCATGTTCAAATGCACTGTCACTGCACCATACCTGTCCAGTGCAAGTCACTACACACTATGGGGGGTGACAACTACTCAGTGAGCCTGCTAGCCAGTGGCGTGCAGACTCTCAGCCTTGCTAGTCACACAAAATGCACATTCAGAAAGGCAGTGCACAGAACACTCACCTGCTCCCCTGGTGTCCCATACAGCTTGCTGTACTGTGGAAGTAGGCTGTCCAGCAGGGCCTGGTTCTCTTCAAGGCTGAAGGCTGGGGCTCTCTCCACAGTACGTGCCATTGCAGGGTCCAGAGGGGCAGAGACAGCAGCAGTGCAGTGTCAGATGTCGTCTTGGAGCATGTAGTGCAGGCAAGTGGGCTCTCAGGGGAACAGCCAGCAATATATATGTGCTGGAGAGGCAGATACTGTCCCTTGTGTCCAAAGTGATAGGTCCAAGTCGTTTGCATCTTCTGAATCTGGCCAATCCATGGAATAGCAGCACCAAAACACGCCCACAGCATCCTTCAAATCTTCAACATCATGACATACATGATTTTGCAACATTGTTGTGGGTGACCAACTGATTTTCCAGCAACCGACTCGTTCGGAATTCGAAAACGCGTCCGTTGCCAGGCAAGCCCATTGTCAATGGGTGCGCACCGATCGGTCCATTGCGGTACAACGCGCACAGGGGTACAACGCGTACCCGCACACATTGAAAGCAATGGGCCGGCCGGAGGCACCGATCGGTCCATTGCGGTACAACGCGCACAGGGGTACAACGCGTACCCGCACACATTGAAAGCAATGGGCCGGCCGGAGGCACCGATCGGTCCATTGCGGTACAACGCGCACAGGGGTACAACGCGTACCCGCACACATTGTAAGCAATGGGCCGGCCGGAGGCACCGATCGGTCCATTGCGGTACAACGCGCACAGGGGTACAACGCGTACCCGCACACATTGAAAGCAATGGGCTGGCCGGAGGCACCGATCGGTCCATTGCGGTACAACGCATCACTGTACATGTGACTGGCATATGTCAGCATGCCTGTCTCAGATGGACATATGCCAGGCACACCTACATCACGACAGCCTGTCCAAACCTTATCATAAGGCATGTAAGGCTGCATTTCCTATTGTGTGTATGTTGGTGTACATGTTGTCCTGTGGGTGTCACCTGTGGGCAGCCACCCCCAGGCTGTGCACGTGTTCATGGGGACAGGATCCTGGGTGTTACGTGTACGTGACCACTGTGATGTGCAACTGTTCATATCTGTGCATGTGCCATGGTCACATTTCACAGTGGTGTATGTGTATGTCATGTCACATACCCCGTGAGTCCCATGTGGGACGGTATGTTTGAGCCAGGGTGTCCCAGTGGCACAATAGTGATGGTCCTCCACAGTCTTTGTGCATGTAGTGTTTACAATGTCTCTGATTTCATGTGCACAATGGGAGACAGTCTCCACATCCACGTTGTGTGTGCATGGACTCTGATGTTGTGCGTGTGTGTCACAGACGTCCATGTCTGTCCTGCCGTGGCAAGTGGGGCCACTACCTGTGGGGGTCATGGTTGTTTTGCTGTGGTGTATACATGATACTCCATGTAATGCCAGTGTCCATGTGGCATTACAGGGTCCCTGGGAATGTACCTGTCGTTGAGCTGTGGTGCCTGGGGCACATCTGTCCTCACATGTCACTGTGGGGGTTATTGTGACACGGCAGCAGGAGATGGGAATTGTGACACGGCCTCATGATATCCAATGGGCCAACCTGGGACAAATTGATGCCACCTGTTGGACCGTGTTGACAGATGTTGGCCACGTATGTACCATACATGTCCTTCCGGTACTGCACACTTCATGTAGTTGTGCCTCATAATGATGTATGTTGGGATCTTGAGTGTGTTCAATGCCGCATATGTGGGGTGACTGACAATCTTGCTTACTTCTCCTCTGCACTGCAGGGCTCCTGCTGTCCATCGGCCATTCCCAGACCTGGCAACGATGGTGGAACGGGACAGCATCCGACGGTACCGCTTCACCAGGCAGCTGATTGAGGATTTGGCAGTGCAGTTGTCCCCACATTTGCAGCCTGGCCGGCCGTATCCTACAGCGCTGACCCCCAAGGTGAAGGTGATGGCAGCCCTACACTTCTTTGCCACTGGTACCTTCCAACATACTGTGGCGACTGCTGGTGGGATGTCACAGACCATGTTCAGCCGTGTGCTCCGCGATGTTTTGGCGGCAATGTTGCTCTTCCTGAACCGGTACATCTATTTCCCTAGACTGCGACGACTCACTGACGTGAAGAGTGACTTTTATGCCCTGGGGAGGATGCCGCATGTAATTGGCTCCATTGATGGGACACATGTGGCTTTGGTACCACCACAGGCCCAGGAGCAGGCCTACAGGAACCGCAAGCACTACCACTCGGTCAATGCACTGGTGGTATATCTTGCAGACATGACCATCACACACGTGTGTGCCCGTTTCCCTGGTTCAGCACACGATGCCTTTGTGATGAGGAGTAGTCGCATCCCCAGGATGATGGCACAGATGCAGAACCAGCGTGCCTGGCTTGTCGGTGTGTACTGACTTTGTGCCATTGTGTGTGATCTGATCTGTAGTATTCCGCCCACTTTTCCAAGTCAGCTAATGTGCACTTGTCTGTCCGTAGGTGACTCGGGATACCCCAACATGCCGTGGTTGCTGACACCCCTCAGGAACCCTGTGACACCTGCCCAGATGCGCTACAATGAGGCACATGGTCGGACCAGGAGAGTGATTGAGCGGACCTTTGGTCTCCTGAAGAGCCGCTTCCGCTGCCTGGACAAGACCGGAGGGTCCCTCCCATATGCCCCTGCGAAAGTGTGCAAGATTATCATCGTCTGCTGCATGCTCCACAACCTGGCAGTGCGGAAGGAGTTGCCTCTCATCCAGGATTACAATGACCAACATCCGCCACCTGTGGAGGATCCTGGCCTGGACCACGATGCCAGTGACGATGATGATGATGATGGTGATGTCCGCACACAGCTCATCACCAACTTCTTTAGCTGAATGTGAGTATCCTGAGGTGTCATGTCAATGATGTGAGTTGGCATGATGTGTGGGTGGTGCTCTGGTGCTGTTGGAGTGTGTCCATGGGCCACTTGACTGGATGTGTGTTGCGATGTGTGGTGACAGGTGGGCTGTACTCCCCAACAGTGTTGACATGCTAACTTGGTTCTGGGTGGGTATCTTGTAACATGTATTGTGCATGTGTTTTGCTGTTCTGTCCTGTACTCCATTGCTTTTGACTGTGTGTCATTTCTGTCCTTCACAGGGTACTTTCAGATTCGTTTGGTCAACTGTGTCCACCGACGACGTAATTGCACATCCAGGCTGGTAGCTGTTGTGTCCCTACAGGTGATGTGCGCCACACCCATGGACTTCCTTCCGTCTACAGTTGTTGACTGTGTGCCCGCTGCCAGGTGGGGTTACCTTGCATCTGTAGTGGTTACGGCATGTTGCAACTGTGTAATAAACCTGTGCTTCACTTTGTGATGTGCGTTGTCTGTGGTCACACATTTGACTGCCATTTGCTTACTGCACCTGTGGGCTACTTGACTACAACTGGGAATGGGTGTGGTGTCTGTGCATTGCACCGTCTTCCCTGGCAACATCAGTGTAGGCAATGAGTCAGATGGCCTAGGTGTGTATGTGTCGTGTAGCCCTGGTGGTGTGTCTCCCTCATGTGTTTCACGTTGCCTGTACTCACATGCCTGTGTTGTCCTTGCTGTTGCAGTTCGCATACACAGTGTAATTTTTCAGTTCATCATCCCCATAACAGCACCCACGTTGGAATCACGACAGAGGCAAGTATGGTGTATTAGTGTGTTTATTGTGATACATTTGTGTTAATAGTGCATAGGATGGGTTGTGCTGTACAAGAATCTTGCAATCCCAAGTTCCTAGGTGAATTGAAAGTCCGGGTAGACAGGATCCCCAGTATCGGGGCCACAGTTGTCTGACACATTGGTCCAACTTGTACTCCCCATGCAATGTGTGGGAGTAGTGTTGCCGTCAACAGGGTGAACAGTCTGTGCACAAAGGCGAACATCCAGAACAGGTTCAGGCTTCCTGGGAGTTGCGCTTGGCCATCGGCCTCTCACTTTTCCCTCCTCGGACGACCCCTCTTCTTGGGGGGGGCCCTCAAGTGCAGGCTGCTGCGGTGCAGGGGACTCTCCGCCAGAGTCCTCCTCCCTCCCTGTGGCAGTTGCAGTTTGTTCGGCACCAGATGTTGTTGGCACACAGGGAGGTGTGGACTGGTTGCTGTTCATCTGGCGGAGGCATTGTAAAATGTCCCTGTGCACCGCCGTCATCTCATGCAGTGCATCCCACTTGGACTCCACGCGGGACATGTGTGAGTCCACACGGGACATGTGTGACTCCACGTGGGACATGTGGGAGTCCAAGCGGGCATGATGTGCAGCCTGCTGCTGTTTAATGTCTCTGAGGAGCCCCACTACCTGGCTGAGCTCTCCGGTGCTGGACTGGTACGCATCAGCTATGCGTACCAGTTGTGGGTCATCATGCACACCAGCAACGTCTGCAAGCAGCGACCTCTGTCTCCCACCCCTCCCACCACCCCTGCTGACATGTGCAGTGTGTGCAGTGGCACGCACAGATAACCCTGGTCCACCTTGGGGGTTGGTGGTGGTGGTGGTGTCCATGGCCCCAGGTTGGTCCAGGGTCACTGTGCTGGTGTTGCTCCTTATTCTGTCCATGTCGGCAGGGATGGTATTCGTGGTGACAGTCGTTGTAGGGGTGGGTGCAGGGGTGCAGCTGGTGGTCCTGCTGGTGCTGCAGCTGGTGGTCCTGCTGGTGCTGCATGTTGACTTGCACCGGATGTGCCAGGTTGTTCTTCATCGTCCGAGGAGGACAGAGGCTGTACGACGCCAGTGAGCTCGGCATCCTCTTGAGCCTGGGACTGGGACTCCTCAGCGTCTGCTGCAGTGTCCCCATCTTCACCTGTTTTTGGGAGACACAAACAATGTATGTCATGTTTCTGCAGGCATCAATGGTTGACACACATGACAGTTGTGACTGTGCCTCTGGGTGCGGGCCTGTACATTGCATTGTCCTAAGTCGTCACAGTCAGGGGTTGATATTGGTGTGGCACATTGTCCTGCATTATTTGGGCATTTCTATGTATTTTCTGGGGTGTGAACATGGTCTGCATTGATTGTGTTTGGTTGACAGCCGGACCTCCTTCCCACCCACCCAGCCAGTCAGTTATCCCACCATGGAACGTGCTTGCGTTGCAGGGAGTGTAAGTTGTCTCTCAGGATGTCAGTCAGTGGTGTCCTGCTGTTTGTTGGTGCACAGTTGCCAGCAGGGCCTTGTGCTCCCCACAGCAGTAGCCAGTGTCAGCCATCTTGTGAGTCCTTCTCCACTCCCTGTGATGTGAGCATGGTTCAGGGTGGTGTTGATGGGACAGTTGTGGGGGTGACCAATATCAGTGACTACGACTCCCATCATGCTATTGCCTCCACCCCCTTCCCAGCATGCCCATGCTTCCTTCCTTTTGACTCTGCTTCCCTGTGGGGTGGGCTGGCTGTGCTGACAGGATGGCTGGGAGTGTTGTCCTGTCAGTTGTTTGGCTAAGAGTCCCAAGAGTGTCCCTGTGCTTCACACAACATAACCCAGGGTGGTGGTTCTTTGTGGGATCTTGTGTTAGGATGGAGGGAATTGCATTCTACCAGGTGGGTACTGTGGAGTTTGTGTTGGAGGGTGTGTGAGGGGAGGTGCTTGTGACTATGGTCAGTGCTGCAAGTCCTCCTTCCCACCCAGCCAGCCAGCCAGTTATCCCACCATGGAACGTGCTTGCATTGCAGGGAGTGTAAGTTGTCTCTCAGGATGTCAGTCAGTGGTGTCCTGCTGTTTGTTGGTGCACATTTGCCAGCAGGGCCTTGTGCTCCCCACAGCAGTAGCCAGTGTCAGCCATCTTGTGAGTCCTTCTCCACTCCCTGTGATGTGAGCATGGTTCAGGGTGGTGTTGATGGGACAGTTGTGGGGGTGAGCTATGTCTGTGACTACGACTCCCATCATGCCATTGCCTCCACCCCACTTCCCAGCATTCCCATACTTACTTGCTTTTGTGTGGAGTTCAGTGTGTGTGGGTGTGAGAGCAATGGCAAGATGGCTGACAGTGGTGTCCTGCTGTTGGTTGGTGTGCAGTACCCAGCATGCCCTTGTGCTCCCCACGACACAGCAACAGTGTCAGACATCTTTGATGGGCCTTTCCACTCTCTGTGGGATGTGCATGCGTGAGTGTGAGCTTGCTGGGCCATGTGGTGGGGGATGTAGAGCTGTGACTACGACTCCCATCATGCTATTGCCTCCTCCCCCTTCCCAGCATGCCCATGCTTCCTTCCTTTTGACTCTGCTTCCCTGTGGGGTGGGCTGGCTGTGCTGACAGGATGGCTGGGAGTGTTGTCCTGGCAGTTGTTTGGCTAAGAGTCCCAAGAGTGTCCCTGTGCTTCACACAACATAACCCAGGGTGGTGGTTCTTTGTGGGATCTTGTGTTAGGATGGAGGGCATTGCATTCTACCAGGTGGGTACTATGGAGTTTGTGTTGGGGGGGTGTGAGGGGAGGTGCTTGTGACTATAGTCAGTGTTGCAAGTCCCCCTTCCCACCCAGCCAGCCAGATAACCCACCATGGAACGTGCTTGCATTGCAGGGAGTGTAAGTTGTCTCTCAGGATGTCAGTCAGTGGTGTCCTGCTGTTTGTTGGTGCACAGTTGCCAGCAGGGCCTTGTGCTCCCCACAGCAGTAGCCAGTGTCAGCCATCTTGTGAGTCCTTCTCCACTCCCTGTGATGTGAGCATGGTTCAGGGTGGTGTTGATGGGACAGATGTGGGGGTGAGCTATGTCTGTGACTACGACTCCCATCATCCCATTGCCTCCTCCCCCCTTCCCAGCATGCCCATGCTTCCTTCCTTTTGACTCTGCTTCCCTGTGGGGTGGGCTGGCTGTGCTGACAGGATGGCTGGGAGTGTTGTCCTGGCAGTTGTTTGGCTAAGAGTCCCAAGAGTGTCCCTGTGCTTCACACAACATAACCCAGGGTGGTGGTTCTTTGTGGGATCTTGTGTTAGGATGGAAGGCATTGCATTCTACCAGGTGGGTACTGTGGAGTTTGTGTTGGGGGGTGTGAGGGGAGGTGCTTGTGACTATAGTCAGTGCTGCAAGTCCCCCTTCCCACCCAGCCAGCCAGATATCCCACCATGGAACGTGCTTGCATTGCAGGGAGTGTAAGTTGTCTCTCAGGATGTCAGTCAGTGGTGTCCTGCTGTTTGTTGGTGCACAGTTGCCAGCAGGGCCTTGTGCTCCCCACAGCAGTAGCCAGTGTCAGCCATCTTGTGAGTCCTTCTCCACTCCCTGTGATGTGCGCATGGTTCATGGTGGTGTTGATGGGACAGTTGTGGGGGGCAATATGTGTGACTGCGACTCCCATGATGCTATTGGCTACACTGACTTGGCCAGCATACACAGAATTCCTTCCTTTGAGTGGTCTTCACTGTGTGTTGGTGTTGTTGTGGTGGCTACATGTGTGGATGTGTTTGTTAGTTCTATTTGTGCCACTGCCTAGCTGTAGTTGTAGTTGTGTTTGTACATGTGTTGGCACAGTTGGATGTGACTTTTTTGATGGCATGTGTTGTGTTTATCTGACTGACATACACATTTTGGGATGATTCTGTTCTGGTTGCTGGGTAATTGCTATGAGTGCATGGTTTGACTCTCCCCTTGACAGTGATGTGTGTGTTTTGTGGCAGTATATTGTGTACATTTGTTGTGTACTCACCAGGCTCTGGGATGTCCTCTAGTCCATATACGCTCACTGGCGGAAGGATGGCCCGCACCTTCTCCTCCCAGGGCCTGAGGTATATTGGCTTGGCAGGAGGGCCACTGCCGGTGTGTTGGCTGTTGATGTAGTCTTTCGTCAGCATTTTCCGTACCCTCCTGCGCACGTCATAGCACCTGTTCTGGATGTCGGTCTTTGTGCGCCGACATGGTGATTGGGCGTTCACCATGTTGATGATCCTCTCCCACATCTTGGTTTTCTGCGACATGGGGGTCTGTTGGACCAGTGTGCCAAACAGCTGTGGCTCCACCCTGAGGATCTCGTCTACGATGACTTCCAATTCACTATCTAGGAACTTGGGATTCTTCTTGGGGGGCATGGTGATGGGTGGTGATGGTGGGTGATGTGTGTGTTGGTGTGCAGGAGAGGGTGTGTGAGTGTGTGTTTTGCTGGGTGTATGTGAGGTAGGTATTTGTTGGTGTGCTGATGGTGTGTGGCTTGTGTGAGGGATGAGCTGTGGGTGTGTGGTTGCTTTCTCTTGGGTGCTGGCAGTGGAATGGCATTTGCAAAGGCTCATGGTAGTGATTTGTGTCCTTTATATAGGTGGAGTTGTGGGTGTGTCTTTGTTCTCTGTCCCCACCCCCAGTATTTATTGGCTTGGTAATTGCTTGTTTGGCCTTTTTTTGGGTGATTTTTCCTTTGTGCTGTTTGTGTATGTTGGAAACGTTCTTGTGACCGAGTCGGACCCTGCATTGGTCTCGTACGGTGTTCTCCGTTTCGTTCACGCTGTGTTTGTGCAGTTTTCTATGCTGCGTACGCGTCGGTCGCGGTGTATTGTGTTGCTTCGGCTCGGTTTTGTATGCGTGTCGGTCGTACGGCTTGTCCTCCGTCCGACTCGGTCGTGGTTTTCGCGCCTTGCATCGTACTTTGCGGTTTGGAGTTCGCGTGTACGTTTCGGTCGGATTTGTTCCGGGTGCGTGTCGGTCGGTTGGATTCGCGTGTTTTCCGGCCGGATTGCTGCTTTCTGTGCGGCTCAGTCGGTCGACTTTGTTTCGGTACGTGTCGGTCGGATTTTCGCGCCTTGCATCGTACTTGGCGTGTCGTGCGCCACAGGTACGTGTCGGTCGGTATTTTTTCCGGATCCGAGTCGGTCGGTGCTTTTTCCGGCCCGAATCGGAATCGACCCCTTAATAGTAATTGGAGTGGGAATATTAAATTATATATGTGTAGTATCCAGCACCTTCCCTGATTTAATACTAACTGGAGTGGGAATAGTAAATTATATAGGTTTAGGGGCCGATTCCGATTCGGGCCGGAAATCTCTCCGACCGAGCCGGACCCGGAGAGATTTCCGACCGAATCGGACCCTAGCAGTCCGACCGAACGAGTACGATGCGTTCGTATGCTATCGGACTCGATTCGGTCGGACTCCCATTGAAGTCAATGGGAGCCGGTCGTACAACGCGTACGCGGGCTCCCATTGATTCAATGGGTGCGAGGCGAACAAGGGCGCCCCCTACAGCGGGTACGCGTCAAAGCGGGTCGCGCCGTACATACACAGGTAGGGGGGACCCATGGGTCCCCCCTGTGTGCAACTCGCGCGGCTAGGCGTACAGGGGGGTCCGACACGGACCCCCAAAGTGCGGCTCCGACTGCTCTTTAGAGCCGGATGGCGCGAGTCGGTCGGACTGCTCGAGGCGCGCATCGTACTTACCCGGCCGGGGAACGTCTCCATTGCGCGGTGCGAGGCGTGTCCGTGCAAGTCCGTCGGAGCGGTCAGCTTTCGCGAACGAGTCGGTCGGTGCGGTTGGGTCTCGCGAACGAGTCGGTTGGAGATTTCGCATCGTACTCGCTCGCCCGGACGCACGTACGAATCGGTCGGGAAACAGGGCTCCGAATCGGATCCGGTAAAGCCGAATCCGATTCGGAGCCCTACCGGCCGAGATCGGAATCGGCCCCCTAGTGTCCAGCACCTTCCCTGATTTAATACTAACTGGAGTGGGAATAGTAAATTATATATGTGTAGTGTCCAGCATCTTCCCTGATTTAATACTAACTGGAGTGGGAATAGTAAATTATATATGTGTAGTGTCCAGCACCTTCCCTGACTTAATACTAACTGGAGTGGGAATAGTAAATTATATAGGTTTAGGGGCCGATTCCGATTCGGGCCGGAAATCTCTCCGACCGAGCCGGACCCGGAGAGATTTCCGACCGAATCGGACCCTAGCAGCCCGACCGAACGAGTACGATGCGCACGTATGCTATCGGACTCGAGTCGGTCGGACTCCCATTGAAGTCAATGGGAGCCGGTCGTACAACGAGTACGCGGGCTCGCATTGACTCAATGGGTGCGAGGCGAACAAGTGCGCCCCCTACAGCGTGTATGCGGCGAAGCGACTCGCGCCGTACACGCACAGGTAGGGGGGACCCATGGGTCCCCCCTGTGTGCGACTCGCGTGGCTACGCGTACAGGGGGGTCCGACACGGACCCCCAAAGTACGGCTCTGACTGCTTCTTGGAGCCGGACGGCGCGAGTCGGTCGGACTGCTCGCGGCGCGCATCGTACTTGCCCGGTCGGGGAACGTCTCCATTGCGTGGTGCGAGGCGCATCCGTGCGAGTCGGTCGGAGCGGTTGGGACCCGCGAACGAGTCGGTCGGCGAATTCGCACGCGCTCGCATCGTACTCGCTCGCCCGGACGCACGTACGAATCGGTCGGGAAAAAGGGCTCCGAATCGGATCCGGTTCAGCCGAATCCGATTCGGTGCCCTACTGGCCGAGATCGGAATCGACCCCTAAGTGTCCAGCATCTTCCCTGATTTAATACTAACTGGAGTGGGAATAGTAAATTATATTTGTGTAGTGTCCAGCACTTTCCCTGACTTAATACTAACTGGAGTGGGAATAGTAAATGATATATGTGTAGTGTCCAGCACCTTCCCTGACTTTATATTAACTGGAGTGGGTATAGTAAATTATATATGTGTGTAGTTTTGTGAACGTAAAATATTTATATAGTGTGTAGTGGGAATGTGTGTGAATTATAACATTTTAAAATGATAATTAAAACAATTATATAAATATTTTTAGTAAAGATATATTATTTTAAAAAAGTACATTGCATTAAAACATATATTTTTATTAGATATAAAATATAAATTAATTGATAGACAAATAATCAGATGTGTACATTTTTGGAATGATGTTTATTTTTGGTCATTGAGATAGTAATAGTAAAATAACATATTTTATTTAATGTATATAATATACATTAAGACACAGAGAAAAAAACATTATCTTTATTTTTTATACATAACAGATTTTTGAAATGTTTATAGTTTCACATATAATAATTTTGCAGAAAAAAATTATAACATTGGTATATTTTTTAATACAGGTATGTATATTTTCAAACAATAAAAAATGTTGTTTTACATTTATTTATAACATTTATTTTACAAATGAAACTTTTTTATAACAGTTGTACAGTTTTGTTTTGTATTTTTAACATTTATTATTTGGTTACATATATTGTAAAAATTAAATAATATAATATTTTTCACATTTTTTATACAAGTAAACATTTTAAATGTATAACATTTTTTAGCATTTGCTAGGAATTTTTAATTAATATTATTGATATATAAAATATTAATAATATTAATTATTCCATTGTTTAATTTTATATAAACATGTTTTGTAATAAGTAAGTATTTATTTAACATTTGTTACATTTTGTACATATTTTTAATAAGCATTGTACATAATATAAATAAATATGGAATTATAATAATTATTATATGTTTTATAATATTTATTATTAGAATTTTACAATGTAGAAACAATGTTATTTATTTTTTAACATAGAAGTAAAATATTGTATTTTTAGAAAACATTTTAGTAATTTATTCATTAGTGTTTAACATGTTTTTGAATTAAAGTATTAATTTTCAATAATTTAAGCAGCCATATTTGTTTCACAGTTAGGAGCCGATTCCGATCTTGGTCGGAAAACTCTCCGACCGAGCCGGATCCGGAGAGATTTCCGACCGAGCCGGACTCCTGCAGTCCGACCGAGCGAGTACGATGCGGCCGCAGGCTGCCGGATTCGATTCGGTCGGACTCCCATTGAAGTCAATGGGAGCCGGTCGTACGACGCGTACATGGGCTCCCAGTGACTCAATGGGTACGTCGCAAACAAGTGCGCCCCCTACAGTGTGTACGCGTCGGAGCAACTCGCACAGTACATGCATGTTTAGGGGGACCCTTGGGTCCCCCTGTGTTCGACTCGTACGGCTACGGGTGCAGGGGGTCCGGCACGGACCCCAAGTCCGGCTCCGGGAGCTTTTCGAGCCGGACGCTCCGACTCGATCCGGCTGTCCGACGCGTCCATCGTACTGGCTCGGTCGTAAAACGTCTCCATTGCGCGCCACGAATCGAGTGCGAACGAGTCGGACGGAGCGGTTCGGACCCGGAAACGAGTCGGTCGGCGATTTCGCGTTCACTCGCCTCGTACTTGCTCGCTTGGACGACTGTACGAATCGCTCGGAAACAAAGCCTCTGACTCGGGTCCGGTAAAGCCGAATCCGATTCGGAGCCCTACCGACCGAGATCGGAATCGACCCCTTAGTATTTTGTAACCGCTTACTTTTGTTTTGGGTTATTTCTGAGGGGAGAAGCTCGCGGTTGGAAGCTGCGTCGCGTCGAGGAAGGTAAGTGTAATTTTCTTTAATTAAACTTAGGGGCTGATTACGATGGCGGCCGGAAAACCACCCCGACCGCCATGGTAGCGGAAACTAACCGTCCGCTGGTACCGCGGCAAAACCGGTGGTCCGATTAGGATCAACTGCCAAAAATTCCCGACCGCGGCGGAACGACGCCACGAAAGAACGCCGGTAGCGGGCGGAGCTGCTGAAAATCCGTCCGCGGCGGTCTGAGTCGCTGCGGAAACACACGAAACCGCCACGAGCCCAGCAGAGTGACTGCACATAAAATTAGGATTCCCTCGATGTGACAGTGGGACGTTCCGCTGTTTACGACCGCCGCGAATGCAAACAGTGATGAATGGCAGAGCCGGCGGAAGGACTGTTGCATAGCCACCGCTGCGGATGCTCCATGACAAATATGGCGGTCAGCAAAAAAAACACACAACAAGGCCACCAAGTGCACACATCAAACTAGCTCTGCCCCCAAAAACACCTAACAAACCACAATAACACACCCCCATGGCAACTTCAAAAATACAAATCCCAGGACAACCCACACAACATACCTGACAGCAATACCCCATTTTGACACACCCACATAGCTGAGTATAAAACCAGCCCCTTCCCTGACCACAATCCTTTGCACCACTCCAGCCCTGAAGGAACCAAACCCTGCAGCACATCGGATAGGCAAAACACCACACATCTCACAAGCACAACAACACACATACACACCCCCACACCACCCTCACAACTGCACCTCAAAACATTTACACAGCACACACCATGGCACAAAAGAAAATGTCCAAATTCACAGACAGTGAGTTGTCAGTCATGGTAGATGAGATAATCAGAGTAGAACCACAATTGTTTGATACCCTGGTCCAACAGACACCATTAGCCACCAGAGCACAAATGTGGACAAGGATAGTCAGCAAGGTCAATGCAGTAGGGACCATCCCATGCTCCAAGAAGGAGATCGTGAAGCGGTGGCATGACCTCAAGAGCAAGGTGAAAGAGAAGAACAACAAGAACCGTCAGCTGGCTCAGAAGACTGGCAGTGGCCCTCCCATTCCACCAAGAACATTCACTGCATGGGAGGAGAAGGTGTGTGCCATACTGCATCCAGAGAGTCTCACAGGAATACCCGGGGGAGTGCAGGCTGGTAAGTACAAACAAATGTATACCATTACCCTGCTATGTACTGTCTTGCACAACTACAAAGCTACACCTTCTAGGCCCAATCTCATTCATCTGCACCACAATAACCAACACAGGTCTCACAGATGTAACATGCACCCCATCTGTTCACCCCAAAGGTAGCCAGCAACATTCCCAGGGTTGCATGTGTCCAGGCAGCCAGCACTACAACTCCCACCAGGCCCCCTTGTTCCACAGCTCAGAAAGATGGAGCACTCCCCCACCCAGCCAGAAGCATGTGGTAGCCATTGCATCTCACCAACCAAACTTACAGGTAGGTAGCCATCTTCCCAGGGAGGGCTGTTTGGGGGTGGGAGGCCTGCACTACAACTCCCACCAGGCACCCCTGTCCCACCCCTGAGCAGGATGGAGCACTCCCCCCACACCCAGAAGCATGTGGCAGCCATTGCATTGTTCACCTTCATCTAACAGTTAGGTAGCCATCTTCCCAGGGAGGGCTGTTTGGGGGTGGGTGGCCTGTACTACAACTCCCACCAGGCACCCCTGTCCCACCCCTGAGCAGGATGGAGCACTCCCCCCACACCCAGAAGCATGTGGCAGCCATTGCATTGTTCACCTTCATCTAACAGGTAGGTAGCCATCTTCCCAGGGAGGGCTGTTTGGGGGTGGGAGGCCTGCACTACAACTCCCACCAGGCACCCCTGTCCCACCCCTGAGCAGGATGGAACACTTAAACACACACCCAGAGATATGTGACAGAAAGTCCACCCCAATGTGACAACAGAACAGGAAAGTAGACAGTGCATGCACCCCACCATTCCCCTCAAAAACCATGGAGCCATATGACAACACCAGCCCTCACATCCCACCAAAATTGACACAGATACAATATCAGATTATAGTGTGCAGACAGCTAAGCGTATGTAACTGTCACAGAAAGAAAAGTGTGACTCACCAAATCCCATGTTGAAGCAAATCAGGGCACAAACATGCACAGCACTGAATGCTATCTGTAAGTTCCATGGGGGCTGAGCTTGAAGGACCATATGAAAACAAAGCAAGCATGGTCTGTAGAACAAATAAATCAAACCACACAACATGACAAAGGTATGCATGAGATGACAATGGCTAGTTCATGCGCAGATGTAATGCCTGCCAGGCAGAGTAATCAGCAAAGATGCTTCACATCAAGTCGTATTGCCGCCAGTTGTCAGATGACAACATGTCCTCGTAATCACGAAATCTGCTCGTGGGGCATGGTATCCATTGACATGTCACACCATGGAAAATTAATGTATGTACCTCCACATCATGTCATGATGCACATTACTGTGCAGAGATACAATGTGAGAACTAGTAAACTGCGTGTTGCATAACCTGTAAATAAGATACATCGAACACCAAGCTTGAGGGGTGCACGTCAATGACCATTTCCCCTCTGTCCCACAGGTGACCAAGAACTGACTGCAGAGGATGACAACACCAACCTGCAGAGCCAGTCTCCACCCCCGGAACATGGACTCTCTGATGATGACTCCCTGGATTTCGAGGATGCGGAGCAAGAAGCCGGCCCATCTGACTTGCCAGGGCGCAACAGGTCCCAGGACCCCACTGTCCCCCTCCGCCACCACATCAGCAACAACTACGCTGACCCCTGCTGGAACGACCTGTGCGGTCTCCACCACCACCACCACCACTACCAGTGCTGCCTGCAACACTCTCCCTGCCCCAGAGGATGACCACCCCTCCCCACCAACTGAGGAGGGCAGGGAGAGTAGGCGGGTGCATACAGTGGCGAGGCAACAGGTCCGTGACAGCAGGCCAGGTGGGAGGGTAAGGGGGAGTCTAAGCCAACCGGACACTGGGACTGAAGCCCTGGACAACATCACCAGAGTCCTTGTGGCCTATGAACGGGCCCAGGGACAAACGGGCCAGGCTCTGGAAGATTCCCGTGAGCTCCGCCTGCTGCTGAGGTCCATAGACACCCGCATGGGCCAAATCGTGGACCTCTTGGGCCAGCTAGTGGCGGTTCTGAGGGACAGGCCTACGGCACAAACAACACCTCCACCTCCCTCCACTGGCCCGGAGGATGACAGTTCCACATCCTCCCCTGAGGCCACAGAGAGGGGGGACTCCTCAGACCCCACTGGCCCTGCAGCAGAGGCCACCCCTGCCAAACGACCAAGGGGCCGTCCAAAGAAATCCAAGGGAGGATCCCGTGGCAAAGCACCTGCCAAACGCCATTCAAGGAGCCAGCCATGATGGCACCCCTCTTCACCTTGCCATTGACTTTGTTGACTGTCCTTCCCCACACTGCCATGTTAATGGCATCCGTCTGTTGGATTGGGTCACCACATCAATGTGGTGACTACTCGATTTTCTCATCTTACATCTCTGACAACTCATTGCTTCACTATTCACCTTTTTGTAAATATTCACTCCCCTGTCACATGTCCCCATTGTAAATAAACACTCCTTACACACCTATGTCGTTGTGTCTGCTCCGTGTTTAATCACAGGATGTGCAATGTTCACCATGATTACAATGTACCAGGAGCACGGATTGTTTGTAGGCAAGGAGAGGCAGATGGGACCTAGGAAAACACAACATAGCAATATTCACTAGTCAGGCGGTGGCATCACAGCAATCACACAACACTTGTCATCAAGGTACTCCAATCTGCACACATTACAATGAGCAACAGTATCGACATAGACATCCTGTATCTGTGCCAAACTACTAGGCCTGGGCGGTAAATTCCGTTCCGCTCGCGGAATTTGGGTAATTTCGCGTTCCGCGGAGAATGCGGAATTACCAAAAATTCCGCGATTCACGGCTTCGCGGAATTTTTTACTTGTTCGCGCTTTCAAAATGCGTGTTCGCGAGATATTTCTCCCCGAGCACGCAAACAGCGTTCGCGAACAGGAAAAAAGCATCGCGAACGGGCGGAACAAGCAATTCCGCGTGTTCGCTGAACTTTTGCGTGCTCGCTGAGATTTTTTACCATTTCACAGACCTTTGCGTAGCGCGACTATGCAAATTCCGCCCACCCCTACAAACTACCCTGTCCCAGAAACATTGGCAGCCAACACTGAGTCAACAACAGGCTGCAGTCACAAAGCTCACATAGACCTTTTCACCAACAACGACATCAGCAGACAATGGCCCCGTTGTACATTGTCACTCACCTTCAAGTGAAGTAGCGGTTGATGAGCTGCTGTCGGAGGTCAACACCTTCCTCCTCCCCACTATCCTCGTCACTGGACATGGGTTGGTTTGCAGGCGGGGGCCTCGGCTGCTCATCAGCATCCAGGAGAGGGGGATCTCCTTGCGCAAGGCCAGGTTGTGGAGCATGCAGCATGCTACTACAAACTGACATACCTTTTTGGGCGAGTACATCAGTGCACCTCCGGTCTTGTCCAGGCAGCGAAACCGTGACTTCAGGAGACCAAAAGTCCGCTCCACCACACAACGTGTCCTCCCATGGGCATCATTGTAGCGGACTTCACTTGGGGTCCTGGGATTCCGCAGTGGGATCAGCAACCAAGGACGGTTGGGATATGCAGAATCACCTAGGTGTGAGATACACAGAGCAACTTTGTAATATAACTGTGGCAGAGTACAGCATGTCACACACACAGCACGCTACTTGACTCTGCGTACTCACCCACAATCCATGCACGCTCCGGAAGCAGATTATCCATCAGCTGTGGCACAATGCTGTTACGCATGATGTACGAGTCATGGGCCGAGCCAGGAAATTTGGCACAGACGTGTGAGATGATCATATCCGCCTGGCACACCACCTGCACATTGATGGAATGGAAATGTTTCCTGTTCCTGTAGATGTGCTCTCGTGCCTGTGGTGGAACCAGGCCAACATGTGTGCAGTCAATGGCACCAACAACATTGGGGATGTGCCCAAGGGCATAAAAATCACCCTTCACAGCCGCCAACTCATGCCTCCTGGGGAAATGGATATATCTGTCCTTGTAGGTCATCATAGCGGACAGGACATCACGTAGCACCATGCTGAACATGGGTTGTGACATCCCACCTGCGCTGGACACCATGTAGTGGAATGATTCAGTAGCCAAAAAATGCAGGGCCGCCATCACCTTAGACGTTGTTGTGACAGCAGTCGGATATGTTCTGCGAGGCCGCAGGTGTGGCTCCAAAATAGCACATAGGTTTTGCAGGGTGGGTCGATCCAGACGGAATTTCCGTATGACCTCCTCATCCTCCATGTCTGCCAGCACTGTGAAGGGACGATGCACATTTGGTCTCCTCCTAGGTGAGATGAAAGGGGACCCATGTCAATGCAATCTACCATGAGATGTGTCCGACATCTTACGTTTTGACTGACACAACGCCAACAATGACTGTCATCACAGTTCAGATTACAGCCCAACTTACATGTAGGGACACCTTCAGCTACACTAGTCGTACACTTGTCCACTTTTCACACAGCGAGTACCTCCAAAACAAATCTGACTATGTGAATGCCCAAAGGGATATGGCCACATCTTGCATGTGCAGCCCTGAGAGTAGTTCATACAGCATATGTGTGAAACAGCAACACTACTGTCTCCTGCCTAGCTGCTGTACCTGCCACACCTACTTGCGTAAGTCGAACAGGGCACACATCAACAACACAATGAGCACAGTCTGTGGATAAACAACAAGTATGTGCATGAGCCAAGCAAAGTAGATAGTGAAATATGCACATTGTGTAGTCAGACATTCATCACTGTGAGTTGCTCAGCCCTATCACACATTGACATGTGTACCCATTGGTGAGTCCATCACAACACTGTTCTGTGTACATGCCCAGCAATATCACAAGTGACATCTGACGGAGTGCATGCCAATGTTTCAATCATATACACCAACATGGCATGTGTAGTCAGCAGTGGGGTAAATGTTACATTGGCATTGTGTGCACAATCTTGTGCCATGATTCATGTGTCTACTGTGCACTGTTGAGAACTGGCCATTGGCCATTCACACAGCATGATGTGTCCATAGGTGCTGTTAAGGAGCTCCGACACCCCAATCACGGTCACTGGCTCCAATGTATAGCAGCCGTATCGCGGTAGCGACCGCCTGGCCCCTGCGGTGTGTCACCGCAATGCCAAAGCCACACTCGCGGTAGTGATACATATATGTTTATGGTCAAATGGCGGTTGGCATGCTCCGCCACCCCAATCACGGTCACTGGCTCCAATTTATGGCAGCCATATCGTGGTAGCGCCTGCCTGGCCCCTGCGGTGTGTCACCGCCAATGCCAAAGCCCTTACAGCCAATGGGAACCGCAATCGCGGTAGCCTAATGCAATTTTGAAAATCGCGGTAGGCGTGCTCCGCCACCGCGGGGCCGGTCATTGGATGCAATTGAAAGATGCACGACTGCGGTAGCGACCGCCTGGCCCCTGCGGTGTGTCACCGCCAATGCCAAAGCCCTTAGAGCCAATGGGAACCGCAATCACGGTAGCCTAATGCAATTTTGAAAATCGTGGTAGGCGTGCTCCGCCACCGCGGGGCCGGTCATTGGATGCAATTGAAAGATGCACGACCGCGGTAGTGACCGCCTGGCCACTGCGCTGTGTCACCGCCAATGCCAAAGCCCTTACAGCCAATGGGAACCGCAATTGCGGTAGCCTAATGCAATTTTGAAAATCGCGGTAGGCGTGCTCCGCCACCGCGGAGCCGGTCATTGGATGCATTTGAAAAAAGTGGACCTGGAACACCAATTGCAGCAGCTTCGAACCACTGAAACTACTCCAGGGGCTATATATGTGTGGGAGAGAGCCTCACATTTCCACTGCTTCCAGACACTGCTGCCTGACACCCCTCACCACCAACTGCTGCTGCTCCTGTCTCCAGACACTGCTGCCTGACACCCCTCACCACCAACTGCTGCTGCTCCTGTCTCCAGACACTGCTGCCTGATACCCCTCACCACCAACTGCTGCTGATCCTGTCTCCTGGACCCAGTGATGGCGAGGACTGACAAGATCAGGGCCCGTCCCTTCGCCACCGAGGAGCTGGAGGTCATGGTGGACGAGGTGCTCACACAGTATGAGAGGCTATATGGTGCTCCAGATGTCATGGTACATGTTTCAGAGTGGAAGTGAGAGTGCAGGGAGTGCACACATGGAGTTGATCTGCTGCAGTATGTGCCTGAGAGTGTGGGGTTGTGTCATACACTGCCTAGCATGCTGACTTCAAGGGAAAGGGGTGTGTAGCCTATTTTTCACGTTTCCCTTGCTGCACATCAGAATGGGAGGGACATGCATTGTTTCTTCTGCCATACAGTGACACAGCAAGTTGGTTAAGCGGGAGTCAGGACTGAAATTGCCTGTGTGAATGGATGTGTGGGTCCATGATGTTCTTCACAGGCTCATCTGTGACATTACCAAGGGTATACGTCCAGAGGGTACTGATGGAAGTGTGTCTGACTCACATTTGCCACCATGTATGGGTCAGCACTATGCACAGGACTTAAATGCCAGAGGGTGACACTCTTGGTGGTAATTCACCTATGACACAGCAGAATGTTGTACATTTGTACAGTACCCTCCCATTTTCATCAGCATGTGTACTGACTCGCATGTGTAGGCACTGTTTACGCTCTCACATTGTCCCTGCATGTGACATTTTCGAAGCCCCACGTTGGACCTCAGTGTGAGCCCACCTGTCCTGTACAGCCACTGCCCAATCTGACAAGGACACATCACTGAATGTACAGAGTGAAACATATGGGTTGTCTGCTAGACTATCCATCAAAGAGCTATCTCAGCCCTGTAGATCGCACACGACAGACCTTGTGAGAAGGGTGTGAGATTGTAAGATCATGTCCCTAAATGTGACCTCCATGACACAGTGAGCCATTCACAGGGCAAGTACATTGAGGGCTGAGCAGTGTTGGACACAGTGAGTCTGCCCCGAAACATATTTTCCAATGTAATGTATGTCTTGCTCACCCACAAACTGGATAGCAGATGTGGGCCACCTACACATAGCTTTCTGTGCTGGCATCCTGCATGTGTATGAGATGGGCCGGTACTGTGTCCACCCTCATACCTGCATGCAGCTTTTGTATGATTCTCCCATGCTTATGTACTCTGTGAGATGCTGTATTGTCTCTGCTCAACATATCTGTGAAGTAGTGCTGAGTTAGTATCATGCTCCTATACTGAGAGGTAGTGGTACATAACCCAGTGTCACTGATATTTCCCCCTCTTGTCTCCCATGCCTGCAGCTCAAAGTCTACCAGCGTAAGGCCGGGTGGAGGGCCATTGCACGCAAGGTGCGGACTCTGGGTGTCTCCAACCGACGACACACACACTGTCACAAGAGGTGAGAGGACATCTGCCAGCTGAGCAAACATGTGGCAGAGATGACGCTGGGGCTGCTCCCTCGGACTGGAAGATTGGCGCGCAGGAGCATGACACCACTAACGGCCCGCATCTTAGCTGTGACACAGCCTGAGCTGGATGCACGTTTGAAGGAGCATCAGCAGCAAGCTGGGGGTGAGTATTCTGGGAAGGGTGACTTTGGTTGTGAGTGACTGCATGTGTTCCAAGCCTGAGCCAGTGCTGAGCTCTGTGATGTTGCTAGTGTGATGCAATGGCTTGTAAGTGGCCTCTGTGTTGGGTGCAGCTGTCATGCATTTTCCCTACCTGTACTTTCTCATGTCATTGAAGTAATGGCCCTTGACATTGCATTCTGAGTTGTGGCCTTCTGGCATCATCTGCATTGGGGAATTCAGGGACATCCCATGGAAGGGAACGGCAGTATGCCTCATCTGAGTGTGCTTACATCAATGTGTGCATTGCCTGACGTCAGTATTGTGAGGACTACACATCTGACACCAATGTGCAACTGTAGTTGTGCCCCAAAGTACGACATGGTGGATGGCATGAGCTCATGGCCATTGTGGACTGATATTTAGGAGTCTGCATCTGTGTTGTCCCCTTCTGCTGCCTCCAGATGTGACTGTGGCAGCATGTTGGGAGGTACATCTTTCCCCTCTCAGGGCCCTGGGTATGCTCAGAGAGATCTGTATGTCTGGTTACACGGAGCCATGGGCAGTCTATTTGGCTGTGTGGTCATCACATGGGTCACTTATGCCAAGTTTGCATGACAACACGCAAAATCCGAGTTTGGAATTGAGGTTGCACAATGTCACTGCACAGGGTGGTGTGCAACATGGGGATATCATCATCTAGTTTAGTGCTTTGCTTGCATATGATGTTTGTGTTAATGCCACTGAACTGACACTACATCTCTGTCTCTTGCAGCATCTACCGTGGGCACAGATGGACAGGGGACAGACACCAGTGGTGAGGCATCAAGCACGACTGCTACCCATGAGCACACTGACACTGATGTGACCAGCGCCTCGGAGGGGGACAGGGGTCTGCTTGAGGAATCACAGCCAGAGACACCAACCTCAACGTCATCTGATGCCAGCGGTGACGCATCTATGTTGGCGGGCCCAGGGAGCGGGGACTCTGCCTCCTCTTCCACCACACATCGTCCAGTGCCCACCCTCCCAACTACTTCCACTAGTGCTGCACGTGCTCGCACCAGTAAGAAGGGAAGAGTGTCCTTCACCCCAGGCACCGCTGCCCCTGCCCCTGTCTCCCCTGCTGCCCTCAGTGTTGAGGCTGTGGACCTTTTGCGCCAGGTGTGTGTGGGTCAGACAACTCTCCTCAATGCCTTCCTAGACCATGACAAAAAGTTGGCACAGGTAGTTGCCTTCATGCAGGGCATTCATTCAGACGTGGGTGGGCTACACCGGACTGTCCAGTCCTTGTCCTCCACAGTGACGGCTGCCATTCAGCTGTCACAGGCTCAGAGTCCAGCTCCAGACCCTTTGGCCACCCCCCTGCCAGTGGCTACTTCTGACGAGAGTGACCACACACCACAGACCTCAGGCTCAAGATACAGCACACGCAGCACACAACAGCAGCACCCCAAGCGGCCCAGAGTGCAGACACCATCCCCCAAACAAACCAAAGTCACCACAGAGCGCAAAGGCAAAGGCCCTTCAGGTGACACTCAGGGGCATCAATCCAAGAAGCAGGCCTCAGGCTCACATGCCTCAAAGGCATCCCCATCCAAGGACACTCCCGTCCCCAAAATGGCTTCCAAAGTGAAGCAGACAGTTGCCGTGCCTGCTGAGAATCTGGTGCCTGCTAAGAGTCCACATAAAAAGAGCTCTAAGGCAGATTCACCCACAACGTCAACTCCCATCCACAACCCTGTGAAGCAGGGAAAGGAGGGCACTGTAGGGGGATCACATGGTCAAAAGGGGATGGAGGGGAAAAGGCAAGGGCAGGCCAAGTGTACCGCTGGATCCAGCAGGTCCCCAGAAGAAGGGCCACCGGCTGCACCTGATGCAGCTGTGGTGGAGAGTGTGCCTGTTGTGTCCGCCCCACCTCTCACTCCTACCAAGACCAAACTTCCATATCGCATCCCCAAGAAGTGGAAAGGCACCCCTCCACATTCTCCCACCCACACTGTGTCTCACGGCACCATGTCTCCGCCTCCACATGCCACGCTGCCACCCGGTCCAAGCAGCCCTCCGGCTCACGAAGCCACTGATGCCTCTACCTCAGCTGGTCCTCTCTCTCCCAGGTCCAGTCCTCCAACTAGCCCCGACACTCAGCCACCTCCCAGTCAGACTGACAGCCAAGTCTGAGCCAAAGTCCCCCTCACAAACCTGTCTCTCCCACAGTGATGCCTGGACTGCCCATTGTTATCCCCCTAACTGTGTTGCTGACCATGGCAGTGTACAGTCTCACCCATTCCCTGTGCAGGATCTCATGTACCTACTCTGCACTTTGGACTGGCCACTGGCCTTGCTCTTCATTACTGTGTTTTCCCATTCCCTGTGCAGGTTCTCATGTACCTACTCTGCACTTTGGACTGGCCACTGGCCTTGCTGTTCATTACTGTCTTTGCCCATTCCCTGTGCAGGATCTTATGTGCTTACTTTTCACTTTGGGCTGGCCACTGGCCTTGCTGTTCATTACTGTGTTTGCCCATTCCCTGTGCAGGTTCTCATGTACCTACTCTGCACTTTGGACTGGCCACTGGCCTTGCTCTTCATTACTGTGTTTGCCCATTCCCTGTGCAGGATCTCATGTACCTACTCTGCACTTTGGACTGGCCACTGGCCTTGCTCTTCATTTCTGTGTTTGCCCATTCCCTGTGCAGGATCTCATGTACCTACTCTGCACTTTGGACTGGCCACTGGCCTTGCTGTTCATTACTGTGTTTGCCCATTCCCTGTGCAGGATCTCATGTACCTACTCTGCACTTTGGACTGGCCACTGGCCTTGCTGTTCATTACTGTGTTTGCCCATTCCCTGTGCAGGTTCTCATGTACCTACTCTGCACTTTGGACTGGCCACTGGCCTTGCTGTTCATTACTGTGTTTGCCCATTCCCTGTGCAGGTTCTCATGTTCCTACTCTGCACCTTGGACTGGCCACTGGTCTTGCTCTTGTCTACTTTTGATGCCTATCTGTGTCATATGTGAATAAAGACAGTTACTCCAGTTGTCTGCTTTGTCAGTGTCCTTGCTAAATAAAGGGTTGTATGTGTGGCTATGCTTTGATGTGAAACATGCTCTGTATGCCACTTTCACATTGCCAATGGCTGATTTAACTTTTTCTGGGTTTTGCAGTGGTGACAGGCACTTCAGTTCTTCTTGACTCTGAGGCTTGGGGTGCAATGATGGTTGTTTGTGATGAACTACTGTTATCATGATCAATCTATGGTGATGTTAGCTAAATTGTACACATGTCATGTTTGGATGCACTGCCAGCACAGAGTGGGACTCTATCCACAGGATTGCAGGCAGGCTGGCCAGGGTCCATCATGTCTGTGTTGTCTTTCTTGATGTGTGAACAGCAGAGTGGGTGTATGGTCATCTTGTGATGGCAAGTCATCCTAGTCACATGTGTGAATTACAATGTGTGCACTTGGGTGGTCATGAAGTGTGCAGTGTGAAGGGGGTGACTTTGTCAGTAGTGTTGATGTATGTGTGCCCCTGCGATGGCAACTGCACACATGTGTCAACTTGGATTTGAGTGCCTGTTGGTTGGATTGGTCAGCCCTGTGCTTGTGATTGTGTGCACATGTGGGAGTTGTAGGTTGTGCACTGTGCAGTGTGTTGGTGTGTCCTTGCACTTCTGGGGGACACCTACTTGTTGTTGTTGCCAATTGTGAGTATGCAGAGTGTGTGACTGGCAAGTCAGTGTTGTGTTTTGTTGATCAGCCATGTGTCTTGATACTGTTTGTGATCACTGTGCAGACCTGCTTAGCCACACTGACATTGTGGGTGTGTTTTCTCATGCATTGCTGTCACTTGAGAAATTGTTTGCTGCAGTATGGCATGTGGGATGTGGAGTTGTTCCATCCCCTATCTGTGCTTATGTTAACTACCCATTGTGAGTGGGCACTCCATCTATTTGTGTATGGTGCACTCCTGCCATGTCCACTACTGACGTGAACACCACTTCACTCTCATGTCAGCTATCCCCTTGGGTTGCCAGTGTGTGTCCCTCCCCACCACTTCATTTGTTACACTATGCTTTGTGGTGCTGATCTGTGCACAGGACCAATGTGCCACTCAGGACAGTTTCCCAATTGGTTATGTGTGATTTTCTTGTACTGCTTTGCAGTCATGGTTGGTTATGTGCATTGCAACTGTTTGTGCTGCAAAAGTCCTCTGGTCATGTTGTTTGCACCTGGGTGTCCCAGACTTGTGCATCTGTGGGTGATGGGTAAGCTATATGTGTGTTTGCTGTGGTACTGCTACCCTTCCTGAGTGTGATGTTGTCTGTGTGCTGTGGTGATTTGTGTTGTGGGGGTTCATGTTGTGGCACTCAGATATGTGTGCTACTGGTTTGGTTGGTGTGAACACACTGCTTGTTGTGCATGCAGTGCTGTGAGTCTATGTTGCCTTGTAATTGCCTGGTGTGCAGCCCCTGATGTACAGCTGTGTTTGCAATGTGAAGGATTGGCATGTGCATCTGTTGTGTGTTTGTTGTGGATGTGTACAGTGTTTGGCCTGTGTTGTCTATTTCAGCTGACAGATGCTCTTATGTGATGTTCTCTTTGCATGTCATTGTGTGTGAGTTGTTTGTGCATTGTGATACATTCAGATGTGTGTTGCAAGTGTAGTGTGCATTACTTGTGTGTCTGTCACATGCACTTCGGAGTATTCTTGTTCCTGAGCTTGTTTTAAGTGCACCTTGGTGTTTTCTCCTCTCATATTTGACCTGTCACTTGTCAGTATTGTGCATGTGCATGCATGTGGTACACTATTGCACCATGTTGACTTGATGGGTGGTGTTGTATGTCTGTCTGTCTTTTCTTATTGGACCATTGCTCACTGTTTGTGTCCATGATTGTTTTGAGATGATGCACTTCTTGTCTGTGTTGGGGTATGGTGTCTGTGCATTGGTCCTGAGTGATGGTGTTGTGTACTCCTGTTCTGTCTGTGATCCCATTGCCTTTCCACTGTTTGTCTGCACATGTCTGGGCTTGTTGTACTTCTGTGTCTGTTGTTTGTGAAGTTTGTGTTTGGCTATTGTATTTGTGCCAGCATTGCTTCAGGCATCCCTGAGTGTGTGTGATGTTTGTGGATGCACCCCAGGGAGTGTGATTCTTTGTCAGTGTATTCACAGGACATTATTTGCACCATTCTGTGTGTTTGACACTAGTGTTGGGTGGTGCAGGTGTGAGGTGGGTGGAGGAAGAGTATGTGTGTAGGGTCCAAGTTGTGGTTGGCAGTCATGGAGTGTGTCACTGGGCCCTGTGTGTTGTGCTGATGACATACACATGTCAAGTAAGTAGGTACAGATGTGTGGCTGATCACTATTTGACTTCAGACACTTCCTATCATCCCTGTGCCTATGCATGGCTTGCATTGCTGTCTCCCTGAGTTGTTGCACAGAGATCACTGTGGTTTGATTTCACTCACTGTGCCAGCCATGTGTTATTGGTTGGCCTAAGGGTGTTGTGATCTGTTCCTTCTCTTGCATGTGATGTACAGATGCTTTGTGGCTGGCTCCTTGTGTTTCCATCACTGTCCACCTCACTTTTGTCTTGACCATTTCTTGTCCTCCATTGCTGCTGCCATCTGGTTTGTGTATGTGGCTGTGTGTCAGTGTAGGGTGTGTCTGGGTGGCTTGACAGGCATTGTGTACAGTTAGGGTATTGTTCATATTCAGTGTGAGTGTTCCTTTTGTGATTGGACTCAGTTTGCTTGACATGAGTGGAGTGTGGGTGTGGGGAGGAGGTTTGCCCTGTGCTTCTGTGCTGTGTGTGTTCCTCTTCAGCCCCACCTGCTGAGACTGTCTCCCTGGTTGTTTGGTGCGTGTGGTGCAGGGTCTGGGTTCACCTGGCTGGGTATTGTGCAGGGGGGTGCACAGGAAGAGCACACAGCATGTCCCCTAATGTGTGGGGGGCCTAGTGTGTGGAGGGTGGAGGTGTGGCCCTATGATCTTTGTGGACTGCCCATGCGTGGCGCTGGCCCTGCCTACTACATTGTGCACATGTTTTCCCGCGTCTTCACTGCTGCGGTGACGTGACCGGGACATTGCATTGATTTCGCGGTTGGTGGGTGACCTGGAAGCGGAGGGGTGATTTAGTGACAGGTAGGACATGTGTGGGTACACTTGGGGATATGTTCCTGTCCCCACCAGAGTGTCTGATGTGGACATTACAAAAAGAGTATGCTGTTCCCCAGGGCGGACAATGTCATGAGAGGGGAATTCCCTAGTCGGAACTAGAGTCCTCACACACCCAGCAAGCTAGGTGTCATGCTTCATCATCTGGACTTGCTCCTCGTCGGGTCGGCGCTGCAATACCCAACGGGCACCCGTAAGGGGCTCTTTCGCGGAGATCTTTTGTTCCAGCCGTATGGTGCATGGGTGTGAGGGCCCTAGAAAAATATATATAGTGTAGATGTGATGTGGGTGGGTGATTTAAAAAAGGTTGGATAATCCAAATGAAAATTCCTTTTTATTATTGAGGTGGTTATCCACCTTATTAAAAAACAGAGTGGCCGCTCTCTGGCTCTATGGTCCAGTGGAGCTAGCTCATCTCTCACAGTGTGGTCGACATGTTTCATGCATTTTGGTCACTATTGATCCATTGCATTTCATCAGGACCTATTATTAATGCTATCTACACGTGGTGATGGGAAGGGAAACTCCTACCTACCACACTTCATGGGTGCGAGCGCAAGGTCCCGCCAATCATAGTGGTAACCTAACTGGAGGGTAAAACTCACTCCATTCGGTATTATTGGCTCCAGACACCAATATCGTGGTGTCCTAACTGGAGGGTAAAACTCACTCCATTCGGTATTATTGGCTCCAGACACCAATATCGTGGTGTCCTGTCCACGCTGGACGTGCGCCGCTAAACCTCCCGCGCGTCGAGCCACATCTACACTATATATATTTTTCTAGGGCCCTCACACCCATGCACCATACGGCTGGAACAAAAGATCTCCGCGAAAGAGCCCCTTTACGGGTGCCCGTTGGGTATTGCAGCGCCGACCCGACGAGGAGCAAGTCCAGATGATGAAGCATGACACCTAGCTTGCTGGGTGTGTGAGGACTCTAGTTCCGACTAGGGAATTCCCTCTCATGACATTGTCCGCCCTGGGGAACAGCATACTCTTTTGTATCTGTGCATCACATGCAATATGTGCTTTAGAAACGATATGACCACAACACAGTGCATGGTGTTTGTAGCAATAACTAATGGTGAATATGATAATGCAAATTATTATTAATTTGTCATAATGATTCATGAATAACGTAACAATATTTTCGCACAGGCTTTCCTTCTATGTTCTGTTTTGTATTTTATTATTTTTTTAGCCTTGAAAAGTGAGATGCTCTCGAAACCCATGTCTATGAGCTCTCCAACCATCATGAATGTCGATACAAGAAGAAATGTAAATTGAAATATATATATATTTTTTAAAAATTGGAAAAATTGATGAAAATGGAACAGTCAAAATTGTGGGAGCATAAATCCCTGGATAGATACCTACAAGTCGGACGAATTCCTAGGGGCCTGCGTATAATGATTTCCCCGAGCTACGAAAACCCAGACCCGCGGATGTTGCGTGAGTGGGCAGAGTGTAATCTTGAGTCCTCTAAGAGACTGGTTGAGATTTTAGTCAAGTACGCGGAAAGCAATAGATTGGACTTACAAAAACAAATTGATGATTTAAATGCTGAAATTGCCACATTGGAAGTGACGCCTATAATTACCAAATATCGTGACGACATGTTGGCTAGGTTACAAAAAGAGGCGGAAATGATCAAAAAACGAAAAACTTACAAGTTTCAACGGGACAAACAAGACTATGAGCAAGGACAAGTGTTTACTTTCGCCAAGAAATATGATGCCCTAAAAGCGGAAAGGAGAACTGGCCCTCGAGAGGACCAACAAAGTGGCAGGAATGCGGCAGCTATGTCCTCAACCTCTGCGTCGGATATGAGTTCGGCAGTGGAAAGCGAATCGGAAACCGACCAAATTGGATTATCGTCACGGTTGGGGTTTCAGAAACTTTCCCTGGCAGAGGAGGTGAATTGTCTGAGACAAGACAGAAGGCAAACGTTATGCCCCTGCAAACAAACCACACAACTAAACAAAGATGCAACACAAAGCGGAGGGAGAGGCGCAAAAGTCTCCGAAGGCGTCAACGCCAAAAAGTCGCAGAACAAAAGAAGATGGAAACGAAATTAAGCCCTGCACAAAAGAGTAACGTAAACAGAATTGTGAACTTGTCCCCTGTGATCCTCAATAAAGCTGAAACTCAACTGTTGGAGTTAGGACTGTCGTATTGCTCCGAAAGCAATTTCAATTATGCCTAGACAAGGATTGATGTTTACAAATTTATTCGAAAATTAAAACTGAAAAAACATCATCTAGCAAACCGAAATGAGAGAACAAACATCGAGAGGGCAGATACAAGTTCAACCAACCTGGGCGATACAAACAAACTCACAGCAGCGGATGCTGAAAGATTACTGAATCTACAGCAATTAGAACATGAAAGCACTAATGAGGATGTTACAGGTGGCAGTGCAACTGGGATAACATTTGGTACAGTACGGACCAAGTTTAAGCCAAAATCAACATTTCAACCACTGGCACCTAGAGACTCTCTAGACATTTTTAGTGAACTGGTAACCACCGAGATCAAAAAATTAAAATACCAATCAGCAAGGTCATGCAAAAAATTCAATTATCAGCAAGATGCATATAATCGGTTGATACAAAAACTGCAAAAAAATGATCAGATCATTATTAGGAACTCCGATAAGGGAGGGAACATTGTTATATGGCCACGAAAAGAATACATGAAGGAGGCAAGTCAACAATTGGGGGACGGCAATTGTTACAAAAGAAGCAGTGTCCAAACTGCTCGAGCTTCCTGGAATGAATATTACTCAAAATTGAGTGCATGGCGAAGTGCAGGATTATTAAGAATGGAGGAGTTTAAATTTAAAAAAAATGAATATTCCGTCATGCCGGTCATATACTTTATCCCTAAACTGCATAAAAATGCAATGACACCACCTGGCAGGCCGATAATTTCGGCTAGGGAAGTCTATTGAAAAATACATCTAAATACATAGACTTCTTCTTACAAGACTTTGTCAGGGGGTTACCGTCCTTTATCCAGGATACAGGAGATTTCCTAAGACATTTGAACACATATCAGTGGGAGCCAGACTATTTATTGATGTGTCTAGATGTAACGTCTTTATATACGAGCATCCATCATAAAGATGGGATCAAGGCGGTTGAATATTATTTGGAATCTAGACCATTACATCTCTTCCATCACAACAAAATGTTGGTTGCAATGATAATGTACTGTCTTGAAAATAACTATTTTCTGTTTCAGAACCAGGTTTTACAACAAGTAAGAGGGGTAGCTATGGGGGCATGTTTTTCCCCTAACTACTCTTGCCTTCACATGGGATGGTGGGAGGAGATGGTTCTAAATAGAGTACACAAAGCAGTAGTTGACAGTCACGTCAAAGCCTGGTTACGATATATAGACGATTTATTCGTGAAATGGCATGGAACCAAGGAGATGGCTCGTGAATTTGTGAAGGAAATTAACAAAAACAATATTAATCTTCACTTTACTGCCACTATCAGTAATCAGGCTGTATGCTTTCTTGACGTAGAAGTCTTTATCAAAAATCAAAAAATTGAAACCAGGCTTCACCGCAAACCAACGGCAGGCAACAGTATACTGCACGCCACAAGCCATCATCCCCAGCATCTCATACACAGTATCTCCCTACGGGGAAATGCTGAGGATAAGACGAGTATGTAGTACATAGGAGGATTTGATGTCTGCCCAGGAACTAAGCAAGGCCAGGTTTATGGATAGGGGCTACAAAGAAAGTATTATTAACACAGCTATTGAAAAAGCAAATTTACAAGACAGGACTGAGATGCTATCTAGAATAACTCCTAAACCAACAAGAAATAAAGAGGAAACAGACTCACAAACAAGATTGATACGTACAGTAAACAACAAAATACATTACGTAAGATCATCAATAAGAATTGGCCAGTTATACGGAGTGATCCTGTAATTGGCAAAGGACTACCAAAAAATCCCTGCATCACATTTAGAAAATCAAAATCCATGAGGGATGCGTTGGTTAGCAGTAGCCCTGAGGTAAAACCAATTACCAACTGGTTGACAAGGGATTTGTCAAGTGTAATAACTGTCGGGCCTGCAGGTATGGGACCAGTAGAACAACTTATAATATCCCATTTAGGGAGGATCCCATAAAAATGACAAAATTCTTAACCTGCTGTACGGAATTTGTGGTGTACGTATTGGAATGCTCTTGTGGGTTGCAGTATGTGGGCAGCACCAAGCTGCAGGCCAACAAGAGAATACTGCAACAATTGAGAGCAATAACCAATTCTGACCAAACTTACCCGGTTGCACGACATTTTAGGGAAGTGCATGAAAATAATTTAGAACACCTCAAATATTTCTTGATTGATTCTATTCCAGTGTTAAGAAGAGGTGGCAACCGAGAGGCAAAACTCCGACGTCTTGAAACCAAATAGATCCTTGAACTTGACACCAAGACTCCTAATGGACACAATTTCAGTGAGGATTTCTTTACATGTCTGTAAATAGGTAGAATGAGGTGCAGACATATAGAAATCCCAATTTGTAAGAATGAATTCATTTATAAACTATCCCTGAAAATATCTGAAGTACGCTGCATCCAGCATTATGCTACAATTGAATAGTTATTTTAATTAACACTATTGCACACTTTGCACTATATGAACATTTTTGTTCAAAGGGTTACACTTTTTTGCACTTTACATTCACTAAGCACTTTTTTGAGATAGGGTACCGTGCAATATTGGCTCACAGGGGCCAGAAATATGTCTATAATTATATTGAGCAAAAAAGACAAATCAGCTAGTCAGTGGTTTAACAAATGGTATGTTAAATAGACCAAATTCCTTGTGAAAACAAATCATCACATGTGAAATAGAATGTGGGGATCCATACTGTATTATACAGATATTGTGAGATTGGAAGTTAAAACCTGCATAATAGTATGATTTCTTATTATCAAATTGAATATTTTAACATTTTTATGTATTTTACATGGAATTGTTTCTTTTAATATTTATTCTGATGGTATTATCATATGGTGTTTCTATCTATTGCTGATTTGCACAGACGTATAATGTATGTATTTTTCTCTGTTTACAAGCAAGTAATAATCACGTGTGCAGGCACCAAGCACTTTAAAAATGGTAATGTGACTCCGAGAGCGCGTCATGTGATCAAGGCCGTTGTAGGCCGAAACGCGTCATGGCGGTCGTGGTGGTTTGAAGGCTTCAAATAAAAATACTTACTGAGCACTGAACTTGGGTTCGCATTCCGTTCTTTCCCATGGAAAGGAAGTTTAAGGATACGGTCGTGAAGGCGATATATATATATATACCAGAGAAGAATAATACAATAAATCAAGAACATTATTAATAATTGTTGGATTTGAAAATAAGCTTCCTTTACTGTGATAGTAAATTGCAACACTGACTCTGGCTTCATAGCTGCTGAGATCAATGAAATGTATGCATTAATCAAATAAAACAAAATAAGCCACATCTCCTGGAACCATAAAAAACGCCATAGAGCCATCGAACTATATAATGATAAAAGAAAAGAAATTAATCAATGGCTGCTTACTTCAACATTAATACCTTGCCACAAAGTTAAAAGAACACTTCGTGGTTTAAGAATATCACTGAATCTGACATTGTGTAAACAGGAGAGCATATCTGTGGAAAGGTGGTAAGCAATCTGATTTAGTACTAATAATAACAGAATTGTAAAAAATAGTGACAGAATTTAACCAGGTCACAATTTCCCAGGCTAATGACACCTTGGAACACCAAGGAATGCCCCCTTTGAGCAGGGTTTATTGGAGTGGAACTCTCTACACTTGTAAATGGGCTTACCCTATCAGGAATATCTGGGTGAATTCCTGGCAAGCATAACAAAGGTGAATTCAGTCATAAACTTATATTTACAACCAAATTTACCTTTGTGAATAGACCTTATAGTATGTCAAAAATAATGCAAACATATGTAGTTCCACAATACCAATAATACATGTAAAAATATAATTTACACTAATTAGACTTAATATAAAGTAATAAGCATATATATATATATATATATATATATATAAGTAATTAAAAGTACTTTTCTATGCAAACAATCAAAATATTTGTGATTTTCAGAAAAATGGCACAATTTAAATATGTTTCATATTAAAAAATAAATTTACAAATGCATTATTCTTTTATCCCGATACTATAAATAACATTAGTTCTCAAAATAATATATATAATTATAATATTAAAAGAACAATGTTAAATCAAAGGAATTTATTTGCAAAAATACCAGCAATATTTCAAAGTAACGTAATTCAGAACCCCAATAAATGTTTTAATGAAATGTACCCGCTCAGTGGTTGGTGCGGTGTATAGGGAACCACACCCTAGTACTTTATCTATTTAAGTTCCCTTCTGTTAGGAACACACCACAATCAGAAAAAGGCATAGTGAATTAAAGTTCTATTGCTTAGTGGTGCACACGATAACAGGAAACTCAGGGGCTTATTTACAAGCCTCTTGCGCCACTTTTGCGTCATTTTTAACATGGGAAAAGTGACGCAAAAGTGGCGCAAGGGGCTTGTAAATCTGCCCTCAATGTTTTTCGACCTTATGATCTTAATCACATTTATATGTATTACATGGATACACATGTTATTGAATATTTGGCAGTGCTTTCAAAGCTTGCATTTTGCAGAAAAGAAGCCCTCACTGTGAATTATTTTCCATAATTCACAGGTCTGACTTTAATTGCAGGAAATGTAGCCTCCTTAAACAAATAAAAAAGTGAAACAAATGGCTAAAACAGAATTATGTCTTTCTTTTAGGGCGGAAAAACACTTTCATAATGCCAGGGCTCCTCTCAAAGCATTAATCGGCATAGCTAATAAAATCAACCTAGCAGTCCGAACCTTGAAGCAAGTGTCTATCAATGTATCCTCCCCAGTAAGTGAATTGCAGACCTTATCAGCAAAAACTTAAATATACTGTGCTACACTGCACTTTATTTTCCCATTTTCATTCTTGTTAAACCTACTCTACAGTGTCAATGTACTGAAAAAGAAAAACACATTTAAGAATAAATGGCTTTAATTTCCTTACAATTTTACTTATAATAATGCTGAATGTTGCATGGAAACACTTATTAAATATTAGCACATTATCTGTTCCCCAAAATGACACACATTTCTCCAAATATTGACATACATATCTGCAGTCATAGGCAAAAACTAAATAGTAAAAATGTCACAGGATGGCTCTCAAATGCTCAAAATCTTTCTGAAGAGTATTAAAATCAATTCATAAATCATGTAATAGAAAAAAAACATAATGTGTAACTTGTAGTATTGTTTTATATTGTCATCTTAGCGTTAAGGTGACATTTATAACATTTATAAACCACTTGGCCTCAAAGTTTATGTATGTGTGTATATACAGGTATATATGTATATATGTATATATATATATATATGATGTATGTGATGACAGAGCGGATGAGATTATGAGCAATTTTTCTTTATTCCGACCACATCAATCGCGTTTCAGCTGACACTCAGCCTTGTTCACTGATGGTGAGACACCGACATTCTTGCTAATTTACGTAAGCATGCAGTTTTACGCAATGCCATGGAAATCATGAACAGACTACTCTATTATCAGCAACAGCCTACTACATTTGGGAATACTCTCTCATTTTTGCATGCAATAAATTTCATAATTCATATTGTAAAATGGAGTTAAAATCACAACGCATGCTTATCCTTAATATTAGAATAAATACTTCAATAAATACATATATCCTCCTTCTGACTATATAAAATTCAGCAAATATTTTATATAATTTAATATATATAAAACTCATCTATATACACAAATCATTGAATATTTTCCAGTATAAATACTGCCTATGTGTAACACTTGATGAGTTAAAACTAGACAAATGCAATTAATCTGAACCAAGATCATCCAACTACATTCCATATATGTTTTGAATTTGAATGTCAAACTCCACTTCCTTTCAATCTCTTCTGTTTCCAAACCCCGTCTTCAAGCCCAAGTGGGCAATACTTGATGGGTTTGAAAGATTGTCACACAAATCAATTACCCATGAACAGGCTCTGCCAAAATTCCCTTATATACCCTCATCTAAAGTGCATTGCTATCAACTTATTACCATTTCATATCTGTGTTAATACTAATCAACATTACCTAACACCTCCTAAAAAAACTAGTTTAAAAACTCTTTTACCTAAAACTGGGTGGAGGACCCTACCCTCAATGTAACTGCTGGCATCGATTAGTAATCGTCATAGATATGTGTGTAAATCTTCTTCCATGTTAAGGCCCCATGGAGTCTTTGTATTTAACTCAATAATGTATCTTGACTCCAGTACCTTAACTTCATTTCTCTGTCTCCTCCTCGCATGTTTGCAGGAACTGCATCTAGTAAAAAATAAGTATATATATATATATATATATATATATATATATATATATATATATATATATATTCACTGAAAAACCATAGGTTTTAGGGACAGTTATAGTTATTTGGACATTGCACTCGTACAAAACCCGTGAAATTCCCCGTTATAGTTAGTCCAGCTAACTATAACTCGCGCCCGCAATGCACTGCTGATGACGTCACATATTACATCACTCATGACATGGTCAGTGACATCACTGATGACATCACTGATGACATCTCAAATGACATCACTGATGACATCACTGATGACATCATCCAGTGACTTTGTGTTTCTGTAAAGTTTAAATATTTTTAATATATATAGGAAAAGACGTATTGAAGAATGAGTGGGTGTGTAAGTGTCTGTATGGATGATTTAGTAGGTGCGTGACTGACTCTATAAGTGAGTGATTTAACGTATCTTACTGAATGCATGGGTTAGTGACTAAACTGGGTGAATGTCTGTATCCGTCTGTCTGTTGCTGTGTAAGTGGCTGCATGTGTTTGTGAATAGCTACATGAGTGTCTATATGAGTTATTGAATGCTTGTGTGAGTATCTGTATGGGTGCCTGAGTGTTTGTGTGGGAGGGGTGTGTGCGACTCTGTGCATAGATGTGTGAGTGGGTGATTCACTGGGTGGATGGTTTAAAGAGTGCATCTGTGATAGACTGTATGGGTGGGTAAGTGTGTGTAAGAGTGTGTTAGTGAGTGAATGTATGTCCCAGTGGTACATGTGTGAGTAACTACATATGTGAAAGGCAGTATATATGTGTGTTGGAGTATATAAATAGCTATAAGCAAGAGTGAGTGATTGTGATAGTGGCTGTATGGATGAGTGTGTGCTTGTATCAGTGATTGTATAAGAGCGTAAGAATGTGCTAGTATTTGTATGAGTAAGTGAGCTGGTGTGTGTATAACTGTATAGGTGAGTAAATGGCAGTGTGATTAATTATTTGCATGACTGACTAGGTGTGTGAGTACCTCTATGGATGAGTGGCGGTGTTTGAGTGTCTATATAGGAGTATGAGTGCATATGATAGTCCTGTACTGAGTGACCGTAAGTATGAGTGACTGTACAGGTGAGTGAGTGGATGTGTGCGTAGACCTAAGAATCAGTGAGTGGGTATGTAGTTATTGGTGTTGGAGTGTCTATGGTTTTGCGAATGGCAGTCTGTAATTTAGAGTGGGTGTATCAAAGGTTATATTAGGGTGTGAGAAGATGCATGAAATTATCACGTGGATGATGTCATCAGTGATGTCATTTGAGATGTCATCAGTGATGTCACTGACCATGTCATGAGTGATGTAATATGTGACGTCATCAGCAGTGCATTGCGGGGCGCGAGTTATAGTTAGCTGGACTAACTATAACGGGGAAATTCACGGGTTTTGTACGAGTGCAATGTCCAAATAACTATAACTGTCCCTAAAACCTATGGTTTTTTCAGTGAATTTCAAAGGTTTTTTAAATGCTAATTTGTAACTATAACGTCCCTGAAACCTATGGTTTTTTCAGTGAATTTCAAAGGTTTTTTAAATGCTAATTTGTAACTATAACATGTCTGAAACCTACGGTTTTTTCAGTGAATTTCAAAGGTTTTGTAAATGACAATTTTTAAATGTATTAATTGTTATATACATTTTTTTCATACTGATTTCCAAATTGTTTAGAAACAATTTTTTTACATATTTTATTTTTTAAATTACATTGTAATTACATTATACATTACATTACAAAAAATACTTTCTCAGAATGAATTACTTTAGTTTAAATACTTTGCACATAGGCAATAGACTTTTAAGTACAGTAGTTACAGTTGTTGCAATGGGCAACACATTTTCAAACACAATGCAACATTCAGCTCAATGTGAATTTCTAGTTAAATGCAATTAGTTACTTTATGGATTACTTTTCTAACCACAGGACTGGATCCTAGATTCAGTCCTGGGACATCTCCTGTAAACAGTTGAGTAAAAGCGTTTTGGTTACAGTAGTGATTTTTAAGGAATATTATTGTATTTTAAAAGTTGACACTTAGAAACTTTTTCTCATAGAATCACCAATGTTATCCTATGGAAGGAAATTCACTTAGCAGGTAAAAACTGTTATCGTTACTTTTTCTTACTCGGTGTTGGATCCTGGATCCAGCACTGGTGCATCTCCTGTAAACAGTTGAAAGAATGCGTTTAAGTCATACAGGCGATTTTTAAGGAATATTTGTAGTTTGTGAAAATCGACACTTTGAAAGTTTTCTGCTGAAAACCAGACAATGGATTCCTATGGAAGAAAATATAAGTTACTGGTAAGTACGGTTAAAATTACTTTTCAGGGTCAGTGCTGGGCTAAAAGATGCAGCACTGGGTTCTCTCCTGATAACAGGTGAGTAAATTGGAATTCGTACTTTGGTTGATTTTAGAGGAATATTTTAAAGTTCCAAAACTCCACACTTTGAAGAATTTCCAAGTGAAACCAGTCAATGTTAGCCTATTAAGGAAATTCAAGTTACCGGTAAGTACGGTTAAAATTACTTTTCAGGACCAGTACTGGGCTGAAAGATGCAGCACTGAGGTCTCTCCTGATAACAGGTGAGTAAATCGGAATTCGTATTTCGGCTGATTTTAGAGGAATATTTTAAAGTTCCAAAACTCCACACTTAGAAGAATTTCCAAGTGAAACCAGTCAATGTTAGCCTATGGAAGGAAATTCAAGTTACTGGTAAGTACGGTTAAAATTACTTTTGAGGATCAATACTGGGCTGAAAGATGCAGCACTGAGGTCTCTCCTGATAACAGGTGAGTAAATCGGAATTCGTATTTCGGCTGATTTTAGAGGAATATTTTAAAGTTCCAAAACTCCACACTTAGAAGAATTTCCAAGTGAAACCAGTCAATGTTAGCCTATGAAGGAAATTCAAGTTACCGGTAAGTACGGTTAAAATTACTTTTCAGGACCAGTACTGGGCTGAAAGATGCAGCACTGAGGTCTCTCCTGATAACAGGTGAGTAAATCAGAATTCGGATTTCGGCTGATTTTAGAGGAATATTTGTATGTTTCAAAAATCAACACTTAGAAACTTTTTCAGCAAAAAGCAGGCAATGATATCCTATGGAAGGAAATTCAAGTTACTGGTAAGTACGGTTAAAATTACTTTTGAGGATCAGTACTGGGCTGAAAGATGCAGCACTGAGGTCTCTCCTGATAACAGGTGAGTAAATCAGAATTCGGATTTCGGCTGATTTTAGAGGAATATTTGTATGTTTCAAAAATCAACACTTAGAAACTTTTTCAGCAAAAAGCAGGCAATGATATCCTATGGAAGGAAATTCAAGTTACTGGTAAGTACGGTTAAAATTACTTTTGAGGATCAGTACTGGGCTGAAAGATGCAGCACTGAGGTCTCTCCTGATAACAGGTGAGTAAATCGGAATTCGTATTTCGGCTGATTTTAGAGGAATATTTTGAAGTTCCAAAACTCCACACTTAGAAGAATTTCCAAGTGAAACCAGTCAATGTTAGCCTATGAAGGAAATTCAAGTTACCGGTAAGTACGGTTAAAATTACTTTTCAGGACCAGTACTGGGCTGAAAGATGCAGCACTGAGGTCTCTCCTGATAACAGGTGAGTAAATCAGAATTCGGATTTCGGCTGATTTTAGAGGAATATTTGTATGTTTCAAAAATCAACACTTAGAAACTTTTTCAGCAAAAAGCAGGCAATGATATCCTATGGAAGGAAATTCAAGTTACTGGTAAGTACGGTTAAAATTA